>JAMPIV010014439.1:600000-919295 GCA_024509875.1 Oreohelix idahoensis | reverse complement strand
AAAATATCATGACATCAAGAAAAGCAGTACATCAATTAAGTTGATTTTAGTTACATAAGTAGAATAATGAATATAAAATCTAATAGGCCCCGCCCTCTGGTATAGGAAAACTAGAAAGATCCCGACAGAGGTACGAGTAATTTACCCAAAAGATCAAAATAATTAACAATGGGGGTAGGGGAGTATGTCAGGACAGGTAAAGAATAAGTCCTTAAATGTAAACCTAATCCTGGGGACACTCAGATTAGTGAGAGATAAAAAATAAAAGATGGTAAATAAGTATTAACTTAAGAAATAAATTCTATCGTTCCGTTCATTCACAACACACACATACAGTGAGCTCACTATCAGATTTTGCTTACTCCTCTGTCGACTGCATACATTCCACACTTATTTAGACTAATTTGAGTCCTAGTATTTTGTCCAGTTCAGCCACAGACTCTCGTTTATGCAACTGCTATTGTTCGGGAGTCGCTGAATTGGTGCGTTGATTATTTTTTTCCTGGGGGGTAATCCCTCTGCTTACTGCAGGTATTGGTTTGGAATAAGTTTTTTTCTATGTAGTGGCACTGTCATGGAAATTTATGTTAATATATTTGTTCCAGTGCGGTCTGGCCTCAGGCGGCTGTGACTCTGGCGACGTGATGGGAAAACAAAATGTTAAATGATAATAGTCGGCTGTTCGGTTATATGATGGGCCGAGTGTGGACGGTGAGTTCTCGTGAATATATCCAATGGAAGAAAACTCCTGTCCTGGGTCAGATAACCGAGTACCAAGTTTCTGCCTCAGCAGACTGATAATAAAATTATATATATATATATATATATATATATATATATATATATATATATATATATATATATATATATATATATATATATATATATATATATATATATATACTATATATAATTATAGTATATGAAAAAAGTTCTATTCTGGGAGTTCCAGTTATTTTTTTTTATAATTATTATGTTTTTCTAACATTTGACCTCTCGTCATAAATGGAGAAGGGGCCGCACCGGGGTCTCAACAAGAAGAGGGTTACACAAATAATTTTTAGAAGATGCTGGTAGGAACATCAGATCATAAAAACGCTGGATCGCAAGGTTTTGATCATCCTGGATTAAAATAGGAGGAAAGATATAAACGCTTTAACAATATTATAAATCCCTAATCTAACACACATTAGGTCTGAAATGTAAAGAACTCCCTTATTACAATTAAATTTTAAACTTCACAAGTGTCTAGGCTAATCTCGTCGCTCCTAACGTGAGATATGAACACTAGTCACTTAAAATTTTACACCAGATTAAAATATAAAATAAATCGCGTTCTCTAAATAGCGGGTAATTAATTTTACGTTTATAGCTGGTAACCTTTGCTATACGTTATTTTAATACGTTTTCCCTCACACACAAAAATCCCGGTGAAATTATAATGGAGCTTTAACACATTAAAACACTTAATGGCTTAATTATACTATTATTTACCGCACATCAGGAAACTGAAATCTCCACGTATAATAACGAATCCAAAATTGTATAAGGCTCTACTATGCGAGTTAGACTAATCAGGAATCCTGGAGCGAACTAATAAATCTGAATTATAAAGATATTTTACATATATATTAAAACGCTGGATTTTCGTCCCTTAATGGGAAAAATAGGCACCTTACGTCCGGTCAGGGCAATTTTGCTGCTCAAATCGCGAATCAAAGTTTATTTTCACGCTCACGCCGACCGCATATTGGGAGGTTAGCAAGCGGGCGCCTTTGAGTTTCGTATTCTCTTCGTGAGCAAATTGCGTCCTTGGACCATGATCATAGGGATGAAAATCGGTAAAATGGTTAACGACCTCTTTATTTACAACTAACGACCCGTTCTATCTTAGCGAACTACAAAACCCATAGCCTCGCCCCCTTTCTAAGGAATGACAGTTATGAATCTAAATATCATATATTCATAGCGCGTGAAAGGAAGACAGGTAGGTGTGTCTAAAACTATCAGCAAAGCATAGTGAATGCGAGATAGGCCTGGCTTACGCGTAGCGACTTGGATGTTAATTATGAAGCGAGGGAACCAGAGCCGGATTAACGTAGTAAGCAAAAGTAGCATATGCTACGGGCCCCGCGCTTTTTGGGGCCCCGCGCCAAATAAATTTGTACATAATTTTTGGTAGTCATCTTCTAATACGAACGTTAAACCAATGATCTTGTGATTTATGCCATCTTTAGCGCCTTTTCTATTTGGTGTCACAAATTGTGAGAGAAAGTGCATAAGAGGGTGACTTAGTGTGACTCTTCATTATTTTTATCTTAACTGTTTGCGGACGGAAAAACCATTTAAGTGGGACGTTGAAAATTTGGTCACGTTTTGGACGGAAGCCACTTTTTTGGCTCTAGGCGACTGCCCCTCTAATTTATTTCGTTCTTTGTGACATGAAGAATTTGCATTAACAATAAAAACTAGAATTTAGAAACGGAAACTTCCTTGTTTAATTGAATATACGGCGTGCTCCGCACTCTAGATCTTGATTAAAATTCTTGATTTGTAAGGTTAGAAAACTCAAAAAATGAGCATGAGACACAGAGATATTGGACGTAATTATGCTCGGAAGTGAAAAAAAACGTAAAGCGAAGGAAGAAAAAGAAGAGAAGAGATCAACTTGTGACATCAAAAACACGTAAGCTGGACAGAATATTTTGATGTTTCATGGTGGTGGTACTCTAACCGCTGAAGCTGGAAGTACAGGAACAACTAGTACTATGCAGGCTGTGCAGCAGAACAACATACAGCAAAACCCAGGTATACACTGAGTCTGAATGTGAAAGAATAAGTGAAACGAAGAAGTACTCTAATGATATTGGTGACTGGCCGAACAATATAGATGACTGTGAGCGTTGAATATTGGATATCCAAGAGAAGTGAAAAATGTCAACATGTTGATAGTGCCTTCTCTTCATCCGTGCGATTGTATGACACTGAAAAGAAAACTCGATACTGTCAGAAGTCTTATTTACACATATTCATAAACTTACAAACAAGCAACATGCAAGAAAATGGTTATGCTATTCAGAAAGTAAACGGCGCTTATTCTGTTTCCCATGCAATCGTATGAGTTCAGAATGTTCATCAAAGTTTACTGTGGAAGGGTTTAGTGACTGGAAAAATGCAAGCAATCTATTTCGTCGACATGAAAAAAGCTCCTCACATAGACAAGCTTTAATTTCACTGTTGATGCGTAAAAACAAAGGTGAACGTGTCGATTCCCAACTTTGTGAAACAAATGGACATTCATGAAAAGTATTGGCACAAACTCTAGAGCGAATAATTGAAGTTGTGAAGTTTTTAGCAGGACGAGGCATTTCATTTCGTGGCAGTGATGAAATTGTTGGGTCCCCTTATAACGGGAATTACTTAGGGTTGTTAGAATTACTGGCCAAGTTTGATCCTTTTCTGGCAGAGCATATAAGTACTCATGCAAACAAAGGATTTGGACATACATCATATCTATCTAAAACAACGTTTGAGGAATTCATCAATCTGAATGGATCCAGCATACTGGATCACATTCTCTGTGAAGTGAAGAAATACAAGTATTATTCCGTTTCATTGGATTCTACTCCAGATATATCTAATATGGACCAGCTGACTTTGACTCTGCGCTATGTTTTGCCATCTGGACCAGTTGAAAGATTTGTGACATTTTTGGATATGGAAGGTCATAGGGCTGAACAGCTTACTAAAAGTCTACTTAATTTTTTTAAGGCAAATGCCATTGATATTAAAGACTGCCGTGGTCAAAGTTATGACAACGCCAGCAACATGAGTGGCAAGTTTATAGGATTACAAGCAAGAATTAAAGAGATGAATAAGTTTGCGCATTACATTCCGTGTTTTGCACATTTACTAAATTTGGTTGGAAAATGTACTGCTGAAGGTTGTCAAGAAGCACTCATTTTCTTTGGATTTGTTGAAAGTCTGTACACCTTCTTTTCTGCTTCTACCTACCGGTGGGGTCTCCTTTCTTCTGCATTATGTGCTGGCGGTACTCATAATAAGTCCCATTTGCCCTTTGTGAAAAGACTGTCAGATACCAGGTGGTCCGCTCGGGCAGATGCAACAAAAGCATTTTTACACAGCTTTTCTGCAATAAAACAAGTCTTGGATGATATTTCAGATAACAATGATCAGAAGGCAGAGTGTCGTCAACAGGCTCATGGTCTACTTTCAACCATGATGAAGTTAAAAACAGGAATAATGATCATACTGTGGGATCAAATATTACAGCGTTTTCAAATGACCAGTGCTTCTTTGCAATCTTCTGACCAAGATTTGAATACAGCTTGTGCACTCTATGAATCCCTGCGGGGGTATATTCAAGCTATGTGGTCTAATTTTGCAGACATAAAGCAAAACGCCAAGGATCTGACTGAGTGTGAACATTATCAAGAACAAACTCGAAGAAAACACAAACGAAATCGAGAGTATGATGATTTCAGTGGTTCCAGCACACTTGATCCACTTGTTGAATCTCAAACGCCTTCTCAGCAGTTTAAAAGCCGAACATTTCTTGTCCTTATTGATAGCTTGCTCTCTGCCTTGTCAAAACGCCAGAAAGCTTATCAAAAGTTGAATGATGTATTTGGATTCCTTCGTCAGTTACAGTCGTTTACACCTGAAGAGATGGTAACGAGATCATCGAATCTTATTAAATCATATCCGGAAGATCTGGAAGAAAGTTTTTGTGAAGAACGTGTGCAGGTTGCAGAACTGTTAAAAAACTGATCTTGCTTCTCATATTGGCACTACTCTAGACCTTGTAGAGTTACAGTTTTACCGTTTGATAATTGACAATTCTTTGGAGTCTTGTTTTCCAAATGTAGAAATCGCCTTGCGCATCTATTTTGTCACTAATGGTAACCAACTGCAGTGGAGAACGATCATTTTCAAAACTGAAACTTATTAAAAATAAACTAAGGAGCACCATGGGTCAAAAGAGATTGAACAATCTCACACTAATGAGCATTGAACATAAACTTCTGCGTGAAATAGATACATCCTATATCATCAACAAATTTGCTCATGCTAAATGTAGAAACATTAATATTTAAACAATAATGTTGACTGTGTTGTTACTTTTGATAATGATAATTACTATGCAAATTAAAAATGTATGTGTTCAAATATATTTGTGTTGTTTTATTGTTTTTTTTTTAAATATAGGGCCCCTTTCTTAACATATGCTACAGGCCCCGTGCTAGCTTAATACGGCCCTGGAGGGAACCCACGTGGAATCGAGTAGATTGAACAAGAATGAGGGGTACCGATGAGAATAAAGTGGATCAATCAAAGTGCTCAGTTTTCCATCTATCACAACACCCTCTAAATCTGACAAAGAAACTGTAGTACACCCTCTAAATCTGACAAAGAAACTCTAGTACACCCTCTAAATCTGACAAAGAAACTCTAGAACACCCTCTAAATCTGACAAAGAACTGTAGTACACCCTCTAAATCTGACAAAGAAACTGTAGTACACCCTCTAAATCTGACAAAGAAACTGTAGTACACCCTCTAAATCTGACAAAGAAACTGTAGTACACCCTTTAATTCTGACCAAAAAACTGTAGTACACCCTCTAAATTTGACAAAGAAACTGTAGTTATTAAAGAATTGTCATATAGTTTTAATGTAACTTAAACTAGAATCTTTCAGTCATTCTTATATTAATTAAATCATTCATAAACAATTATTAGCCTACTCATCCTTAGTCCCCGACTGACAAAGCAGTCAGTGACCATCACGTCTAGTGACGTCTTGTAGGGTAGCAACAAACTGTCCCTATTTTGCTCGGTCGGTGGCCATCCTTCGTGCAATACCCCAAATGTAGTTCATACTTTGCATCTCGGTGTCGACAGTTCTTCGCCAGGTTGTCTGTGGTATGCCTCTCCTTCGCCGTCCTTCTGGGGTCCATAGCGTAGCAGTTATTGTGAAGGTGTCAGTGTCTCTTCTGAGGACATGGCCAACCCGGCTCCAGCGTCTGCCTGCAATGATGGTGTGCATGCCTTTTTGACTGCACCGTGTAGGCAGTTCCTGACTGGAGATGGTATTCAGAACAAAAAATTCGAAGAATTTTCCTTAGGCAGGCTCTGTTGAAAGAGGATAATTCAAACATTTCCTTTTCTGTTACTGTCCAGCACTCCGCACCATACAACAAAAGTACAGAAAGTACGCCACTCTCGTATAATCTTAATTTAGTGTTTGTGCTGTACTGAGAAGATTTCCAAATGTTGTTTAGATTTGCAAAGTCTGTTCTGGCTTTATTCATTCTGTTATTGATGTCTTTGCTCGTTCCACCGTACGGTGTTACTAAGCTTCATAGATATGTAAATATATTTGTTTGTTCCAGCTTTTGGTTCCTTGTTTTAATGTGCTGAGGACTTATTACAATTAGTGTCGTGACCTCTATCTTCGTCAGGTTGATGTTCAGTCCCACTTCTTCGCTATATTTATTCAGTCTGTCTATTTTTTTTTCTTGGATGTGCTGATGTGAGTGTGATAGTAGTGCAATATTTTTCTGCGTATTCTAGATCTTTCAGTGTGGTAAACGCTAACCATCTTATTCCTCTCGGGGGTATCAACTTTTGTCTGGCACATGACTCAGTCTATGACAGTTACAAATAAAATGGTTGACAAGTCCACGTTACAGTCGTACACGTGTTTTTCACTTCGAAAGTAAGGTTGCTCTGCCCAACACTGCATGTAAAGTTAACATAGAGGCTTTTTATGATGGAAACAATACTACTAGAGATCCCATAAGCCCTTAGTATTTTCCACACGCTATCCCTGTGTATGCTGTAAAAAGCATTTTAGAAATCGACAAAGTTTATATATAGTTGTCTCTGCCATTCTGAGCATTGCTCTATTATGTTCCTGAAGGTGAACATATGATCTGCGCTTCTTCTGTTCTTTCTTGAATCCTGCTTGTTCCTTTCTCAGTTTACGATCTATTGCTTTTGAGATTCTGTGGATAATTATCCTGCCCAGTATTTTGCTGGGAACTGAGAGAAGAGGGCAATTCTCTCCCAGTTTTTGCAGTCTCTGAGGTCACCTTAATTTTGGTAATTTGATAATTGTTCCTTTCTTCCATTCAAGTGGTGTTGTCTCTGTTTGCCAGATTTCTAAGTGGTTCTAAGTATTCTGCTGATAATTCAGGATCAATTTTAAATAGCTCTGCGCTTAATTAAGTTGTCTTGGCCAGGAGCTTTTTCATTCTTTAGCCCTTTGATAGCTGTGATTATTTATTTCTTTCTTGGAGCATCTGTATTGATATCCAGGTCATTTTCAGCCCTAGGAATGCTCAGCTGCATCTCTGGAGATGTCTTATTGAGTGTTTCTCTTTAGTATTCGGCCCATCTTGCTTCTTGCCTATGTTCTGTGGTGATTGCTTGTTTCTTACTAGTGTAATATTGTTTGCACCCTGTTTTCCACTGATGGTTTTTGTTATTTTGTATACTGTGCTTTGTTCATTCCTCAGCGTTGCTTCTTCTGCCTGTTATGCAAGGTCTTCTATGAAATCGTTCCTTTTATTGGCTCAGGTTTGACGTTTTTACTTCCCTGTTCAGTGACGGCACTTTTTAGTGTATATTTCCTTTAAAACTGGGGGACTCTGCTTCTGTTTCCTTTCTTTTCATTTCTGTTCTCATTTCTATGATTTTCGATGTTGCTAGTGTTATCCAATCTTGTATCTTCCTTTCTTGGAATTCCTAGCATGTTTCACTACTTTCCCTATATATAATTGAAAGGACACTGCATTTGTGGTCAACGTCTTCAGTGCCTGTGCTCTCCTGACTTTTGGCAGTTTGATAACGTTTCTATATATCTGCTACCCAAGCTTTCTTGTCAAGGGGGTCCTTCAGTTTGTTGATGTCGTATCTGTTTTTGTTTTCTGACCTTAGGTCCAATAGTTCTAAGCTTCATATTTATTACTGCTTCTACTAAATGGTGATCACTTCCCACATCTGCACCTCTTCTTACTTTCACGTGTTGTAACGAATGCCTCCATCTACCGTCGATCATTAAGTGATCTACCTGGTTTCTGTCCTGGCCATTTGGTGATTCCCATATTAGTTTGTGAATTTCTTTATGTGGGAAGAGAGTTCCTCCAATGACTAAGTTGTTAATGCTGCAGAAGCCTGTAAGTTTATCACCAATCTTGTTTGCAGCAACGCTACCGCATCTGCCCATTACTCTTTCGTTGTATGTATCTGTGGCGTTAAAGTTTATATTATTCAGTTGAGTATTAAGCTCGTTTTTTCACTGTGTCTAGGGTTAATATATATATATATATATATATATATATATATATATATATATATATATATATATATATATATATATAATATATATATATATATATATATCTTCCTCAGGGTTCAGGATAGCCACAATAATTCAGTAATAATAATTCCAATATTCCCATTCCACGAAAGATAGATCAACTTGGAAACTTTGTTGACATTTCAACATTTAATAAACGTCAATTGAACATCATCTTCACAAGGCATTACAAGATAGGTAATTCTATATTCTGGGTTTTCCACACAAACATTATTTAATCACTTTTCCTTTGTGGATTTGTAATCAGTACAATTTGATGTCTTTCAAGACATTCTCCATTGAACATTTTCCATCTATCTACCATCTGGTAGAAAACACAAGCCAACCCTTCAGGGTAAACACTAGATCTGTACGTTTCTATCTCAAACCTGTCTACGTCATGTGCGCAATACACATAGTGATAAGTCACCATCGTGCCGCGCTCACCAGCACCAAAATCTTGTTTATTTTCTGGCATGTGGCGTGCAATAGCCAGCGCCACAGTATTGTCTGATCCAACTTTAGCATTAAGGTCTCCCATTCAGTGGCGGTTCCAGGGGGTTATCATTGGGGGTGCTGCACTGTTCATTCATTTAAAATACTATACATAACACTCACAAATTGTGACCACCACGTGAAATATCAACCCAGACACAAATGATTAATGTCTTATCTCATCTAAAATCTGTCAAGAAGTTCTGAAAAGTTATTTTAAAAGTTTACTGCAACTAGGAGTAATCATTGTCAGTTGTAGCAGCTTCCCGAGTCTCAAACAGGTTACACAGACATGTATGCTGCTTTTTCTCGTGTTTAAAATTTTCATTGTAACTTCCCTTTAATTTGCTCATTGCACTTGAGCTGTGTTCGGCTGCAGCTCCAGATAAAAAATTCAAACCAATCGTAGTTCGCCTCTAGCTGTGTGTTTGACAAGCATTCGCTTATAAGAGGTCAAGGTCACTTGAGCTGTAATCGTTTGCAGCGCTTTCCCCAATACGGTGTTGGATAATTTTTTTTTTTTTTTGGTATTTAACCTTTCCGGTGTAACCTCAATTTTTCGGTCTGTCCGGATTATGTATTATAATGTAGTAGATACAGTATGCAGTCCTTTTTTTAACAGGGAGTGCTGCAGCTCAACAGCTCATTAAAGAAAGCCGCCACTGCTCCCATTACTATGATAATGTCGTATCTTGCGGTAGTTTCCATTTCTTATTTGTAGTTGTTTTTGTAGTTGTTGATAGAACTCATCCTTGGCTTCTTTGTCACTGTCATTTGTTGGCGCGTAGCATTGTATTATGGGGATGTTGGTGAATGCCCCTTTTAGTCTCGCTTTTATCAATCTGTTGTTGATCGGTTTCCATTCAAGTAACGACCTTTCTATTCCCTTTTTTAGGATAACAGCTACGCGTTCACTGTGTTGATCATCCTCTCTTCCTGAGTAAAGTACTGATTCACCTGTTGCTGTTTTCATTTTACCTGTTCCAGTCCGTCTGCTCTCGCTTATCCGTAGGATATGTAATATGTCGTTTCTCATTTCCACTGTGATTGATTTCAGTTTTCTTGTCTCATTCATTGTTCTGACAAATCAAAATCCTGTTCTAATTTCATGTGTTGCGATCAGGACGTCGTTTTCGTGTCAGTGGCTCCCTTTTGGCTTTCACTACTGGCAGCCATACGAGCTTGACTCCTGATGTCCACCCCACAGCAAAGTTTGTTAATTTGTTGCCGTTTCCGTGATTTATTTTTTACATAGACAAGGGTGTTTAGCCTTGTGCTAAAACCCCCAACCTGGAGGACCAGGGCGCCTGCTTTAGTCTGACCCCTACCCGCACAGACCTGCCCAGCATGGTAGAACCTGCCAGGAGTAAAACTCCCACTGATATAGCTCTGGGGGTTGCCAGGGTACTCAAGCTGCCATAACTCTACAAGGTATTGACACCAGTGATGGCAGTTTCTTCGTCTGACGCTTATCATTTAATTTAGCTGAAAGCTGAACACTGCCCCTGAACACTAGCCTTAAAGAAAACAAGTTTCGGAGTAAAAAAAAAACCCTAAACATGTTGGGAACAAAAATTATCGGAGGTTTCGAATGCAACACACTTATTAAATATTTCATTTCATATATATATATATATATATATATATATATATATATATATATATATATATATATATATATATATATATATATATATATATATATATATATATATATATGTTTATTAGGGGGGGGGGGAAGAAAGAATTATCACTGCACTGGCCTTTTGACATCTTTGTAATAGGGAGTTCGTGTGTCAGAAATCTGGTTTCAAAAATTTGCATAAAAGAAACTAACGAACTACAAATTTGAATCAAAAGGCGAAAATCTATTGACTTAAAATGGTAAGCTAAGGGAAATGATCCAAAATAGGCATTTAGAGTAATGTTTTTACGCCCCTTGAGAAAAAGTCGTGTTTTTAGTTTGGAATTTCACGAAGAAGACGAAGAAGAAGGAGGAGGAGAAGGATGAGAAAGTGGAGAAAGAGGAGTAGGCGGAGGAGAAGGAGGAGGAGGAGAAGGAGAAGGAGGAGGAGAAAGAGAAGAAGAAGAAAGAGGAGAAGAAGGAGGAGGAGGAGGCGAAGAAGAAGGAGAAAGATGAGAAGGAGGAGAATGAGGAGGAGAAGGAGAAGGAGGAGAAGAAGAAGGAGAAAGCGAAGGGGAAGGGGAGAAGAAGAAGAAGAAGAAGGAGGAGGAGAAGGAGAAAGAGGAGAATGAGAAGGAGGAGAAAGATATTGAAAAAGCGCTAATAGAACAGCGTAATAACGGGGGATAGGTGTATATGAAACATGGTCAAAATAAAAGGAATTTACTGCTATTTTATTACATACGTTGCATTGTTACATTAACATTACTACTCCGCGTGAGATTCAGTCGGTTCATTCGGTCGGTTCATTCAGTCGGTTTATTCGGTCGGTTCATTCGGTCGGTTCATTCAGTCGATTCATTCGGTCGGTTCATTCGGTTGGTTCATTCGATCGGTTTATTCGGTTGGTTCATTCAGTTGGTTCATTCGGTCGGTTCATTCGGTCGGTTCATTCGGTCGGTTTATTCGGTTGGTTCATTCAGTTGGTTCATTCAGTTGGTTCATTCGGTCGGTTTATTCGGTTAGTTCATTCGGTTGGTTCATTCAGTCGGTTCATTCGGTCGGTTCAGTCGGTCGGCATGATTTCATAGCGGACAAAACTTTATGCTGTCTCAAGCAACGTCAGCATATTGGTCATTTTAGATTTCTTTGTGATTTCATTGTTTTGGTAATCTTCAGACTTCGCACTGGCCACAACAGATTGAGATACCATCTATTCAACAAGCTAAAGATAGGAACTACCGATCAGTGTATCTGTGGCCCTGATAAAATGACTGCTGAACATCTGCTTCAGAGTTGCCCAACATGTGCGTAACAGAGAAAGCGCATATGGCCGACACCAGTACCATTCGTGGACAAGCTTTATGGAGTCTAAAAAAGCCTCATACTGACTACTGCTTTCTTTGAAAACATTCAAGTAGAGTCTGAGAGTGTAAGAAGAGGAAGATTTCATTTTGATTCTGGGAATAGAAAATAAAACAATAACAATTTTTTTGTCAAATGGTACTTATTGCTCCATGACTTAACATAAGTTTCAGGTACAGCCAATAGACATATTGTGAGGATAAACAAAACTTTTTAAAAATAGAAAGTGAGCTTCCAATCACCATGTTTCATTCATTTTTTTAAATTATCAGCGATTAATTTCATCTGTGTGCGCCCGTGGTGGCCTGTGTCCCTAGCACGTGCTTAATATATCGTCCGGCCCTGGATAAACTGCTGTTTCTATTTTTCACCATTAACCTTTCACATGCTTTCTAATCATCTGACGTGCTTTCCGAGTGCAGATAACCTGCTTGTTTTGACTAGAATGTTAGACGGGCTTGCGCGCCCAATTCTTAACCCTTTGAAAATAAAGTTCGTTCCTTCGTTCATGTTTCACCATGCATGTGTCTTCAGACTCTCTGCCTCATACTTAACCATTTTGTCCCTCATTTTTCTACTAATAGCAACCCAATGCTGAACTGTAACTGCCCGAACACATTTTTCTTTGGCATGCGTTAGCCAGTCCAAGGAAACTATGACTGCTAATTCTAGGCCATCGTTTAAACAAAGGAACTTGTGAAAACTATGGCTGAGAAAATCCAGATGACTGTTTTCTTTTTCAATGATGCACGTGTAGTCAAAAATAGAACCTAAATATTTTGAAAACCTCGACGCTATGTGATAACAAAGACATGTCCCAGCAGGTACGGCATCTCAACGATTTCAAAATAGGCACCATATTTAACTTTGAACAGCGCCTGTGTTAACTATTCCTAAATGGCGCATAAACGGAGACTGTTTGCTAATTGGTTCACAGGGCAGTGCGTGGGATTAAAATAGACCAGCGGCAGCAGATTCACAATTGTTGCACCTCCGTGTCCGTTTTAAAAGTTGACCGCAAAAGTCCGTAATTGTGTGGGTTGTTAAAACAAATAACTCGTACCAAACTTTCCATCTCCTGTTTCGAGTGATTCACAAAATCTGGGTTATCTTTAGTTCTCTACTGCTACTGCCGTGACTATAGCACGTTTCACTAGCTTTGCCCAACTTCAAAATGCTATATCTCAGCGAATATATAACGCATATAAGTGAAATTTTGTGTGTGAATTTGAAATGGTATAGACCCTATGAATTAAATTTTTCATTAAAATGCGGCCATTGGTTTCAATTTTCGTTTCTTTGCGATATAATATAAAATCCTACTTGCCAACACACATCACACGCACACATATTGAAATGTCTACAGTAAATTATACGACCTCATTTGCACATTTTTGGTTTATCAAGCAATTGGCATGATTTTTTGAGTGAAATTGCGTGAAATCGCACTTCTTGAACATAAAACAGTTTATATCCGGTGCAACGCACACATTGTCAATCAGAGGTGTGTCTACAAAAATTATTGTGTGGTTAAGAAGGAAAAATGAGTCTGCGAGTACATTTTATGACATTACAGCAAATCACAAATAGGATTTTAAAGTATTTCTGCAATGAAGCTACTCGAGGAAAACTATATCATTCTATTTCAAACCCACAAAAGAGGACTATTCACGCCTTGGGGATAAGCAAACGATCATTGCACCGCTGGATAGCGACATCTGAAATGTCTAATTCCAGTGTTTTACACACGAAAATTAGGCCAAGAGTGGTGGATAATTTTGACAGAGAATTGATCCGCAGAGAAATTTGCATAAACATAAATAACACATAAGGAAGGGAAACCCGAGGCCTGTAAACAGTAAATTAATATCAGACAAACATAAAGGTATGTTTTAATGGTATTGTGGCCGTGGGGTCAGTGTGATTCGCTTGATAGCTAGGCGGAGTTGTCGTACGGAAGGTACGGGGTTCGAACCCTGGGTAAGCCACTCACGTCTGTTGTTTTTCTGTTGTCCAAGTGTTCTACTTCTTTATTTCTTACGAGTGCCTGAAAACACACCTTTATGTTTGTCTAATATTAATTTAGAGAAATTTGCAATATGTTTCACAATAATAAGGCAGTGACTTTAAGGAAATAGAAAATTTGGTTAAGAAAGAATAATGACATTGATATTTCCAAATCTACGCTATGGAGGACTATTAAGAGTTTGGGATTCACTTTTAGAAAATATGTTGGTGGTAGAAACCTTATTTGTGAGAAGCCTCATATAGTTGCAATGAGAAGCAAATATTTACGCGAGGTCAGAGAAATGAGAAGAGATTGTTATGATTTTGTGTATTTAGATGAAACTTGGATCAATGCGCACCACAGTAATGAACGAGAATGGCAATCATCTGATGGAACAACTAAGAGACTAGTACCAAGCAGCAAAGGACAGCGCCTAATAATTGCACATCCAGGAAGCAGCCATCATGGGCTTCTAAGTAATACTGAACTCATATTTGTTTCAAAATCCACAGATAATAGGGATTATCATACAGAGATGACTGGCAAGATATTTCAAGATTGGATTGTGAATCATGTTCTTCCTTCTTTGGATAGACCGTGGTGTTTGATAATGGACAATGCCTCATATCACAACGTTGTGGCACCAGAAGATAAAGTTTCTAATTCACCAAGTATTAAAGACGTAATAAAGGTTTGGCTGACCATAAACAACATTCCATTCAACGAAATGTCCATGAACCTGAATTTCTTGGAATTGTAAAAAAAAGACACAGCATACAAAGATATTTCACATAGACAAGGCAATCCATGAACATGGTCACAGATGTTTAAGATTACCTCCTTACCATTCTCACTTAAACCCAATAGAATTAGTATGGGCTAAAATTAAGGAACAGGTAGCAACAGAAAATAGAACGTTCAAATTAAAAGATGTTGAAATACTTATAAAAGCCGCCATCTCCAATATAGCCAGGGATTATTGGAAGAAAAGTGAGAACCATGTGTTACAAGAGGAAGAGGAATATTGGAAGAATGATGGTTTGTCCTTCATTCAGCCGAGATTGATTTTCAATTTCTCAGAGACATCTGATTATGATTCGGATGAAGTTTAATTTCTTTAAAGATGACCTTACCGTTATTTACAAGCGCATTAGAGGAGCAACGTTCCATTATGATATTTATGAACCGCAAAGAGATGATACCCATTGAAATAATTAGATCAAGGAAGGTCCAGTTTGGTAGCGCATTAAATGTCAATGACAAACAATGTCACGAGTATTTCGCATGCAGATCATTTAAGAAATCATCTTCAACACGTATTCAATTGCAAACGTGATGGCCACATTATTGTAATAGTAGACACGCCTATGCCTAATCAATTCACAGAATCTGTGCATGAAGTGGTAAAATTTCTTTTCTCGATACACAATAATTATTATGCCGACAAAGATCAAAGGATTTCATCCGTTTATGGGAACTGGACAAGATGCACAGATATAAAGTATATATTTGTTGGGTCTAACCCAATATAACATCGTATGCAAAAAATGGCATTAATACGTTAGACGGTTAATCAGATAATTACATTTGTTTGAAGACAAAGCTAGTGAAACGTGCTATAGTTGCAACGAGGTTAGTGTTTTCCTATCAGGTACACGAACTGCTGGCCGATATGTTGTCATGTTGTGTTTCTTTAGAACTCTCTCTCTCTCTCTCTCTCTCTCTCTCTCTCTCTCTCTCTCTCTCTCTCTATCTCTCTCTCTTCTCTGTGTGCGTGAATGGCTGTGAATAAATGTACTTATATGTGCTCAATTGCTGAAAATGATGATGATATTGATTAATTGTGATTGAAGTTATTAATATTTTAATTTTAATTTGTAAACACATTGAGGATTGTATTGCAACGCAGAAATGTAAATAGGCAATTATGCCTATTTCTTTACTCTGATGAAATAAAGATTTCGTTCGTTCATTCTCTCTGTCTCTATCTCTCTTTCTCTCTCTCTCTCTCTCTCTCTCTCTCTCTCTCTCTCTCTCTCTCTCTCTCTCTCTACCCCTTTAGGCGTTTGGCACATTTTTTCACGGACCGCCACGTGCGCCCGTTTGAGCCTATAATTCCTAATGTCCGCACTTTATAGTTTATAAAACAAACATACAGATGCACTTAATTCAACCTGTGGAAGATAAAACAAGAAGATCAATACATCAACGACAGAAACTGTGAAAGTCAATAGATCACCAGGCTTACTTAACAATAAAGGTCAACAACTGCATGCTTAAACAGGTTCCAGAGTTTAAATCAATCAATCAATACCCTTTAGCTCCTCGAGGAGCATAGGCCTTCAACAAACACATGCCAAGTCTTCCTGTCATGTGCCATCAGCTCAAATTCTTTCCATGTTTTCCTCATCATTTTCACCTCTGTATCCAGTTCTCTTCTCCATGTGTTTTTTGGTCGACCTCTAGCTCTCTTTCCCCTGTGGATTCCAGAACAAGGACTGCCTTGTAATGCTATCAACAGGTCTCCTCAATGTGTGTCCTATCCATCGCCAGAGTTTAAATACCTAGGAAGAATTTTTACTGAAGATGGACGACTTTGGAAGCCGTCGTCAAACATTCATGAAGCGGTTTCTGAAGCAATTTGTTTCATATTATGAAGTTACCAGTCCCATGCACAACCTCACATCAGTCCCATTTTACGACATACCTGAGGAAGGAATAGGCCTTTTCTTTCTTTCTTTCTTTCTTTCTTTCTTTCTTTCTTTCTTTCTTTCTTTCTTTCTTTCTTTCTTTCTTTCTTTCTTTCTTTCTTTCTTTCTTTCTTTCTTTCTTTCTTTCTTTCTTTCTTTCTTTCTTTCTTTCTTTCTTTCTCTCCTCAGAAAACCCCTGGAACTGCCCGGGGCATATATTCTATCTACAATCTACTCCAGAAATATTCATTTTAATACGTTCCTTCACGTTTTTTCCATGTGTTCCCAAGTGGAATTTCATACATAGATATACCAGAGCTACCGTAACAATCATCTTCAGCGATGTATATTTTATTTGTATTGTTTTATAGAAGTTGTCACTTACTTTTCTCATCAGCTTTCGTATGTCTGACTGTATATAAATTTACTGTCCCACTGCTATACCCGACCAAGGTTGTTCCACGGCCATTATGGTGCTTTTTACCCCAGTTTCATCAAGACTTTGCAGCGGAGCCCAAAGTTGGAGCGCGAAGCAGTAGCGTAGCCGGTTTTGGCTCGGAGCTGAAGCAGTAACGGAGAGTAGAAAATCTTGAAAAAAATCTTGACCGCTTAAGTTTTTTTTTTTTTTTTTTTTAATGTTCTATCCAAAACTTAATGGAATAGCGTTTTTGAGTTGTCAAAATTAGACTGAAAGATGGAAGGGTAGACACAGAAATTGAAACAATAAAATGGCCGTGTACGATGATGATGGTGATGATGATTTGTAGTGGGTTCGTATCACTGCCCTAGATAGTAGACAGGTTATGGGTTGATGGTGTTACGACAACAGTTCACAACAGACGATTACCACAGTACATACTGACAGTTGATCGATAATTCAATACCTTGATGAACATACTTCACTCTGATAGCAGTGAACGTTAAATGTGAAATTCCAAACTAAAAACACAACTTTTTCTCAAGGGGCGTAAAAACATTACTCTAAATGCCTATTTTGGAACATTACCCTTAGCTTACCATTTTATGTCAATAGATTTTCGCCTTTTGATTTAAATTTGTAGTCCGTTAGTTTCTTTTATGCAAATTTTTGAAACCGGATTTCTGACACACGAACTCCCTATTACAAAGATGTCAAAAGGCCAGTGCAGTGATAATTCTTTCTTCCCCCCTTAAAAAACACACACACACACACACATATATATATATATATATATATATATATCTATATATATATATATATATATATATATATATATATATATATATATATATATATATATATATATATATATATATATATATATATATATACACGAGGGAAGGTCAAAAAGTAATGCCTCGTAATTTTTAATTTCATTCAATAGGCAAGAAAACAGATAAAATTCACATTGAAATGTAGCCCCAAGTCTGAACTTCAAAAATGTATTTCTCAATGTAGTCTCCGTTATTTGTTACAGTTTTTGTCCATCTTCTCACAAGGGCATGTATCCCCGCACGGTAAAAATGTGTGTCCTTTTTCCTAAACCACTGGCGTACGGCGCGTTTAAGGGTCTCGGTGTCCTCAAAGTGATGTCCGCGAAGATCTTCTTTCAGTGGTCCAAACAGATGGAAGTCAGAAGGTGCAAGATCGGGACTGTAAGGGGGATGTGGTAATAATGTCCAGCCAAATTCTGCAATCACATCAATGGTTCGTTTAGCGGTGTGTGGCGTGGCATTATCGTGCAACAGTAGTGCAGTTCTCTGATCTTTTAATGGGTAAAGTCGCCAAAGACGACCTCTAAGCTTCTTCAAAGTTTCAATGTAACGGTCTGCATTCACCGTGTTTCCCTGTTCCAAGAAGTCGAGATGAATAACACCCTTCTCATCCCAAAACACGGAGGCCGTAACTTTTCCTACAGATGGTGAACTTTTGAACTTCTTTCTTGTCGGCGATGTTGTGTGATGCCATTCCATTGACTGCCTCTTGGAGTCTGGTTCACAAAAATGAACCCAAGTCTCATCACCTGTTACAATATTCGATAAATACTCTTCTCCTTCAGTTTTGTAACGGTGCAGGAGGTTGATGGCTATGGTTTTCCTTCAGCATTGAGGAATTCTATGACATAACGTTGTTTTAACCGAACGTCTTTGGCAGCCATTTTAAAACTGTTACAGTGGTGCCACCTGTTACTGAAACAGGTTGGTAATGCTATACAGTGCAGAAGAGTGTTTGAGGAATCCTGCTAAATTTACAAATTGCACACCGATGCAGTATTTACATACATAAAAAAATAGGAGGCATTACTTTTTGACCTTCCCTCGTATATATATATATATATATATATATATATATATATATATATATATATATATATATATATATATATATATATATATATATATATATATATATATATATATATATATATATATATATATATATATATATATATATGAAATAAAATATTTAATAAGTGTGTTGCATTCGAAACCTCCGATAATTTTTGTTCCCAACATGTTTAGGGTTTTTTTTAACTCCGAAACTTTTTTTCTTTAAGGCTAGTGTTCAGGGGCAGTGTTCAGCTTTCAGCTAAATTAAATGATAAGCGTCAGACGAAGAAACTGCCATCACTGGTGTCAATACCTTGTAGCGTTATGGCAGCTTGAGTACCCTTTCAACCCCCAGAGCTATACCAGTGGGAGTTTTACTCCTGGCAGGTTCTACCATGCTGGGCAGGTCTGTGCGGGTAGGGGTCAGACTAAAGCAGGCGCCCTGGTCCTCCAGGTTGGGGGTTTTAGCACAAGACTAAACACCCCTGTCTATGTAAAAAAATAAATCACGGAAACGGCAACAAATTAACAAACGTTGCTGTGGGGTGGACATCAGGAGTCAAGCTCGTATGGCTGCCAGTAGTGAAAGCCAAAAGGGAGCCACTGACACGAAAAGGAAGTCCTGATCGCAAAACATGAAATTAGAACAGGATTTTGATTTGTCAGAACAATGAATGAGACAAGAAAACTGAAATAAATCACAGTGGAAATGAGAAACGACATATTACATATCTGTCACGAAGTGGATTTAAGTTTATAGAGTTTGCCTGAATGAAAGCAAGACCCTAGTATGATAAAGTCTGAGAAGATAGAATTTAGATGAAAAATGACATGCCTGTGGACAGATGAGACTATTGGCTCAAGGGCTAGAACCAGGATTTGACTCTCCCCTTGCCGCTTCGGGACTTCAGAAAAGCTATAGATCACCCCCTCTAACTACCTTTAAACACAAGGAGATAAGGTGTTTCTTACGACCACAGACACCACTATACAGACCACATATAGGTATAGTATAGAGTAGAAGCTGACCCAGTATACAGTATATATATATTTATTTACACACAAAAATCATTACATTTCATCATACATCAATCAAATAAATAGCGTGCACTGTAGCACGGCCTGAAAAACAAAGTAACAAGTAAATTGATAGACGCTAGAAAAAAAACCCTAATCACATTCACTCTTTCTGTCACCCTGCTGGGGAACAATAAAATATTTAGTGATTTAAACAAATCTAATTTGGTGGGGCTGTCAAATTTAGCCTCCACTCTCTAATACAAATACGTTTTCTACTGTTGCCGTCCTGTTGCCTCCTCCTAAAAGAACGTCTGCACAGCTTCCATCTTGGTAGGCGATATGCGCCGTTAACTAACACCACTGGAAATGCTAAAATAATAGACTTGGCTTACAACTATGGCTCAGTGTCTATGCGTCAAATGGATAATGAACAGACCCTACTGGTCCTGTCTATTTTCTCCCTCCCTCTCTCTCTCTCTCTCTTAGTCTCGGTGTCTCTCTAGCACTCGACGACTGATGATGCGGCGTCTCCGTTACGCTCTTCTCTCGTTACTTTCAGGACCCAGGTATTGTAACCCTTTCACCTGCTCCTGACTACTGCGATGATGATGATTTTGGGTATCAAGCCTGAAGAACTTGATTAACTGTAGAAACTTCTCTGCTGCTGAATAGCTTCTATAACTTTCCCCTTATAACCCGCTCCGGAGTTAGAGGAAAACGCAGCCGTGATTTCTGGCTGTATACGATTTAATCAGTCTCCCGGGCGATTTGCCGTTGCTGGAGACTATAATAGCGATGAGCTCTGTGCGTTATGATAAATAAACCCGTTCCCGCTAAAGCATGGGCACTTCACTGCAAGAGACCGTAGGTTATTTTCCTTTTGCTTCTGACGATAACTCGAGTCCTCTGACCCCTGAGATATGTCCTTTTGCCGTGGATAATTTGTGTTGGCAAATTATGCTCCCCCACTGTTTTTGCCGTGACCCGCTGAAATTAAAAGAAAATGCGTCTAATGTACACCAACTGTAACATAACGCATCTCTAACACATATAGCTCCCATAATCTTTACAACTCCCTAACTCATTCCTTCACCTCTATGCTTAACAAATCTATAAAATAATATTTATCCACGTGTCACTTCAATCTCACTCCTTCTACTCCCCTTCTCTCGTTCTGAACAACGATACATAAAATAATACTACCCACGTGTCTCTCTATCTCACTCTCCTTCTACTCATCCTTTCCCTCAACTTAAATCTGCCAGGTAAGTAAACAAAGCCCCAGACACTGTCTGACGGGTTACGTGGCTGTTACGCGTGGCTAACCACGTGGTCCAAACATTTCAACTAGGGAAATCCTTTGTCCGAAATTCCCATTACACCTTGGGTTCCCGACTTAAGCCCCAATTTAAATTAAACCTCGTGCTATAGGAATAATTTACTCCCCTAAGCCGTATAATTCACTGATAACATAAATCTGTACCCTCCAACTGCATTGCTCACATTTAAGGCACAGTAAACTTTACGTACACACAATGGAGTTCCCAATACAATTACATTTGTAAATACACAAGCCTACAACTATGAGCACACGTGTATCTCATAACTTCACACGCTCCTATCTACTGCCAAAATCCTAGAAAGAATTATGCACACTTTTACATTTACATCTTTATTCAAAGATAATAATGGATGGCGCTACCGTTTATAACTAAGTTAATGTCCCCGAAGAACTTTACTTACGGGCCGAGATTTATCAAAGACCCCACTAACAAGTAAAACGATAAAAAAAATAGTTACATACCAATTACCGCTGTTTTTCCCCGCAGTGGAGACGATAATACGAAGTTGCACGGCAGGCAATTATTTTCTTAATAGAGAAAGATCCCCTCTAAACGATTCTATATATCCACAGGGAACTACTCCTGTTGATCACCTACGCATCTGCTAAGTTATCCACTCGGGCCAATGGAAACGCTAGAAGAATAAACTAACTAGCGACCTACGCCAATCAGATTTGAAAACGCGCAGACCGAGTGTCCAAAAATAGCATCACGTTACGTGACGTTTCTGACGCGTCATACATGCGTGCACGAAAATAGCGATTTTCGTAAACAAAAAAAATCTACGTGATCGCGGAAAATCAGAAGAAAGTAAAACTGGTGGGAGTAAGAAATAAACTTACCGTCATAAAAAGAACCCATTTAATTACCTACCCAAAAATACCAAACACGATACATATTCAAATGAGAAGAAACATGGCAAACACATATAGTTACAAAGTGAAGACGAATGGTGAAAACTCAAAAAAGAAGAACAGAATTGGGCCTGTTGAAAGAGAATTACAGTGCAGCATCACAATATCCTACGGATACGCGAGAGCAGACGGACTGGAACAGGTAAAATGAAAACAGCAACAGGTGAATCAGTACTTTACTCAGGAAGAGAGGATGATCAACACAGTGAACGCGTAGCTGTTATCCTAAAAAAGGGAATAGAAAGGTCGTTACTTGAATGGAAACCGATCAACAACAGATTGATAAAAGTGAGACTAAAAGGGGCATTCACCAACATCACCATAATACAATGCTACGCGCCAACAAATGACAGTGACAAAGAAGCCAAGGATGAGTTCTATCAACAACTACAAAAACAACTACAAATAAGAAATGGAAACTACGGCAAGATACGACATTATCATAGTAATGGGAGACCTTAATGCTAAAGTTAGATCAGACAATACTGTGGCGCTGGCTATTGCACGCCACATGCCAGAAAATAAACAAGATTTTGATGCTGGTGAGCGCGGCACGATGGTGATTTATCACTATGTGTATTGCGCACATGACGTAGACAGGTTTGAGATAGAAACGTACAGATCTAGTGTTTACCCTGAAGGGTTGGCTTGTGTTTTCTACCAGATGGTAGATAGATGGAAAATGTTCAATGGAGAATGTCTTGAAAGACATCAAGTTGTACTGATTACAAATCCACAAAGGAAAAGTGATTAAATAATGTTTGTGTGGAAACCAAGAATATAGAATTACCTATCTTGTAATGCCTTGTGACGATGATGTTCATGTGACGTGTATTAAATGTTGAAATGTCAACAAAGTTTCCAAGTTGATCTATCTTTCGTGGAATGGGAATATTGGAATTATTATTACTGAATTATTGTGGCTATCCCGAACCCTGAGGAAGACATATATATATATATATATATATATATATATATATATATATATATATATATATATATATATATATATATATATATATATATATATATATATATATAAATATATATAATATATATATATATATATAATATATATATATATATATATATATATTAAAAACCCTAGACACAGTGAGAAAACGAGCTTAATACTCAACTGAATAATTATAAACTTTAACGCCACAGATACATACAACGAAAGAGTAATGGGGAGATGCGGTAGCGTTGCTGGCAAACAAGATTGGTGATAAACGTACAGGCTTCTGCAACATTAAACAACTTAGTCATTGGAGGAACTCTCTTCCCACATAAAGAAATTCACAAACTAATATGGGAATCACCAAATGGCCGGGACAGAAACCAGGTAGATCACTTAATGATCGACGGTAGATGGAGGCATTCGTTACAACACGTGGAGAGCACAGACACTGAAGACGTTGACCACAAATGCAGTTTCCTTCAATTATATATAGGGAAAGTAATGAAACATGCTAGGAATTCCAAGAAAGGAAGAAACAAGATTGGATAACACTAGCAACATCGAAAATCATAGAAATGAGAACAGAAATGAAAAGAAAGGAAACAGAAGCAGAGTCCCCCAGTTTAAAGGAAATATACACTAAAAAGTGCCGTTAGCAGAACAGGGAAGTAAAACGTCAAACCTGAGCCAATAAAAGGAATGATTTCATAGAAGATCTTGCATAACAGGCAGAAGAAGCAACGCTGAGGAATGAACAAAGCACAGTATACAAAATAACAAAAACCATCAGTGGAAAACAGGGTGCAAACAATATTACACTAGTAAGAAACAAGCAATGCCCATGTGACAGGGGCACCAATTTACCCTTTCTCATGTGACGGGAGCACGAGGTTTGCCCTCTAAGTATGTACCCGTTTTACATACTGGGTAAAGTTTATTTTATATTTTTATCTTTTCTCTTTTTCCTTTTAATAAGTGTTTCTGAAGAGTCATAAAACGAGAGTACTGGTTTGGTTCACCAGAGGTAGAAATTCTCTTCGATATTTTACGGGACCCAGGTTTTTATTTGATTCGGTTTCCTTGGACTTTGTGTGACATATAATGTAGTACTCTTTCATCAGAGATCATCCAAACTGAATGCAGAACTAATCCATGATAGAAGTTCCAACAATAACTTTATTTTACAAGTCTTCCAATTTTCACAGACAATTTGATCATATAATTATAGTGTCGGTTGCAGATTACAATGTCCTACTCTATTATATTACGTTGGAAACTGGTACCAAAGGGAATTTGGTATTATTCCAGTTTCGTATGTAGCTGTTGTGTAATGCAGATGTCATCGTCAAAACCAACTAAGAAGCTGGTGTATTTTGAACGATGGGAGAGTGGAAGACAATTAGGGAGCTAATCTCCAAAATAAATATGTTCCAAAAAACTATTCTAACAATGTTCGATCTTAAACACAAATGACTGTTTGTCATTGACATATATCAAATCGAGCGAATTCATAATATATCAAATCAAGCGAATTCATAATATATCACATCGAGCGAATTCATACCATTTCTGCGTCAAAGCAAGAAATACACTGTCCAATGTCAGGGGATAAAATAGCTTGAGTCTATCTGAGTCTACTTCAACATCGGTCTGTCTCAATATCACGACCATCTCGTTGCAAGGTCAGTAGCTAAAAGACCGCTAAACATTAGTCTTCATAACGGATGTCTTTTATTCCAATGAATCTATTGGCTAAAACCACTGGTTACAATTATTTGTGTACCATTTATGTATATGTCATCGTTACTGCACTAGTAACGTTAACGGCATCTTGTCGTCATTTCCTATAACTGTCTTTTGTGTCTATGTTAAGTTTCTTTTGTTTTATAGGTTAATTATGAATTACGTCATCAGTCTCTGTTGTCTCTTATGTTAGATAGAAGTGAGGGTATCTTTTATATAATGACGTCATCAATCCGTTCACATATGTTCCCATGCCATAAAAATGTATCTCAAGAGACATTTTCCGGTACTATCAGTCGGTCTATCTATGTAGCATCTTAATTTTAGAGTAATAATAATAATAAAACACTTCATATCGTGCATGTATGGGGAAAACTTAAGAGCGAATGTCTGCTTCACAACACGATGAAGAGCCCAAGGTCTCTTAAAGCTGGATCAGTTTCAGTAAGGTCTTTGAGTGATGAGTAATAACGTAGTCGTGGAGTCAGATATCTCCCTTACAAACTAGAATCTAGTTGAATCACGATGTATGAAATTTGTCGTAGCTCCGCAAAGGTTTATGTAAAGGGGAAACGCTTCTGCCAAAATGCAAGTTACAGTTTGTCAGCTAATAATGACATGAGCTGAGATAAAAGCATGCCCTTATCCACGTGGGGTGAAACATTGCGAGGAACTTGAACCATAGGTGTGAGATGTGAAGAATCATCAATAATCATGTCTACATCACACGAGAGGCGTGGAGATTTCGGTTTTCTTCTACGTTTTTTAGGTTTGACATATATTTGATCTTGCGAAAATTTCGGAAGCTTGGCTACAGGGATGGAATCGGAAAATGAAGAATCGTATCTCCGTTTATCTGCTAATTTTCGCGTTTCGTTCATGTCCATCAAGGTGGTATCCGAAGCTGTAGTCACTGAATCTTTTTCTGAAACTACGGGTTTGGAGCAATCGATATCGGATGGTGTTGATAGTGTAGATTGAGGAAAATCAAGATTCATACTTGTTTCATTATGTTCGATTCTTTCATCAGCAGCAATACGTTCTTGTCTTGAAATGAGACGCTGTCTAAGTTCTTGTAGGGGAACGTTATCTTCACTTGATGACGAACTTCTACAATCTTTAGCTCTTTGAATCGCATGATCCAAACGATGTGGTACAATTTCTGACTCTGAGGAAGAATGTTCTGATGTGTCCACTGCATCCGAAGAAGATGAAGAAGAAGATGGAGGTTGGGCTAACGTAGATAAACGAGTTGGTCTCTGGAACTTCGTCTCTGGTATATCAAGCGGTCGGTGATCATCAAGTCGCATCTGATTGACGTGAGCTTTTGTAGTGGAATTGCGTTCTTCGTTCCACAAGATATAATTAGTTGGAGAAGTTTGTTCCAATATTTTGTATCCGGGTAACCATCGGTTGTCAAATTTATCCGTCCTAACATGCTTCTTATAGTATACTTGGTCACCAGGCTTGAATTCTTGCAGTGTAGAGGTTTTGTTACGGATCCTGGCTCGTTTAGCAAAAGCTTTTCGGACGTTTCTGTGAGCAATAACATGTGCCCTATGTTTTTGCTGCAAAATAATCTGTATCGGACATTCACCTGTATATTTCCTCTGGGGAAGCAAGATGTTATCCAAAGGAAAATTTGGTTCTCGGCCATAAAGTAAGTAAAAAGGCGAAAATCCTGTTGAGTCATTGATGTTCATTCTGATGGCTTCTAAGGCTTGATTTATGTATATATCCCAATATTGACTGTTACCTTCCGTAAGTTTTGCTAATATGTCATGTAGGGTAGAGTGCATCCTTTCGTTTCTTCCATTTGATTCTGGATGATAAAATGAGGTTTTCGTGTGTTTTATATTCATTTTTCTTACTGTTGAGGCAAAAGGATCTCCTACGAACTGTTTGCCATTGTCTGTTATTATTCTCTGAGGACAGCCATGTCGCGGAATGAATTGTTGTAAGAAGATGTCTGTAATGAGAGCTGAAGTAGCATTTTCTAAAGGAAAGCTCTCTGGCCACACAGAATATTGATCCACCAGGTGTAATATGTATTTGTGTCCGGACAAGGTAACTGGATACGGTCCCGATATGTCTAGACTAACGACTTCCATGGGATAATGTTGATATGACATTTCCTGAATCGGTGCTCTAATCATTCTCATATTTCTGAGTTTACAAATTTTACACGTTCCTACATATTCTATGATATCTTTTATCATAGTTGGCCAATAGTATCTCTTTGTAATGACGTCGAGGGTTTTATCGCGTCCGAAGTGACCATTTTCATCGTGAAATTGTTTCAATACAGTTGGCACCAATGATGTGGGGATACATTTCTGCAGTAATCCATTTTCTCTAGGACTGACATGATATAAAATATTGTCTTCAGGTAATATCACATAGTCTCTCTTTTCTTTCGGATTGGTACGTACTTGTACTATAATCTTGGTTAATGCTTCGTCTTTCAGTTGTTCCTTCTTGAAGATTAGACTCTGTTCAAAATCTCTAGATTCATCGCCATCATCAGTTCTCGAGTTCTCCGTAGGTTGTTTTTTCTGTTCTTGACTATCAGGAGGCCCAGTGTCTTTTCTATGTTGGATGAAGTCAATGGCGGAGATTTCTTTCGCATTATCATCTATTTCAGTTAAGTCTTGTTGTTTCAGATCGTCCACGTCTGTAGGTTCAGGATATGGTATTCTCGATAATAAATCTGCACATGTGTTAGTCTACCAGGTAAATACTCGATCTTGGTATCGTAATTTTGCAAATTGATAGCCCATGTCTGAAGCTTTTTTGGTTGTTCTTGGGGTTTAGTAAGCCAATTTACTAGAGGTTGGTGATCCGTTTTTATGATAACCGACGTTCCTCTGATATAAAAGTCAAACTTCTGCAAAGCATAATGAATTGCATAAGCTTCCTTCTCCGTTGTCGTCCATTTTCGTTGAGTTCTGCTTAAGGCATGTGAAAGAAAGGCTATCGGTTTTTCTTGAAGAATATTGGCAATCACTGGTTGTTCATTTGGTGATATTTTTTGTACCAAACAAGCTCCAATTGCAGTGTCGGAAGCATCACTATAGATGATCATGGGTTTTGTGATGTCTGGATGTGCCAGAAAAGGTATTGTAATTAGTGCTGACTTTAGGTAGTCAAATGCTTTCTGACATTTTTCTTCCCACCTGAATTTTGCATATTTCCTGGTTAAATTCAGCAAAGGTTCGGCTACTTTTGAGAAATTGATTATGTGTTTTCGATAGTAAGCACAACATCCTATGAATCCTCTCACTTGCCTTACATTCGTTGGTGGAGGTATCTTCTGTATTGCTGCAATTTTATCGTCATCTGGTCTGATTCCATTCTGATTTACTATGAAACCTAAATATTTGTTCTCTATTTGTAGAAAGCTGCATTTACTCAATTTTAACTTCACTTTGTGTAAACGTAATCTGTCGAAGACAGTCTCTACATGTTTAAGGTGATCCTCAATGGTTCCATTGGTGTGTATTAAAATATCGTCTATGTAAGCTGATGCAAATTTGTGTAACCCTTGTAAAACTTCATCCATCAAACTCATGTATGTGGCTGGACTTGTTTTTAACCCAAAAGGCATCACAGACCATGAAAAAGATCCCATGTGAGAACAGAACGTGCTTTTCTGTTTTGCATCCGCGGACATAGGAATAGCCCAAAATCCTGATCGAGCGTCTAATGAGGTGAACCAATTGGATTTCCCAAGCATCGCCAAAATGTCGTCTATGCGGGGTAGAGGATACGATATTGTTTTAGTAATTTTGTTCAATGCCCTATAGTCACAGCAAAATCGGTGAGTTCCGTCTTTCTTGGTGACTATTACTATAGGGGATGACCATGGTGAGCGGGATCTTTCAATAATACCAGCCGCTAACATTTCCTGGATAGATTTCTCTACGATTTCTCTATTTTTTAGAGGAGTATGATATGGCCTCAGACTTATTGGTTCTTCCGATGTAGTATGTATTTCCATTGTGACGGTATTTGTTCTCTCCAACTCCATATCAGAGATTGCAAATACATCTTTATGTTTCTTTATGAAATTCTCCAGTCTATTCTGAAATTCTTCAGTAGTATGTAATTGTTCTAGTAAAACTTTCATCCTGTCTGGATTTTCATCATTGTTGTTTTTGAGATGACTGTATTGATTTCTCGTCATTTGGTTCTGACAAGTTGGTTTTGAGGGATAATATGATTTGTTATAAAATTTGCCACTTCTTCTATTCGGCCAAGCAGAAACTGACTCCACAGTATAATATCTGCTTTTAGAGGAGCAATAGTTACTCTTCCTTCCATATGTCTCGTTTAATATGTCTCTATCTCTTTCATCAAGGTATGGATCGAAATTTGTGTATTTCTCTCTGGTGTCTGTTTCTGAAATCTCATTCGAAATACATTTTCTGTGATACTCTCTTCTCTGGGACTGGAGGGAGGAGATGGGATAGGGACGCTTCTTATTCCCCGAAGGAAATGTGTTTGGAAAGGTTTTGGATGACGTTTGAGTAGAGAGGTTCACATAATCGTCCTTGTAACTTGATAGTTTGTGGGAGATCTCATCCTTTGGTATTTGAACTTGTCCTACAATCTTTCCTCTTGGGATAGTAAGAGTGGTTCCTGAAGAGTTAACAATCATTATAGGAAAGTCTCTGTTCTTACTCACTATTACAATGCCATCTTGTATTTCCACATGTGGATCATCCGTTTCTTCATTCTCCATCTGAGATACATAGATTGTCTGTCCTATATTTACATAAGGTGAGTTTTTTATTCGAGCCTTTGTTACAGTGATAGAACTCGGCTTCAAAGTTACTGGAGCGGCAGTTCTTATCAACGTTGCGATATGTACGTCATCTTATAGGGTATATAACTGCCATTTATTCTGAGCTGTTTCAAATCAAAGTATATTCTGGCATTATTCTTTCTAAGGAAGTCTCTCCCGATTATAAAATTTCTAGACAGTCCTCTCGTTATAATAAATGAGTGTTCTAGCATTTCTTCTCCCATTTTGAAATGTATATAGGCAGTTCCTAATGCTTTCAGATCCTGTCCCGTTACTGATTTCATTCTTACTGTATGTCTTGAGAACTTCGTCATGTGTTTTATCTGATGGTACAACTTCTCTCTAATCAGACTAACCGTCGCGCCAGTGTCTATGAGAGCTCTGAAGTTTTGTTTTCCTATTTTTAAAATGCAAGAACAAGGGTCTGGGATAATATTTATGTAGGCTTGATCTTCTTTTAATGTTGCTGGTTTATCAGATAGAGATCGATTCTGCAGACCATCACATCCGATCTCTGTTAATGTGACGTCCTTCCGTTTCCCATTCTCCTTGAGGTTGGTTGGGAGTCATTTCTGTTTTGATGATGTCTTCTATTATTATTTGTCTGATAGTGATTTTGATACTGATAATTTCTATGATGTATTTCTGGTCTTGAATTGTTGTCCCCAAAATGATTTCTGGGCTGTGAATTTCTGTAATTCCCTGCTACATGTTCTTGACCTGCACAGTTAAAACAGACGGTGGTTGGTTGTTGGGGTTCTACATTGTGTATTCTGTAGTCTCTTCTGTGGTTACTCTGTAGTGCTGGACTTCTCTGATTCTGGTATGAGTTATTGAATGATCTTCTGTGATGTTCTTGATTTATGTCCCATCGATGTCTCGAATGATCAATTTCCATAGGTTGGTGCATTTGTTGATCATGTTGGGTATGTTGGTATTCATACTCTGGTAGCGGACACCTTCCAATCCGTTTTTGGAATCTTTTCTTCACATTCTCCTCATAAACAGCTAATTGTATTGAGGTAGTTATTGACTGAGGATCTTTTCTGAGTAGATGAATTTTCAGTGAATCAGAATACAGTCCGTCCACAAAAATTCCGACTAGATGTTTTTCCAGATCAGTTGATGGAATGTTACCTCCAACAAAAGCATCTTCGGCGAGGTTTAATAGCCTATCTCCGTACATTTGAACACTTTCCTGTCGATCTTGCTTTATTCTTCTTAACATCGTCCACGCGTGCTCAGCGTCGGTAATCTCTGAGTATCTTGATACCAATATTTTCTTGAGTTCTTCAAAGGTCTCCATCGGAAATGCCTTTTCCCGCCGTCGGACAAAATCTGTGACCAGGCCCTCTGATGACAAAAAAATTATTTTCTTCTTGTCAATGTCTGTAGTTGCATCTATCAAGTAGGCGAATTTATCCACGTCAACCATCCATTGTCGAAATCTTTTCGAATCCCCATTGAACGGTGTGATAAAGTTTTTTATATTGTTAAATTTCGCATGTTGGTCAACACGTTGAAGAGTGTCAGTCATGTTTCGTAATGCCATTAGGTTTGTTTCATTTGGATCCACTGGAAGTGGTATTTGATGTGCATTCTTGCCCTCTAAGTATGTACCCGTTTTACATACTGGGTAAAGTTTATTTTATATTTTTATCTTTTCTCTTTTTCCTTTTAATAAGTGTTTCTGAAGAGTCATAAAACGAGAGTACTGGTTTGGTTCACCAGAGGTAGAAATTCTCTTCGATATTTTACGGGACCCAGGTTTTTATTTGATTCGGTTTCCTTGGACTTTGTGTGACATATAATGTAGTACTCTTTCATCAGAGATCATCCAAACTGAATGCAGAACTAATCCATGATAGAAGTTCCAACAATAACTTTATTTTACAAGTCTTCCAATTTTCACAGACGATTTGATCATATAATTATAGTGTCGGTTGCAGATTACAATGTCCTACTCTATTATATTACGTTGGAAACTGGTACCAAAGAGTATTTTGTATTATTCCAGTTTCGTATGTAGCTGTTGTGTAATGCAGAATGTCATCGTCAAAACCAACTAAGAAGCTGGTGTATTTTGAACGATGGGAGAGTGGAAGACAATTAGGGAGCTAATCTCCAAAATAAATATGTTCCAAAAAACTATTCTAACAATGTTCGATCTTAAACACAAATGACTGTTTGTCATTGACATATATCAAATCGAGCGAATTCATAATATATCAAATCGAGCGAATTCATAATATATCACATCGAGCGAATTCATACCATTTCTGCGTCAAAGCAAGAAATACACTGTCCAATGTCAGGGGATAAAATAGCTTGAGTCTATCTGAGTCTACTTCAACATCGGTCTGTCTCAATATCACGACCATCTCGTTGCAAGGTCAGTAGCTAAAAGACTGCTAAACATTAGTCTTCATAACGGATGTCTTTTAGTCCAAAGAATCTATTGGCTAAAACCACTGGTTACAATTATTTGTGTACCATTTATGTATATGTCATCGTTACTGCACTAGTAACGTTACCGTCATCTTGTCGTCATTTCCTATAACTGTCTTTTGTGTCTATGTTAAGTTTCTTTTGTTTTATAGGTTAATTATGAATTACGTCATCAGTCTCTGTTGTCTCTTATGTTAGATAGAATTGAGGGTATCTTTTATATAATGACGTCATCAATCCGTTCACATATGTCCCCATGCCATAAAAATGTATCTCAAGAGACATTTTCCGGTACTATCAGTCGGTCTATCTATGTAGCATCTCAGTTTTAGAGTAATTACAATAATATTAATAAAAACACCTCATAACGTGCATGTTTGGGGAAAACTTAAGAGCGAATGTCTGAAAACCCGGCATCGGTTGAAGTATCACATAGAACAGGTCGTTAATGTGGCAAGGACCTCTTCATTTGGTTTAAATCCTGATGAAGGACTTGTAGAAAGACAACATAGGCATCAACTGTTCGGCTTCACAACACGATGAAGAGCCCAAGGTCTCTTAAAGCTGGATCAGTTTCAGTAAGGTCTTTGAGTGATGAGTAATAACGTAGTCGTGGAGTCAGATATCTCCCTTACAAACTAGAATCTAGTTGAATCACGATGTATGAAATTTGTCGTAGCTCCGCAAAGGTTTATGTAAAGGGGAAACGTTTCTGCCAAAATGCAAGTTACAGTTTGTCAGCTAATAATGACATGAGCTGAGATAAAAGCATGCCCTTATCCACGTGGGGTGAAACATTGCGAGGAACTTGAACCATAGGTGTGAGATGTGAAGAATCATCAATAATCATGTCTACATCACACGAGAGGCGTGGAGATTTCGGTTTTCTTCTACGTTTTTTAGGTTTGACATATATTTGATCTTGCGAAAATTTCGGAAGCTTGGCTACAGGGATGGAATCGGAAAATGAAGAATCGTATCTCCGTTTATCTGCTAATTTTCGCGTTTCGTTCATGTCCATCAAGGTAGTATTCGAAGCTGTAGTCATTGAATCATTTTCTGAAACTACGGGTTTGGAGCAATCGATATCGGATGGTGTTGATAGTGTAGATTGAGGAAAATCAAGATTCATACTTGTTTCATTATGTTCGATTCTTTCATCAGCAGCAATACGTTCTTGTCTTGAAATGAGACGCTGTCTAAGTTCTTGTAGGGGAACGTTATCTTCACTTGATGACGAACTTCTACAATCTTTAGCTCTTTGAATCGCATGATCCAAACGATGTGGTACAATTTCTGACTCTGAGGAAGAATGTTCTGATGTGTCCACTGCATCCGAAGAAGATGAAGAAGAAGATGGAGGTTGGGCTAACGTAGACAAACGAGTTGGTCTCTGGAACTTCGTCTCTGGTATATCAAGCGGTCGGTGATCATCAAGTCGCATCTGATTGACGTGAGCTTTTGTAGTGGAATTGCGTTCTTCGTTCCACAAGATATAATTAGTTGGAGAAGTTTGTTCCAATATTTTGTATCCGGGTAACCATCGGTTGTCAAATTTATCCGTCCTAACATGCTTCTTATAGTATACTTGGTCACCAGGCTTGAATTCTTGCAGTGTAGAGGTTTTGTTACGGATCCTGGCTCGTTTAGCAAAAGCTTTTCGGACGTTTCTGTGAGCAATAACATGTGCCCTATGTTTTTGCTGCAAAATAATCTGTATCGGACATTCACCTGTATATTTCCTCTGGGGAAGCAAGATGTTATCCAAAGGAAAATTTGGTTCTCGGCCATAAAGTAAGTAAAAAGGCGAAAATCCTGTTGAGTCATTGATGTTCATTCTGATGGCTTCTAAGGCTTGATTTATGTATATATCCCAATATTGACTGTTACCTTCCGTAAGTTTTGCTAATATGTCATGTAGGGTAGAGTGCATCCTTTCGTTTCTTCCATTTGATTCTGGATGATAAAATGAGGTTTTCGTGTGTTTTATATTCATTTTTCTTACTGTTGAGGCAAAAGGATCTCCTATGAACTGTTTGCCATTGTCGGTTATTATTCTCTGAGGACAGCCATGTCGCGGAATGAATTGTTGTAAGAAGATGTCTGTAATGAGAGCTGAAGTAGCATTTTCTAAAGGAAAGCTCTCTGGCCACACAGAATATTGATCCACCAGGTGTAATATGTATTTGTGTCCGGACAAGGTAACTGGATACGGTCCCGATATGTCTAGACTAACGACTTCCATGGGATAATGTTGATATGACATTTCCTGAATCGGTGCTCTAATCATTCTCATATTTCTGAGTTTACAAATTTTACACGTTCCTACATATTCTATGATATCTTTTATCATAGTTGGCCAATAGTATCTCTTTGTAATGACGTCGAGGGTTTTATCGCGTCCGAAGTGACCATTGTCATCGTGAAATTGTTTCAATACAGTTGGTACCAATGATGTGGGATACATTTCTGCAGTAATCCATTTTCTCTAGGACTGACATGATATAAAATATTGTCTTCAGGTAATATCACATAGTCTCTCTTTTCTTTCGGATTGGTACGTACTTGTACTATAATCTTGGTTAATGCTTCGTCTTTCAGTTGTTCCTTCTTGAAGATTAGACTCTGTTCAAAATCTCTAGATTCATCGCCATCATCAGTTCTCGAGTTCTCCGTAGGTTGTGTTTTCTGTTCTTGACTATCAGGAGGCCCAGTGTCTTGACTATGTTGGATGAAGTCAATGGCGGAGATTTCTTTCGCATTATCATCTATTTCAGTTAAGTCTTGTTGTTTCAGATCGTCCACGTCTGTAGGTTCAGGATATGGTATTCTCGATAATAAATCTGCACATGTGTTTAGTCTACCAGGTAAATACTCGATCTTGGTATCGTAATTTTGCAAATTGATAGCCCATGTCTGAAGCTTTTTTGGTTGTTCTTGGGGTTTAGTAAGCCAATTTACTAGAGGTTGGTGATCCGTTTTTATGATAACCGACGTTCCTCTGATATAAAAGTCAAACTTCTGCAAAGCATAATGAATTGCATAAGCTTCCTTCTCCGTTGTCGTCCATTTTCGTTGAGTTCTGCTTAAAGCATGTGAAAGAAAGGCTATCGGTTTTTCTTGAAGAATATTGGCAATCACTGGTGGTTCATTTGGTGATATTTCTTGTACCAAACAAGCTCCAATTGCAGTGTCGGAAGCATCACTATAGATGATCATGGGTTTTGTGATGTCTGGATGTGCCAGAAAAGGTATTGTAATTAGTGCTGACTTTAGGTAGTCAAATGCTTTCTGACATTTTTCTTCCCACCTGAATTTTGCATATTTCCTGGTTAAATTCAGCAAAGGTTCGGCTACTTTTGAGAAATTGATTATGTGTTTTCGATAGTAAGCACAACATCCTATGAATCCTCTCACTTGCCTTACATTCGTTGGTGGAGGTATCTTCTGTATTGCTGCAATTTTATCGTCATCTGGTCTGATTCCATTCTGATTTACTATGAAACCTAAATATTTGATCTCTTTTTGTAGAAAGCTGCATTTACTCAATTTTAACTTCACTTTGTGTAAACGTAATCTGTCGAAGACAGTCTCTACATGTTTAAGGTGATCCTCAATGGTTCCATTGGTGTGTATTAAAATATCGTCTATGTAAGCTGATGCAAATTTGTGTAACCCTTGTAAAACTTCATCCATCAAACTCATGTATGTGGCTGGACTTGTTTTTAACCCAAAAGGCATCACAGACCATGAAAAAGATCCCATGTGAGAACAGAACGTGCTTTTCTGTTTTGCATCCGCGGACATAGGAATAGCCCAAAATCCTGATCGAGCGTCTAATGAGGTGAACCAATTGGATTTCCCAAGCATCGCCAAAATGTCGTCTATGCGGGGTAGAGGATACGATATTGTTTTAGTAATTTTGTTCAATGCCCTATAGTCACAGCAAAATCGGTGAGTTCCGTCTTTCTTGGTGACTATTACTATAGGGGATGACCATGGTGAGCGGGATCTTTCAATAATACCAGCCGCTAACATTTCCTGGATAGCTTTCTCTACGATTTCTCTATTTTTTAGAGGAGTATGATATGGCCTCAGACTTATTGGTTCTTCCGATGTAGTATGTATTTCCATTGTGACGGTATTTGTTCTCTCCAACTCCATATCAGAGATTGCAAATACATCTTTATGTTTCTTTATGAAATTCTCCAGTCTATTCTGAAATTCTTCAGTAGTATGTAATTGTTCTAGTAAAACTTTCATCCTGTCTGGATTTTCATCATTGTTGTTTTTGAGAAGACTGTATTGATTTCTCGTCATTTGGTTCTGACAAGCTGGTTTTGAGGGATAATATGATTTGTTATAAAATTTGCCACTTCTTCTATTCGGCCAAGCAGAAACTGACTCCACAGTATAATATCTGCTTTTAGAGGAGCAATAGTTACTCTTCCTTCCATATGTCTCGTTTAATATGTCTCTATCTCTTTCATCAAGGTATGGATCGAAATTCGTGCATTTCTCTCTGGTGTCTGTTTCTGAAATCTCATTCGAAATACATTTTCTGTGATACTCTCTTCTCTGGGACTGGAGGGAGGAGATGGGATAGGGACGCTTCTTATTCCCCGAAGGAAATGTGTTTGGAAAGGTTTTGGATGACGTTTGAGTAGAGAGGTTCACATAATCGTCCTTGTAACTTGATAGTTTGTGGGAGATCTCATCCTTTGGTATTTGAACTTGTCCTACAATCTTTCCTCTTGGGATAGTAAGAGTGGTTCCTGAAGAGTTAACAATCATTATAGGAAAGTCTCTGTTCTTACTCACTATTACAATGCCATCTTGTATTTCCACATGTGGATCATCCGTTTCTTCATTCTCCATCTGAGATACATAGATTGTCTGTCCTATATTTACATAAGGTGAGTTTTTTTATTCGAGCCTTTGTTACAGTGATAGAACTCGGCTTCAAAGTTACTGGAGCGGCAGTTCTTATCAACGTTGCGATATGTACGTCATCTTGTAGAGGTATATAACTGCCATTTATTCTGAGCTGTTTCAAATCAAAGTATATTCTGGCATTATTCTTTCTAAGGAAGTCTCTCCCGATTATAAAATTTCTAGACAGTCCTCTCGTTATAATAAATGAGTGTTCTAGCATTTCTTCTCCCATCTTGAAATGTATATAGGCAGTTCCTAATGCTTTCAGATCCTGTCCCGTTACTGATTTCATTCTTACTGTATGTCTTGAGAACTTCGTCATGTGTTTTATCTGATGGTACAACTTCTCTCTAATCAGACTAACCGTCGCGCCAGTGTCTATGAGAGCTCTGAAGTTTTGTTTTCCTATTTTTAAAATGCAAGAACAAGGGTCTGGGATAATATTTATGTAGGCTTGATCTTCTTTTAATGTCGCTGGTTTATCAGATAGAGATCGATTCTGCAGACCATCACATCCGATCTCTGTTAATGTGAGGTCCTTCCGTTTCCCATTCTCCTTGAGGTTGGTTGGGAGTCATTTCTGTTTTGATGATGTCTTCTATTATTATTTGTCTGATAGTGATTTTGATACTGATAATTTCTATGATGTATTTCTGGTCTTGAATTGTTGTCCCCAAAATGATTTCTGGGCTGTGAATTTCTGTAATTCCCTGCTACATGTTCTTGACCTGCACAGTTAAAACAGACGGTGGTTGGTTGTTGGGGTTCTACATTGTGTATTCTGTAGTCTCTTCTGTGGTTACTCTGTAGTGCTGGACTTCTCTGATTCTGGTATGAGTTATTGAATGATCTTCTGTGATGTTCTTGATTTCTGTCCCATCGATGTCTCGAATGATCAATTTCCATAGGTTGGTGCATTTGTTGATCATGTTGGGTATGTTGGTATTCATACTCTGGTAGCGGACACCTTCCAATCCGTTGTTGGAATCTTTTCTTCACATTCTCCTCATAAACAGCTAATTGTATTGAGGTAGTTATTGACTGAGGATCTTTTCTGAGTAGATGAATTTTCAGTGAATCAGAATACAGTCCGTCCACAAAAATTCCGACTAGATGTTTTTCCAGATCAGTTGATGGAATGTTACCTCCAACAAAAGCATCTTCGGCGAGGTTTAATAGCCTATCTCCGTACATTTGAACACTTTCCTGTCGATCTTGCTTTATTCTTCTTAACATCGTCCACGCGTGCTCAGCGTCGGTAATCTCTGAGTATCTTGATACCAATATTTTCTTGAGTTCTTCAAAGGTCTCCATCGGAAATGCCTTTTCCCGCCGTCGGACAAAATCTGTGACCAGGCCCTCTGATGACAAAAAAATTATTTTCTTCTTGTCAATGTCTGTAGTTGCATCTATCAAGTAGGCGAATTTATCCACGTCAACCATCCATTGTCGAAATCTTTTCGAATCCCCATTGAACGGTGTGATAAAGTTTTTTATATTGTTAAATTTCGCATGTTGGTCAACACGTTGAAGAGTGTCAGTCATGTTTCGTAATGCCATTAGGTTTGTTTCATTTGGATCCACTGGAAGTGGTATTTGATGTGCATTCATTTCTGGTTGATTTTGCTGTAGGTTCTGCATCATTAATGCCTGTTGTTGGTTATGCTGCATTTGCAAAACATCCATGTAATTATCCACGTGTGGGTTCGGTTGCGTCATTTTCTAGCAGTCCACCGAATCCTGGTTGTCGCGGCTCCAATTTACCCCTCCTATGTGACAGGGCGCCCCTTTCTCATGTGACTTTGCCCTCTAAGTATGTACCCGTTTTACATACTGGGTAAAGTTTATTTTATATTTTTATCTTTTCTCTTTTTCCTTTTAATAAGTGTTTCTGAAGAGTCATAAAACGAGAGTACTGGTTTGGTTCACCAGAGGTAGAAATTCTCTTCGATATTTTACGGGACCCAGGTTTTTATTTTGATTCGGTTTCCTTGGACTTTGTGTGACATATAATGTAGTACTCTTTCATCAGAGATCATCCAAACTGAATGCAGAACTAATCCATGATAGAAGTTCCAACAATAACTTTATTTTACAAGTCTTCCAATTTTCACAGACGATTTGATCATATAATTATAGTGTCGGTTGCAGATTACAATGTCCTACTCTATTATATTACGTTGGAAACTGGTACCAAAGAGTATTTGGTATTATTCCAGTTTCGTATGTAGCTGTTGTGTAATGCAGAATGTCATCGTCAAAACCAACTAAGAAGCTGGTGTATTTTGAACGATGGGAGAGTGGAAGACAATTAGGGAGCTAATCTCCAAAATAAATATGTTCCAAAAAACTATTCTAACAATGTTCGATCTTAAACACAAATGGCTGTTTGTCATTGACATATATCAAATCGAGCGAATTCATAATATATCAAATCGAGCGAATTCATAATATATCACATCGAGCGAATTCATACCATTTCTGCGTCAAAGCAAGAAATACACTGTCCAATGTCAGGGGATAAAATAGCTTGAGTCTATCTGAGTCTACTTCAACATCGGTCTGTCTCAATATCACGACCATCTCGTTGCAAGGTCAGTAGCTAAAGACTTGTAAACATTCGTCTTCATAACGGATGTCTTTTATTCCAATCAATCTATTGGCTAAAACCACTGGTTACAATTATTTGTGTACCACCAATGTATATGTCATCGATACTGCACTAGTAACGTTACCGTCATCTTGTCGTCATTTCCTATAACTGTCTTTTGTGTCTATGTTAAGTTTCTTTTGTTTTATAGGTTAATTATGAATTACGTCATCAGTCTCTGTTGTCTCTTATGTTAGATAGAGTGAAACATTGCGAGGAACTTGAACCATAGTTGTGAGATGTGAAAGAATCATCAATAATCATGTCTACATCACAAAGAGAGGCTTGGAGATTTCGTTTTTCTTCTACGTTTTTTAGGTTTGACATATATATTTGATCTTGCGAAAATTTCGGAAGCTTGGCAACAGGGATGGAAATCGGAAAATGAAGAATCGTAATCTCCCGTTTTATCTGCTAATTTTCGCGTTTTCGTTCATGTCCATCAGGTAGTGTATCGAAGCTGTAGTGATTGAATCATTTTCTGAAACTACGGCTTTGGAGAAATAGATGACGGATGGTGTTGATAGTGTAGATTGAGGAAAATCAAGATTCATACTTGTTTCATTATGTTCGATTCTTTCATCAGCAGCAATACGTTATTGTAATGATTTGAGACGCTGTCTAAAGTTCTTGTAGGGGAAACGGGATAGGGGTTGTCTAGAGAAGTGATGTTTCCGAATGATTTTGTATCCGGGTAAAGCGCATTTCTGTTGGTGAGCAGATGACGGGGATTGGTAGGGGGGGTCGCGGGCGCGCTGCGAGGCACATCGTTAGTCTTATAGCGAAGAGGACGAAGGGCGTTAGTGGGGGGGGTGAGTGTCGTGTGGGCGCGGTTTCTTTATTGGGGTGGGGGGGGGGGGAGCGTCTTATATACGTGTCTTTGAGGTGGCGAGGGGGGTTGAGAGGGGGGGATGATGTGTAGTTGGGTGTGACTACAACGGATGTGCTCTAAATGTGCATAGTCGGAGACTATGGCTATTGGGAGGAGAGACGAATTTCTATTAGATCTATCGTCTAAGAGACGATTTCGTAGGTGGAAAACTACGGTGGATAGAGGTCATTGTAGACTCTAATGGTCTACTGTCGCCATGCTCTATGAATTGTCTGAGCTATAACTCTCTTTACTGAGTTTCTTCGCTGCACACATTTTTTGAGTGGATTATTTTGAAGTGGATATATTATAGAGGATAATTTGATGTATGGGATATTTATATGTTTATAGGGGGTTTTAAGTTTGAGTATAGTATAGGGAGTGAAGGGGGATGTAGTATGGTTAAGATTAATTATAGATAGGGAGAGGGGGTGAGGGAGAGAAAGGGGGGAGGTAGTGGTGGGTATTATGTGGATAAAATATGGGTGGGTGGGGGGGGGGGGGGGGGGGGGGGGGGGGAGGTGGTGTAGGGGGGGGGGGGGGGGGGGAGGTTGGGCCATTGGGAGGGGGGGGGGGGGGGGGTAGGGGGGGGGGGAGACGGGGTGGGGGGTGGGAGTTATTGAAGATGGGGGAGGGTAGGGGAGGTAGGGGGGGAGGGGGGGGAGGGTCCGGCCGGTGCGGGGGGCGGGGGATTTGTTTAGGGGGAGTGGCGTGGGGGGGCGAGTGGGTGGGCGGAGGGAGGGGGGGGCGGGGGGTTGCGGGGGGCGGGGGGGGGGAGAGTAGGGTGGGGGTGAGACGGGGGAGGGGAAAGGGGAAGGGGGTGGGGTTGGAGGTTGAGTGGGGGGAATGTAGAGTGAGTTAATGAATTTGGGTTATAGGTTTAGGGTAGTGGAATGGTTGGGGGGGGGGAAGTAAGGGTGTATGTTACGGCCTGGAGGAACGATGTGAGTTTTTGCTGAGGATGGTTAGGTGTTATTTGTTGGGATAAATTGGTTGGAGTGAGATTTTTGGTTGCGTTTGGCTGTGGGGGTGGAGGAGAGGAAGAATTTTTGCCGGCGGGGTGGGGGTAAAGTTGGTAGGTGGTGGGTATATTAGGGAGGTGAGATATGAGGTTGAGGCTTGGGGGCGGTAGTGAGTGTGGAATTATGGTATGGGATGTAGTAGGGTAGTTAAATGTTTTTGGGTGGTTTTAATAAAAGGCGGGGGGCCGTGTTGGGGGGGGGGGGTGTAGAAGGTGGTTGCGGTTAGGTGGGGGTAATTTGAGATGGTTGGGGGGGGGGTAGAATGTGAGTGGTATTTTTGGTTTAATGAGGTTGGAAATGTTGAGTAGTTAGGATATTGGAGTAGGGGAAGTGGTTAATAGTGGGGGCCGCGAGGGAGAGTAAGCGCGTGATAAAGTAGTAGGCGCGGGGGTGGGGTGGGATTTGAATAGGGTTTAGGGATTATGAGTGGTATGTGAGTATGCGAAGGGGGGTTGGGGTGTTTCGAGTAATATGTGTTTGGAATGTTAAGGGACGGCTGGAGTGTGGTGGGATAGGTGAGGGGAATGGAAGGGGTTGGGGGGGGGGGTTTTTGGGGGGGGGTTATGTTGGGTGGTGGGGAGGGCGGGGGGGTGGGGGTAAGCGAGGAATTTTTTAAGTTATAGAGGGGGGGTGCAGGGCGGGGGGGGGATTATAAGGGGGGGGTGGGGGGGGGGTATTATGATGGTAGTTTATGAGGGGGTAGTGGGGGGGTATGGGAGGGTCGGGTGTGGAGGGACGTAAGGGGGTTCAACTGTTGATAAGATAAGGACAAGTGTATCCAATCAGATCAGTTGTATGATTTTAGTCGTTAAACCTGACACGTGGGGTCTGGGGGAGGGGCGGACGGGGACACATACTGTTGACACAAGGGGTGGTTTTACTACGTACATGGGGGGGGCGGGTTAATGGGGGATGGTGGAGGGAGGTGCGATTAAATTGTTCTCGGCTTTGGCAGTTAGGGGATGTGGGGAGGGGGAGAGAGGACCTATTTTTTGGTGTGCTTTAGTGCTTTAAATTCATGAGGTGTTTCACGCATGGAGTACAGGGCTAGGGGAGCTCAGAACTATGGGGGGACGCGCTTAAGCGAATAGAGTCGGGAGTATATGGGATCGTATAGTTGTCAAAGTTATCCCAAGAACAGGACAGTGGGGGGGCCGAGGGAGGGGGGGGGGGAATCCGGCATACGTTAAGGGGTAGGGTGAGTGGGGTGGGGGGGGGTGACGGGGGAGTGGGGGTCATGTGGTCCTAGGTGTGGAAATGCCGGGGGGGCATGGGGGGGGCTTGTATTGATTTTTATGGGTTAATTAATGTTGGGTTTTAATGGGGGGAGGGTTGGGGTACCTATGGGCCTGCGTGGTGGAATTTGGGGGGGTGCTTAGGAAGGGTGATAGGGGGGGTTGGGGGGCGCAGGTGGGGGGGAGGTGGCGGGGATATGGGTCCCTTCTTCAAAATTTTAATTGTTTTGTTTTTCTAGGGGTCAGCAAACTTGATGTTTCAAATTTGGGTGTTTTGGTTAGTTTATTGAAGGTTAGAGTTTGCATGGATTAAACGGGCGTGTTACAGGTTAATACGTAAGGTTATTCGGTTTGGTGCTCTATAACGAGCCATTGAGGCGATGAGTATTGGTTAACATTTCTTATGGCACTGTGGGAGGTCTTGGATACTAAGATTGATAATTACATGAGGTTATGCGGATGGAAGAGATTCCCTCGGTATTGTACATTCAGGTTGGGGGGATGCTAGGGGTGGGTTATGGGATGTTTGTTGGATAGGGGATAATTATTATACGTGTAGGAGTGGGGGGTGTAAAGTTATCGAGTTGGGGGGTGGGGGATAGATTGTTGGGGGAGTTTGTAAGTTAGGTTTGTTGGGGTGGGGCTTACTGTTTTGGGGAAGTGATTTAGTAAGGATCAACGCGGGTTAATAAGTGAATTGGGGGTGGGAGTGTGTTCTTATGGTTGGGGTTATTGGCGCTTCGTCTTAGTTATAGCAGGATGTCGAAGGATGAAAGTTGATGGGGTGTCAATTAGGTATTGAGTAGTTTGTTGGATGATATCTGTCAATTTTTGTTCTAGGCTTCCGGGAGGGGGGGTGGCAAGGTTAGGGGAGGGTACGGTAAGGGTGAGGCACTCTGGGGACACTGGATCAGAGTGCATAGCCGAGCGCAGTCGGGAGAACTAGGGTCTTTTTTATTTTAGAGTTTGTTGGTTATGGGGTGAGAGTGAGTGGCGCTTTTGGTGGGGTTATGTGTTCAGTGTGTGAATGGATTTAGAGATGCCGGGCGAGGGAGATAGGGGGGTCAATGTGATGTGGAACTGATGTTTGAGTGTTGGTGCTGGGAGTAAGATTATTTCGTATGAGTGTCAGGGGAGTGTGGAAAGGTTGGTGTGTGGTTGGGGCCGGTGGGGGGGTGGGGGCTCGGGCAGTAAGGGGTGGTTAGTGCGTGTGTTGTCAGGTGGGTATGGCCGGATGGGGTTTGAGGGGTCGGCATACAAATTATATGAGTATGCTTGCATTCTTACTCAATTCTGTCATATTGTATGTGGGTATTCGTAGAGATGAGGATGAAGCAGGTGCTGATGAGGGGGCGTTGGTTGGGTTTTGACGGGCGGAGGGCATGGGTAGTGTGCGAGCTGTGGTCGGAGGGGTAGGGGTAGTTAAAGCCGACTGGTTGGTGAACGGGGGGGGAGTGGGGACGGGGCGGGCGGGGTTTTATGTGGATCGTTTACAGTGTGACCCCCCCGCGTGGGGTGGGCCGCAGGGGGGGGCGGTTAGAGGCGGTGGAGGTGGGGGTGCGTGTAGGGAATGTGTGGGGGAGGGGGTGGGGTGTTTGGGGGTGGGGGGGGTTATTAGTGTTGGGGGGGAGGGTGGGGTTGTTGGGGGGGGTGTGTGTGTGTATGGTGGTTAATGTGGGGGTGGGGGTTGGGGGGGGGGGGGGGGTTGGATATGGGATTTGGGGGAGGGGGGGGGTGGTGAAGGGTGGGGGTTGGGGGGGTGGGGGGGGGCATTTTTTGGGAGGGTTGGGAGTAATTATAGGGGGGGGAGGGGGGGTGATAGGTAGGGTGGGTGGGGTAGGGTGAGGGGAAGGTGGGGATTATGTGGGGGGGGTTATGATGTTTGGGGGGGGGTGTTGTGGTGATTTGTGGTTTTTGGGTGTTTTAGATGTGGGGGGGGTGGTGTGTGGGCGGGGGTTTTTTTTTGGGGCCGTTCTTTACTAGGGTGTGTTATGTTAGTGGGTTGTGGGGTGTTATGGTGGTGGCGGACCTTTGGCGGAGGGGGGTAGAACAGGTTATGGCGGTTGGGGGGTTGTTAATATTTTCTTTTTGGGGGGGGGGTGGAGTGGGGGGGGGGTTTTGTGGGAGGGGGGGGGGGGGGGGGGGGGGGGGGGGGGGGGGGGGGGGGGGGGGGGGGGGTGGGGGGGGGGGGGGGGGGGGGGGGGGGGGGATTGGGGGGTTTGGGGGGGGGGGGGGTGGGGGGGGGGGGGGGGGGTTTTGTTATTCTATTGAGGAGGGGGGGTTGGGCTTTATGGGGGTGATGGGGGGTTTTTTGGTTGGGGTAGTTGATTTTTAAATATGGGGGGCGGGTTATTTAGGGGGGTGGGGGGGGGGGGGGGGGTGTTGGGGGGGATGGGGGGGGTGGTAAGTGGGGGGGTTAGTTAGACGGGGTGGGGGGGTGTGGGGGGGTGTATATAAGGGGGGGGGGGGATTATGGAAGAAATAGGGGGGGGGGATTTGTTATTTTGGGGGGGGGTGGTGGAGGGGGATGTTGGGAGGGGGGGGGGGTGAGGGGGGGGGTAGGGGGGCGAATGGGGGGGGGGAGGGGGGGGGGGGTGAGGGGTGTGGGGGGGGGGGGGGTAGAGGGGGGGTGGGGGGGTGGGCGGGAGTGGGGGGGTAATATGGAGGGGGTGGGGGTAAGGTAAAATAGGGGGGAGGGGTTTCCGGGGTAGTTAATATTAATGTATGCGGGGTGGGGAATGGGTTAATATTTATTGTTTTAGGGACGTGGGGAAGGCCGGGGTGGGGGGGACTATGGGGGGTGAATGGTGATTTAATTTGGGGATTTTATAAAGGGGTAGATGGGGTTTAGAAGATTATTGGGAAAGGCTTATTATAATATTGACTTGGGTAAATATGTTGGTTTAAATCTTAAAATTTGGTTATATAATGGGGTTGGAAGGAGGTTTTATTTTTGGCTGCGTTGGGTGGATAGTGGGGGGTGTGAATAGGTGGGTGATGTAGGGGGGGAGTGAGGGTTTTGGGGTAGGGGGGTTATGAAATGTTAAAAGAGTTTGTATTTATTTAAGTTTGTGTGTTGTGGTTGTTGGTAGTTATTTTAGGGAAGGTTTGTGGGGTGTTATTTGTATGTAATTATGGGGTTTTGTGAGTTATTTATAATGGGATAGGGGGGGAAGGTGGGGATTTGTGAATTTATTATTATTTATAATATGGTATTTGGTTAATGTGTTGTTATATGGGAGGGGGGGGGGGTGGGGGGGGGGGGGGGGGGGGGGGGGGGGGGGGGGTTGGTTGGTGGGGAGGATAGGGATTTGGAAGTGTGGGGATTGGGATGTTGGTTAAGGATAAGGGGGGGGGGAGAGAGGGAGGAGGGGGGATAGGGGGGGGTAGAATGGGGTGAGGGAAGGTTGTAGACAATGATGTGTAAAGTGAAATATAAATAGAAGGAAAAAAAAAAAAAAAATAAATAAATTAAAAAAAAAAAATTTCAAAATAAAATTATACCAAAAAAAATGTGGGGTGAAGATTGGAGTGGGATTGTGGGATATGGTTGAGTGTAATGTAGGGTTGAGAGAGGGTTTGAGATGAGGGTGGTGAGTGTTTTTTTTTTCTTTTTTTTTAATTTTTTTTTTTTAATTTTTTTTTTTTTTTTTTTTTTTTTTCTTTTTTTTTTTTTTCTTTTTTTTTTTCCGGGGTTTTTTATTATCCCCCTTTCTTTTTTTTTTTTTTTTTTTTTTAGAAAGCAGAAAAGAGGTTCAACCACCTGCTAGATACTCAGTGTTTGAACGTTAAACTGAGTGGTTGTGTCATTGGGAAAAACGCTCCGTGAAAACAATTATTATAAGAAGCCCCAGAAGCCAAACCCCCAAACAGCCCACCCACAAGCAGCCCATTTAATCTCACCCAGGTATTCTAAATGCGACGGTTTTTATTTTTTGGCCTTATTTTGTTCTCAGCCCCAAGTTCTATCCGATTAGACTCAATTTCAAGCAGCCCCACTGAAATAATAAAAGAATGTTCTCACAAGAACATTTCTTACTTCTTCCCATCATTGAAAATGGGCGATGTAGGCAGTTCCTAATATGTTTCAGGATCCTGTCCCGTTACAGTGGATTTCAATCTATAAGCTGTACGATACTTGCAGAGAACTTCGAGTCAAGTGTTTTATCTTGGGATGGTACACTCGCATCTCTAATTGCGGTGGGAACTAACACGTCCGACAGCCAGTGTCTATGAGAGCTTCTGAAGTTGTTTTTTTTGTGTTATATATTCTAAGATTTGCACGAACAAGGGTCTTGGATAAACTATTTATGTAGGCATGATCTTCTTTGTGATTGTCGATGGATTTATGCAGATAGGAGCAGATTGCGATTCTGCAAGACCATTCACATCCGATCTCTTCGGGTCTAATGTGAGGTCCTTTCCGTTATTCACCATTCTCATCTTGAGGTTGGTATTTTGGAGTCCCATTTTCTGTTCAATTGAGGATGATGTCTCATTCTAATATTATTTGTCTGATAGTGATTTTGATACTGATTAATTTCTATGATTATTTTCTGGTCTTGAATTGTTTTGTCCCCAAAAACAAAATGATTTATGGGCTGTGAATTTCTGTCATTCCCTGCTACATGTTGTCCTTGTCGTTCTGCACACAGTTAAAACAGGATGGTGGTTGGTTTGTTGGGGGGTTTTAAGTGACCGACATTGTATGTATTCTGTAGTCTCTTTTACGTCTTGTGTTTTCTCTGTACGTCACAAGTGCTGGACTTCTCTGATTCTGGTAGGGGGGGGGGGTGAGTTTAGTTATTGAATCTCTCCTGATCTTTTATCTGTGATGTTTCTTTAGATTTCTGTCCATCGATGTCTCGAAATGATCAATTTCCATAGGTTGGTGCATTTGTTGATCATGTTGGGTATGTTGGTATTCATACTCTGGTAGCGGACACCTTCCAATCCGTTGTTGGAATCTCTTCTTCACATTCTCCTCATAAACAGCTAATTGTATTGAGGTAGTTATTGACTGAGGATCTTTTCTGAGTAGATGGATTTTTCTCAGTGAATCAGAATACAGTCCGTCCACAAAAATCCCGACTAGATGTTTTTCCAGATCAGTTGTTGGAATGTTACTCCAACAAAAGCATCTTCGGCAAGGTTTAATAGCCTATCTCGTACATTTGAACACTTTCTGTCGATCTTGCTTTATTATTCTTTAGTAAACATCGTTCGTCCACGATTGCTCAGATCGCGTCGTAATCTCTGAGTATTCTTGAGTATACCAATATTTTTCTTGAGTTCTTCAAAGGTCTCTCCATCGGAAATTGCCTTTGCCCGTCCTTGCGGACAAAATCTGTGACCAGTCCCCTCTGATTGACAAAAAAATTTATTTTCTTCTTGTCAATGTCTGAAGTTGCATCTATCAAGTAGGCGAATTTGGTCCAACGTCAAAAATCCATTGTCGAAATCGTTTCGAATCCCCATTGAAAACGTGTGTTAAAGTTCTTTATATTGTTAAATTTCGCATGTGGTCAACACGTTTCCCCCCCCCCTAAGAGTGTCAGTCACTATGTGTACGTAATGCCATTAGTTTTGTTTCATTTGGATCCACTGGAAAGTGGTAATTGATGTGCATTCATTTCTAGGGGTGATTTTGGAGTCTGTTAGGTTCTGCATCATTGTTTGTCCTAAATGCCTGTTGTTGGTTTTGCATGCATTTGCAAAAATCATCCATGTAATTTGTATTTTACGGGACCCCAGGTTTTTATTTGATTCGGTTTCCTTGGACTTTGTGTGACATATAATGTAGTACTCTTTCATCAGAGATCATCCAAACTGAATGCAGAACTAATCCATGATAGAAGTTCCAACAATAACTTTATTTTACAAGTCTTCCAATTTTCACAGACGATTTGATCATATAATTATAGTGTCGGTTGCAGATTACAATGTCCTGCTCTATTTATATTACGTTGGAAACTGGTACCAAAGGGAATTTGGTATTATTCCAGTTTCGTATGTAGCTGTTGTGTAATGCAGAATGTCATCGTCAAAACCAACTAAGAAGCTGGTGTATTTTGAACGATGGGAGAGTGGAAGACAATTAGGGAGCTAATCTCCAAAATAAATATGTTCCAAAAAACTATTCTAACAATGTTCGATCTTAAACACAAATGACTGTTTGTCATTGACATATATCAAATCGAGCGAATTCATAATATATCAAATCGAGCGAATTCATAATATATCACATCGAGCAAATTCATACCATTTCTGCGTCAAAGCAAGAAATACACTGTCCAATGTCAGGGGATAAAATAGCTTGAGTCTATCTGAGTCTACTTCAACATCGGTCTGTCTCAATATCACGACCATCTCGTTGCAAGGTCAGTAGCTAAAAGACTGCTAAACATTAGTCTTCATAACGGATGTCTTTTATTCCAATGAATCTATTGGCTAAAACCACTGGTTACAATTATTTGTGTACCATTTATGTATATGTCATCGTTACTGCACTAGTAACGTTAACGGCATCTTGTCGTCATTTCCTATAACTGTCTTTTGTGTCTATGTTAAGTTTCTTTTGTTTTATAGGTTAATTATGAATTACGTCATCAGTCTCTGTTGTCTCTTATGTTAGATAGAAGTAAGGGTATCTTTTATATAATGACGTCATCAATCCGTTCACACCCACAGAACATAGGCAAGAAGCAAGATGGGCCGAATACTAAAGAGAAACACTCAATAAGACATCTCCAGAGATGTAGCTGAGCATTCCTAGGGCTGAAAATGACCTGGATATCAATACAGATGCTCCAAGAAAGAAAGAAATAATCACAGCTATCAAAGGGCTAAAGAATGAAAAAGCTCCTGGCCAAGACAACTTAAGCGCAGAGCTATTTAAAATTGATCCTGAATTATCAGCAGAATACTTAGAACCACTTAGAAATCTGGCAAACAGAGACAACACCACTTGAATGGAAGAAAGGAACAATTATTAAATTACCAAAATAAGGTGACCTCAGAGACTGCAAAAACTGGAGAGGAATTGCCCTCTTCTCAGTTCCCAGCAAAATATTGGGCAGGATAATTATCCACAGAATCTCACAAGCAATAGATCATAAACGGAGGAAGAAACAAGCCGGATTCAGAAAGAACAGAAGATGCGCAGATCATATGTTCACCCTCAGGGAACATAACAGTGCAGCGCTCAGAATGGCAGAGACAGCTGTATACACACTTTGTCGATTTTGAAAAGGCTTTTGAAAGCATACACAGGGATGGCGTATGGAAAATACTAAGGGCTTATGGGATCGCTAGTTGTATTGTTTCCATCATAAAAAGCCTCTATGCTAACTTTACATGAAGTGTTGGGCAGAGCAATATTACTTTCGAAGTGAAAACACGTGTACGACTGGAACGTGGACTTGTCAACCATTTTATTTGTAACTGTCATAGACTGAGTCATGTGCCAGACAAAAGTGGATACCCCGAGAGGAATAAGATGGACAGCGTTTACCACACTGGAAGATCTAGAATACGCAGAAAATATTGCACTACTATCACACTCACATCAGCACATCCAAAAAAAAAAAAAAATAGACAGACTGAATAAATATAGCAAACAAGTGGGACTGAATCAACCTGACGAAGATAGAGGTCACGACACTAATTGTAATACGTCCTCAGCACATTAAAACAAGGAACCAAAAGATGGAACAAACAAATACATGTACATATCTGGGAAGCATAGTAACGGACGGCGTAACAATCAAAGACATCAGTAACAGAATGAATAGAGCCAGAACAGCATTCGCAAACATAAACAACATTTGGAAATCTTCTCAGTGCAACACACGTCAAAATTAAGATTATACGAGAGTTGCGTACTTTCTGTACTTTTGTTGTATGGTGCGGAGTGCTGGACAGTAACAGAAAAGGAAATGTTTTGAATTATCCTCTTTCAACAGAGCCTGCCTAGGAAAATTCTTCGAATTTTTTGTTGTCTGAAAATGCCATCTCCAGTCCAGGGCAACTGCCTACACGGTGCAGTCCAAAAAGGCATTTTGCACGAAGGAGGGCCACCGACCGAGCATAATAGGGACAGTTTTGTACCCTACAAGAACGTCACTAGTCGTGATGGTCACGTGACTGCGTGTTGTCAGTCGGGGACTAAGGATGAGTACGGCTAATATTGTTTACCCCATGATTAATTAATAGATGAGGAAATGACCTGAAAGTTCTAGTTTTAAGGTTACATTAAAACCTATATGACAATTCTTTAATAACGACAGTTTCTTTGTCAGACTTTTTAGGAGGGTACTACATTTTTTGGTTCAGAATAAAGGGGTACTACAGTTTCTTTTGTCAGATGCAAAATGGTTACTACAGTTTCTTTGTCAGATTTAGGGGTGTCCGACAGTTTCTGGTTGTCAGAATTAGAGGATGTGCGAGAGTTTCGTTGTCAAAATTAGGGGGTGGCATTACAGTTTCTTTGTCAGATTTAGAGGTGTACTAGACAAGTTTCGTCTCAGAGTTAAGAGTGATGGTCACTCAGTTTCTTTGCAGATTTAGAAGGGTGTACTATTGTTTTCTTTGTCAGGGACGTTAGAGAGGTGGTTCTACAGTTGTTGGTGGTTCAGATTGTTAGAGTGGTGTACTTATAGTTTGTATTGGTATGTTTGTGGAGAGGTGTACTAGGGATCTTTGTCAGATTTAAGAGGGTGTACTACATTGTCATTGGTCAGGATTTAGATGGTGTAACGACAGGTTTCGGGGTGTCATATTTTTAGAGGGTGTACTGAGTGTTTACGTTGGCAGTTTTTTGAGGGTGTACTACAGGTTTGTGTGGGTTTGTCAGTTTTTGTGGGACTACAGTGGTTCTTTGTCCAGATTTAGATGTCTTACTTACAGTTTTGTTTTCGGTCAGAATTATAGGGGGGTTGTACGACTGTTTCTTTGTCAAGATTTATAGGTTTACGCTGTTTCTTGTGTCAGTATTAAGAGGTGGACTATAAAGTGTCTCTTTGTCAGAAATTAAGAGGGGGTTTTACAGGTTCTGTCTTTGTCATGTGTTTTTGTTTGTTGTACTACAGGTTCTTTGTCAGATGTTTAGAGGTGTACGACAGTTCATTGTCAGATTTAGAGTGTGTACCGATCAGTTTTCTTTGTCAGATCTTGTTGGTGTACTACAGTTTCGTGTCAGATTTAAATGTGTACTAACAGTTTTCTTGTCAGATCGAGATGTGGTGTACTACAGTTTCTTCTTTGTCAGAGTAAGAGGGTGTACTACAGTTTCGTTGTCAGATTTTAAGGGTGTAAACTACAGTTTCTGTGTCCAGAGGGTGTATTACATTGCTTTGTCGATTTAGAAGGTGTACTAACAGTTTCTTTGTCAGATTAATGATGGTGTACTACAGTTTCTTGTCAGATTTTAGAGGGAGTACTACAGATATCTTCTTTGACAAGAGTGTACTACAGTTTCTTTGTCAGATATAGAGGGTGTAAACGACAGTTTCTTTGTCAGATTTAGAGGGAGTACTACAGTTTATTTGTACAAATTTTAGAGGGTGTACTAGAGTTTTGCTTTGTCCCAGATTTAGACGTGTACTAGAGATTCTTTGTCAGATTAGAGGTAGTACAATAGTTTCCTTTTGTCAGGCATAAAAGGGTGACTAGCGTTGTATCTTGTCAGATATTAGAGGGAGAACTAAGATTCTTGTCCGATTTAGAGGTGTACTAGAGTTATCCCTTATGTCAGATTTAGAGGGTGATTGTGACAGATGGAAAAATATGAGCACTTGAACGATCCACTTTATTTCACATCGGAATACCCTCAATCTTGGTTCGATCTACGCCATTCCACGTGGTTTCCCTCGCTTCCAAATTAACAATCAATCGTTACGCGTAAGCCAGGGCCGTTCTCGCATTCTGCTTTGCTTGATAGTTTTTATGACACACCTACCTATCATCCTTTTCACGCGCTATCAGTATATGATATTTAGATTCCATAACTAATGAAGAGATTTCACTCAAAGAATTGGAAATTAACTAAATTACGAAAGGGTTGATGGTTTTGCTGGATGTTGTGTTTTTTTACACAAAAATTTATTATCCCAACATAGTTTATGAAAAACACTATTGTACAACATGCCAGAAGTACTAAATGTGACCAAAAACAGATCCAGCACAAGCCTAAAAAATAAGAATACATGTCTGAGCAGATAGCAACATAACCTCGACATCACTCCTGATACCAGTGGTTCGGTCAAAACAATACAGCCCTCTTCGGGGAGTAAGTCATGAAACCTACTCACAGTACATCAACTCTTCAGAGTGTAGATGAGGTTGTCCAAGGGTGAACACAAAATTTACTGATAAGATCATAATGTTACACTTAGGGTGATTTTAAGAGGATATTATAATGATGAAAAAAAACTATCTAGTCAACTAATAGCAGTGCATCAGGAAAAAAGCTAACTAGGCCTATTAAACTGCGTCTACGACATGCTTCAAACCTTATAGCGCTTGAATGATCTAGTATCATGCTCTATCCGCGCCAGTATGATACAGCTTAGGAAGAAAGATAGACATCCAGAGAAATAATGATGACCTTTGTTTCGCATGTGATAGGGGGCTTACCACCCCTGCTCACGGTGTCGGAAATAGAGAGGCCCGGTTATCCCGAGGTATTAGTGCATATTCACGCACCGTTACTAAGTGCGAATCGCCACCAGGCACTCATGACAGGACATCTGGGTGAATTTTTTTTCTATCATCGTGCGTGACGTAAAAATTGTTACTCTTTTACCTATCTTAATCTTACTTACTTACATAGTCGTTCCCCTTCTACCGTGAGGTGTAGAGGTTTGGAAGAGAGAGCGCCAGACCAATCTATCAGCTTTCTTCTTCCTGGCCTGCTTCCATTCTAGTCCTCGGTCCTTCAACGATTGTCTAATGTGTTGTCCCTATCCCAGCGGGACTCTGGGTCGTCCTCGGAGGTCTGGATCCTTGGATCTTTGTTTCCCATGCTTGTCGTGGTATCCGATCTTCTCCCATTCTGCAGACATGGCCAAACCATCTTAGTTGGGACTGTTCTACTTGGGTCTGCAGCGGGTGGAGTATTTTAGGCCTTGACGTATCGTCTGGTTGCGGACCATGTCTCTTCTTGTTACCTCAACCACCTTCCTCAGATACCTCATTTCTGGGGTTTGGATCTGGCTTTTGTGGGTTGTAGTCATTGCCCATGACTCGCATCCATATGTCAAGACTGGGACATGGGAGGAGCGGTATACAGCCATCTTCGTTTTCTTACCAACCTCTCTCTTGCTGAGGAATCCTCGATTTATGGCCTGAAAAAGTCTCCCAGCTGCTGCTTTTCGAGTGGCCAACTCTTCTTTGATGCCTCCCTTTCGGTCTATAATAGCTCCGAGATATTTAAAGTGGTCGACCTGCTCCAGGACCTTTCTCCCAACTTAATCTGATGTTTTCTTTCTTCTCGTGATATCACCATGGATTTTGTTTTTAGAGCTGCTTATGACCATCCCTCTCTTCTCCAGCTCTTCCTTCCAGACTTGCAGGTTGGATTGGAGATGTGCCTCTGATTTAGCAATCAGGGCAACATCATCAGCAAATGCCAGCTCTGAAAATATAGACCTGTCTCATCTTCCAGTACCCCACTGAATACTTTCTTGTTCTCTCCTTACATGCCTTGATGACATCGTCCATAAGGAGTATGAAGAGAGGTGTAAAGGTGATAGGATACCTTTGTCTTACACCAGTGGGTGGTCCCTGAACTCTTCTGACTTATGGTTTTGCTGTCCTCGACATAATTTCTGCAAGACTTGTAGAAGCTCTGTATAGCAAGAATCAGAGGTGCTGAATTTCCCCGTCCTCTCCCCCCCTCCGTTCCCCCTCGTCCCCCCGTGCCCCCGCCCATCCCCCACACCTCCCCTATCTTCCTTGCCCCCCCCCTCCCCCGCCCGTGCGCCCCCCCCCCTCCCCACCCCCCCCCCCCCCCCCGCCTCCTTCCCCCCACTCCCCCTCCCTTCCTTCCCGCCGCCCACTCCCCCACTCCCGCTCCTCCTCTCCCCCACTCTCCCCCCCCCCCCCCCCCCCCTTCCTCCCCCACCACCCCCCCCCCCCCCCCCCCCCCCCCCCCCCCCCCCCCCCCCCCCCCCCCCCCCTCCCCCCCCCCCCCCCCCCCCCCCCCCCCCCCCCCCCCCCCCCCCCCCCCACCCCCCACCACGCCCCCCCCCGTCGTACCCCCCCCCTACCCCCCCCCCCCCCCTCACCCCCCCATCCCCCCCCCCATCCAACTTCCTCTCCCCCCCCCCCTCCCCCCCCACCCACCCCTCCCGCATCGCCCTCACCGCCCCCCTCCTGCCCCACAACCCCCCCCACCCACTCCCCCCCCCACCCCCCGCCGCCGCCCCCAAGCCCCCCCGTCCCCCCGCTCTCCCTCCCCCCCCCCCCCCCCCCTACCTCCCCCCCCTCCCCCCCCCCCCCCCGGCTCCCTCCACCCCCCCCCTCCTCACTCCCTCCCCCGCCCCTCCCCCCCCCCCTCCTCTCCCTCCCACCCCCCCCCCCCTCTCCAGTCCCACCCCCCTCCTCTCCCCTCTCCCCCCACCACCGCTTCCCCCCCCCCCTCCCCCCCTCACATCCCCCTCCCCCACAGCTACTCCCATCCCCCCCGGAACACTCTCGTCAACCGCCTCCCTACGCCACTTCATCCCCCCTTCACCGCCACCGTCCCACACCTACCATTAGTCCTCCCCCTTGCTACTTCACTTCTCATCCCTCCTCGCCGCACTTCACCCCCTCCCCCTCTCTCTACTTCCGCCCCTCCCCCCCCCTCTTCCTCTCGCGCCACTTTCCCCCAACCCCCCCCCCCTCTCTCTCTCTCTTAAGGAAGTACACTGGGCAAATTTAGAATGTTCTAACTGATCTTTTGTTCTAATATAAATTGAAGAAACCGGATGTTTACAAGCAAGTCCTTGTTAATGCAATCCTCACAGTTAGAGAAATAGAGGGAAACCAAAAAACGCTGATGAGAACATGGGAGAGAGAGATAGGAAAGGTCTTAAGTGGATGACAGACGGCAGGAGGAGGAGACGGCACGAGTTCGCTGAAGGAGTGTGTGTGCTCCTTAGAGAGGTGAAATATAATGATGATTAGGAAGATAACTTTTTCTTCTAACACGAGTACCCACACGTAGATCAAAATTAGGCAGCTAAAATATTTTGATCACATAAAACAGACATAACACCTTGTAGAAGACCATAACAGTAGGAAGAGTTGAAGGCAAACGTGCAATGGGGAAGAGATGGACAGGAAAGAGTCTATCAGAGTACACCATCAAGACAGGAAAGAGTCTATCAGAGTACACCATCAAGACAGGAAAGAGTCTATTAGAGTACACCATCAAGACAGGAAAGAGTCTATCAGAGTACACCATCAAGACAGGAAAGAGTCTATTAGAGTACACCATCAAGACAGGAAAGAGTCTATTAGAGTACACCATCAAGACAGGAAAGAGTCTATCAGAGTACACCATCAAGACAGGAAAGAGTCTATTAGAGTACACCATCAAGACAGGAAAAAGAGTCTATCAGAGTACACCATCAAGACAATCGCTATCAGAGTACACCATCAAGACAGGAAAGAGTCTATCAGAGTACACCATCAAGACAGGAAAGAGTCTATTAGAGTACACCATCAAGACATGAAAGAGTCTATTAGAGTACACCACACCAAGACAGGAAAGAGTATATCAGAGTACACCATCAAGACAAGGACAGGAAAGAGTCTATTAGAGTACACCATCAAGACAGGACAGGAAAGAGTTTATTAGAGTACACCATCAAGACAGGAAAGAGTCTATTAGAGTACACCATCAAGACAGGAAAGAGTCTATTAGAGTACACCATCAAGACAGGAAAGAGTCTATTAGAGTACACCATCAAGACAGGAAAGAGTCTATTAGAGTACACCATCAAGACAGGAAAGAGTCTATTAGAGTACACCATCAAGACAGGAAAGAGTCTATCAGAGTACACCATCAAGACAGGAAAGAGTCTATCAGAGTACACCATCAAGACAGGAAAGAGTCTATCAGAGTACACCATCAAGACAGGAAAGAGTCTATCAGAGTACACCATCAAGACAGGAAAGAGTCTATCAGAGTACACCATCAAGACAGGAAAGAGTCTATCAGAGTACACCATCAAGACAGGAAAGAGTCTATCAGAGTACACCATCAAGACAGGAAAGAGTCTATCAAAGTACACCATCAAGACAGGAAAGAGTCTATCAGAGTACACCATCAAGACAGGAAAGAGTCTATCAAAGTACACCATCAAGACAGGAAAGAGTCTATTAGAGTACACCATCAAGACAGAGAAAAGAGTCTATCAGAGAACTCCATCAAGACAGGAAAGAGTCTATTAGAGTACACCATCAAGACAGGAAAGAGTCTATCAAAGTACACCATCAAGACAGGAAAGAGTCTATCAGAGTACACCATCAAGACAGGAAAGAGTCTATCAGAGTACACCATCAAGACAGGAAAGAGTCTATCAGAGTACACCATCAAGACAGGAAAGAGTCTATCAGAGTACACCATCAAAACAGGAAAGAGTCTATCAGAGTACACCATCAAGACAGGAAAGAGTCTATTAACCATCAAGACAGGAAAGAGTCTATCAGAGTACACCATCAAGACAGGAAAGAGTCTATCAGAGTACACCATCAAGACAGGAAAGAGTCTATTAGAGTACACCATCAAGACAGGAAAGAGTCTATTAGAGTACACCATCAAGACAGGAAAGAGTCTATTAGAGTACACCATCAAGACAGGAAAGAGTCTATCAGAGTACACCATCAAGACAGGAAAGAGTCTATTAGAGTACACCATCAAGACAGGAAAGAGTCTATTAGAGTACACCATCAAGACAGGAAAGAGTCTATCAGAGTACACCATCAAGACAGGAAAGAGTCTATCAGAGTACACCATCAAGACAGGAAAGAGTCTATCAGAGTACACCATCAAGACAGGAAAGAGTCTATCAGAGTACACCATCAAGACAGGAAAGAGTCTATCAGAGTACACCATCAAGACAGGAAAGAGTCTATCAGAGTACACCATCAAGACAGGAAAGAGTCTATCAGAGCACACCATCAAGACAGGAAAGAGTCTATCAGAGTACACCAACAAGACAGGAAAGAGTCTATCAGAGTACACCAACAAGACAGGAAAGAGTCTATTAGAGTACACCATCAAGACAGGAAAGAGTATATTAGAGTACACCATCAAGACAGGAAAGAGTCTATTAGAGTACACCATCAAGACAGGAAAGAGTCTATCAGAGTACACCATCAAGACAGGAAAGAGTCTATCAGAGTACACCATCAAGACAGGAAAGAGTCTATCAGAGTACACCATCAAGACAGGAAAGAGTCTATCAGAGTACACCATCAAGACAGGAAAGAGTCTATCAGAGCACACCATCAAGACAGGAAAGAGTCTATCAGAGTACACCAACAAGACAGGAAAGAGTCTATCAAAGTACACCATCAAGACAGGAAAGAGTCTCTCAGAGTACACCATCAAGACAGGAAAGAGTCTATCAAAGTACACCATCAAGACAGGAAAGAGTCTATCAGAGTACACCATCAAGACAGGAAAGAGTCTATTAGAGTACACCATCAAGACAGGAAAGAGTCTATTAGAGTACACCATCAAGACAGGAAAGAGTCTATTAGAGTACACCATCAAGACAGGAAAGAGTCTATCAGAGTACACCATCAAGACAGGAAAGAGTCTATCAGAGTACACCATCAAGACAGGAAAGAGTCTATTAGAGTACACCATCAAGACAGGAAAGAGTCTATTAGAGTACACCATCAAGACAGGAAAGAGTCTATCAGAGTACACCATCAAGACAGGAAAGAGTCTATCAGAGTACACCATCAAGACAGGAAAGAGTCTATCAGAGTACACCATCAAGACAGGAAAGAGTCTATCAGAGTACACCATCAAGACAGGAAAGAGTCTATCAGAGTACACCATCAAGACAGGAAAGAGTCTATTAACCATCAAGACAGGAAAGAGTCTATCAGAGTACACCATCAAGACAGGAAAGAGTCTATTAGAGTACACCATCAAGACAGGAAAGAGTCTATCAGAGTACACCATCAAGACAGGAAAGAGTCTATCAGAGTACACCATCAAGACAGGAAAGAGTCTATCAGAGTACACCATCAAGACAGGAAAGAGTCTATCAGAGTGCACCATCAAGACAGGAAAGAGTCTATCAGAGTGCACCATCAAGACAGGAAAGAGTCTATCAGAGTGCACCATCAAGACAGTAAAGAGTCTATCAGAGTGCACCATCAAGACAAGAGATAGAAGACGTTAGAGATCCATTGCAGCCAACCTTCGTTGCGGGGATGGCAGATGATGATAATCATCAACGCGTTCAAAGTTTTGAATTCATAATAGTCCTTCATTATTCCTGTTAAACTGCAAAGAATAGTTTTTAATAGCACTACGTCCATCCAACTAGTACAGTTATGATACCTTTCCCTTTCCTACGGTTTTGTGACAGCCATATTTGCTCCAACATGTGCTTACACTTAAGGGAGTATTTTTCTTTTATTTCTATAGTTTCATGTTCTCCACTTAATTCTCACTTTCTGTCCCTTCTGTCTCTTGTTTGTCTGTCCCTGACGAAGGTCTTGTGGCCGCAACGTAGGTTTTCCTTGTCATTTCTCTTTGTAAGACGTATTACTATTTGTGTGTTTTTGTAATTTTTTTTTTTCATTCTTCCCTTTCCTATACGGCTTGGACAAACTTCAAATGTAGACTGGGCGTATGTGTCTCAACTGTTGCAGTGTCAGCCAGATACATTATAGCCGTGTTTCCATGAAGCAAACCCCTGTTCCCAAAAATAACACCATCTTTCCTATTACTTACACGCTTGTTTGTTTACATGATGAAGACCAGAAGCTGATAAAATGTTGAGTATCTAACACCATGCCCAGGAGCAAATATGAACCGGTACCACAAGCTGCGGTTTTGATAGTAATTATAAGGATGCATGTTTCTTTACAAGCCTGGTGTTAAAGTGTAAGATGTAGGTGTCTTCTCTGATTTAGGATGTTGCTGTGTATGTGGTAGTGGAACAGTTCAATGGGTTATCACACAGGCAACATGACGTGTAGAGTCATAGAAAGGGTAACTTCGTTGTATAAGTTTCTTTCATTTATTGCACGCCACAAAACAGTCATGATACTTATGACATCAACATGGTTAACGAGTTCAGCAAGATGATATGGCACATTGAAAACAATTTCTGTAGTCAGCAATGATAGCTGTTGTATATATGCGTCATAAGACATCACAGTTCAATAGATTCAGAAATTCATCAATCATCGAGTGCTAGTTCGTGAAGCTGTATAAATAATAATAATTTCTATAACTTCTGCAACAGTGTCAGCTACAGATCTTCAATGTTCATAAACAATAATAAATGCTCCCATTCTGATGCTAGCAGATCAGTTGTATCAAATAAGTCCGTTCACTGTCTGCACGTGAATAGCATACATGGGCTACAGGTCAGCTCGACCTTTATAATGTTCCTAAGTCTAACCATCTGACTTGGACGTGATCTCTGATATAACGAATCCTGGAACACAGACAACAGTCTTGTTGGTCTAGAGCGACCCATATATATTTAACTAGTTCAGGTATACAGATACCGGTGACTTAATCCTAGTCAAAGTACCTCTCCATTTTGCATCACACAGGCGAGCAAATAGGCGACAAAATGACGAACCTCTAGACGATAGCATAAAGTTCGATACAAGAGGAATTACCTTATTTCGGAAAATCAACCATGAACATATGCCTCCAGGCAGGCTGCATAATACTGGGAAATAGTCTAGTTAGCTAACTAACTCACTAAGACACTGTATTTCCCTCAGAGAATCACAAGACGCAGTTGCGTCTGCTCGCTTCTTAAACCATTTCTAAACTGCCCCAACTGGGCGGAACACACAGAACGAACTCCCGGTTTGACATGCGCAGAACGACAATCTCTGAGTTGCCGTTCACAATAAGACGATTCGAAGAACATTCGAGATAAAAGTCTTACACAGTCGCGCCTTTTATGGTCATGAAAAGAAGCGTTAAGAAAGGTTTCAGACATCTACCATAGTTGACTGATACTACCAAATAAGGAGATGTGGTCACGCTTCGTTCAAGAAATTATAGACCGAACGTGTCTCTATACAAGAGAAGGCAACTCCTAACAAATTGTAGTCTCGATAACTCGGATTATGTCCCTTTGACCATAGAAAACATAATACACACTTCAGTCAAAAAAATGATCATACATATGAAAAAATGTTTATACAAACGAAAAATAATAATGATCCGTGCGTAACATTACCGCACCCTCCCTGGAAAAAAAAAAATTGGACATTTTTTTTTTTTAAATCCTGGAGCCGGAAAAAATCTAGGCTCCTAACGCACGTATGATGCGTGGATATATACCTAACAAATTAGCTCAACGCATGGAGCGACACTGAGATCATATCTCAGATCCTTAGAGAAAAAATTTATCTAAGTATACGCTGATATATTCCAGGAAGGTGCCACCAACACACGCCACAATGATGGCAACAACATAATGACAATCAAATTATACTCATACCAATATATGAAATTAAATATATTATGTGTTATCATACAATGTGTTGCAAATAGCGGTGTAATTTACTAATATACCGCACTATATTATTACATTATATAAAGTAACAGTAATTAATAAGTAATACATGTGTTGCTCTTCGGTGACATAAAACATTCAATAGAAGAAGATGTGGACATCATCCGCTCCCAATGTAGGACAGGACTTGATATCCTCAAAGTTCCACAATGGACATAAACTCGCAGACTTCAATGATGTGCTGCGAAAATATCAATAACACAAATCTTAAAGACAACTGGTAAATTTCTTAATACAATCCTGAAAATAATTTATTTAAATGTGGCCGAGTGATCTTTTGGCCCGTATATCACTAACTAAGCCTTCTTAGATAATTACATGGTACAATGTTATAAATTTCCCTCAAAAAAAAAAAAAAAAAAAAGTGAGACAAAATCTACTAACATGTCATTATAACATTGGACTGTATATCAGGAAATATATATATATGACAGAAGAATCATGTGGAATCGTGTGGACATCTGGACAGAATGTCTGCCATTACATTATCCGAACCACGGATAGCTCGAACCGAGAAATGAAATGGTTGAAGAGCTATGGCATAACGAGTGGACCTCGAGCTCTTCAAGTTTTTGCTCTGAATAGCAGTAAGCGCTTTCTGGTCGGTTTCCACAATGAAATGTGCGCCTAGAAGAAATCTTTGTAACTTCAGAATAGACCATACCATAGCCAATAACTCACGGTCTAAAACCGAGTAATTCTTTTCTGCAGCGTTTAATTTCCTAGAGATATACATCACCGGATGCAAAGTATCAGAATACTCCTGCATTAGTGCTGCCCCAATCCCTGTTGACGAGGCGTCACTTCGAAGAACAAAAGTCTTCTCAATAGTAGGTAACTTAAGAATAGGTGGAGATGAAAATAGGGCTTTAACCTGGTCCAATGAGGATTGACATTCTTTAGACCAGCGGATCAGATTAGGCGACCCTTTCTTCAATAAAGTAGAAAGCGGTGCCATAATGGAGGACAGATTCGGAATGAATCGTCCGTAGAATTGAATCAAACCTAATAGACTCCTTACTTGTTTCTTCGTCTTAGGGACCGAAATGTTAAGTATTTTTGAAACATTGTGGTCCTCTGTCTTTAAAAGACCATGACCAACCCGATGACCTAGGAAAGAAATCTCGCTAAATCCTATAAAGGCTTTAGAGGGTTTTGCAGTCAAGTTATACTCGCGAAGAGTAGACAGTAATTCGTATAAACCCAAATAGTGATCTTCCCAAGAATCACTGAATAGACAGATATCATCTAGGTATGCTATGACATCTGTACGATATGCGAGAATTCGCCGCATCATGCGTACGAATGTAGCAGGGGCGTTCATAAGACCAAAAGGCATGAAATTCCATTGGAATAAACCCCTAGGTGTAGAAAAAGCTGTAAAAGGTTTGGCACGTTCAGTTAGCGGGACTTGCCAATAACCTTTAGACAAATCTAGTTTGGTAAAGAATCTAGAATTAGAAAGTTTATTGAGTAGCTCTTCTAATGAAGGCATAGGTTCAGCATCGAACTTCGTAACTTGGTTCAATTTGCGATAATCTACGCAAATGCGAATGTTATTATCCTTCTTTCGAACAATAACCATAGACGAAGAGTATGCTGAAGTGGATGGTTCAATGATTTCCAAACGTATCATTTCATCCAACTCTTTTTCGACTTGAGACTGGAAATGAATAGGTATTGGATATGGTCTGACTCTGATAGGATTGTGATCAGTTAGCACAATGTCATGTTCTATGACATGTGTGTGTCCCGGGATGTCTGTAAGAACATCCTGAAATGTTTGCAACATCGAAGAAACTTGTCGATGTTCCTCAGCGGAAAGATTTGGAGAAACGGTCACGTTTTTCCAAGATTCCGTAGAATAAAGTGGGACCATAGAAAGAGGAAGATTGACATCAGAAAAAGTAGTTTCCTCATCCTGTATAACTGACAGAGATGAGTACTGACCACGAGTTGCTTGTGAATTGTCCGTAGCCTGGAAAATAGGCTGCAAATAGTCAGGTCTTTCATAAAATTCTGTGAGCATATTTATGTGGAAAGTTTTATGCTTTCCATCAATATCGACAACATAGTCGACATCAGAAATTTTGGAGACTATTGCATATGGACCTTTCCATGCAATTAGAAGTCTGTTCTCCCTTGAAGGAAGTAGAACGAGAGCTTTGTCACCTGGACAAAGTTGTCGTAGACATCTATTCTTATTTGCAAACTGCCTTGCCTTTTCTTTAGCAAATTCTGAAGACGAAGTTGCTAGTTTGCATGCCTCGATGATCTTTTTGCCTAAGAGCAATGACGTACTCATAAGAAGATTGAGTCTCATCGCTAATATTATCGGCAGTGATTAGATCGTGAAGTAAAGACATAGGGCCGCGCGGTTGCGCGCCAAAGACAAGTTCAAAAGGGGAAAACCCCGTATGTTCATTGGGGACCTCTCTATACGCAAAGAGAGCCGCGGGTAAGACCCTGTCCCAATCCTGAGGATGATCCTCAGTTATTTTACCAAGTAAAGTTTTCAGAGTCCTATTTAAACGTTCGACCAACCCATTAGACATTGGGTGATAGATACTGCTGAGAGACCTTTTAATGTGTAGCATAGACATTACCTGTGACATAGTGTCTGATATAAGTTGAGTGCCATGGTCTGACAATATTTCTCCGGGAAAACCCAAGCGAGAAAATATCAGCCAAAGAGCGTCTGCGATATCAGCAGTTGAGATGCTCTTGAGAGGTATTGCCTCTGGCCAACGTGTGCACATATCGACACATGTAAGGATAAATTGATGTCCTCTAGCCGACTTAATTCTAAAAGGACCGATAATATCTATTGCCATTTTTTGAAAAGGGCGAATAGGAATGTCAGCAGCCTGGATAGGCGCAGCATGTCGTGGTCCTTTAGATTTGACCTCCTGACATACTTTGCAAGAGCGACAGTACATTCGTATGTCCTTGCTCACAAATGGCCAAAAGAAAGCCGCAAGAACCCTCGACTTTGTACGGGAAAAACCCATATGTCCAGCACATTGCGAGTCATGAGCATGTTGCAATATTTGCAATCTCATGCTCTTAGGCACAAGAATTTGTGAATGAGTGGACGTAGTCGAGTCTTGTACCATACGTACAAGTACGCCGTTCTTCATAGAAATCCAAGATTTCCTATTAGTGTTCTGATTAGGATCACCTTTTTTTGCTAGAATGAAGAATTTTTGTAAAGAAGGATCTTCTTCTTGCAATTTGATAAATGAGTCACGTGTAATAGTCAAGTGACTATCTTGGTCATTTACTTCATCATTATTAGTTAATGAAGTTTGAGGTGGATCCAGAGCATGTGCTCTTGTGACCACCGCATTGGTAGCTTCAATGTTTTGCTCTTCCCAAACAGCAATCTGCTGTGGGGTACATTCCCTAACTCCGTGAATACGACCAATAATAAGGTCCGCAATAGGGTTTGGAAGTAGACACGCGTGGACCTCTCCCGTGAAGAAAGGAGTAGCAATGTGTATTATAGCAGTAGGATACTTTTCTAACGTGCCACCAAATGTGACACATTTGATGACTTTTCCTGTAGCACAGGATGGATCTACAAGAGATTGCCTAACGCCGACAGTAGTACATCCAGAATCAAACAACACTGAGACTGGATTACTATTTACTAGCCCCTTATGTAATATAAGAGAACCTCTCCCATCATGAGCAACATTAGCAGGAAGAGCGGGCAAAGGATGACCACAGCTTAAAGTACTAACGGTTTTCGGATCAAATAAAGTACTGCATTGGATACATTTATTTGCCCTACCAAAATCAAAAGATGAGCATCCGATAGCATTATGGTCTTTATCATTATTAACCTGTTTATCTGCTCCCTGAGATTCTTGTTGAACAGAGTTTGTCTGTTGATATCTTTTTCTCTTATGTTGCGATCTACCGCGACCATTATTGCCTCTGCAATTATCATTAAAGTCCCTACTGTAATTTTTATCCTGGTTTGAGTTCCAGTTTCCATAACTGTCATTACTATCTCTATGCTGTTGAGAACCTCTATTATCTTGGTATTGAGGTCTCTGCATAAAATATTTTCCTCTATACCGATTACCTTTGTGAAAATTTCTAAAGTTAACCGGAGTAGAATAACGTGTAGTATTAGGTTGTCTCCAGTTCTGGGAAGAAGAATCACCCTGGAATTGATCACTATGGTTCTGGGCATAATTACGATTACTCTTTTTATTGAAATTTTTCTGGCTACCCTGAAATTTACGCATAAAATTTGGGCCATAAGGTGCTGCCGAAGCAACTGGCAGACCTTCTTTCACCTTAGAGTTACTAATGGTTATGTGCGGATGCGCAGTAACATACTGGCTACAGTATTCTTCCATTTCTTTTATGTTTTTAGGCTTACGCTCATGAAGAAAAGATAGAAAAGCTTCATTAACAGAAGACATAACCTTATCTCTAAGTAGTAAATCCATAAGAGCTTCAAATGTATTTTCTGTCTTAGACAACTCAACCCATCGTAAAAAAGTAAGACGGATGCCTGAGATGAATTCAGAGAATTCAACTCCAGTTTCTGGTAACATGGTTTTAAATTTAAGACGATATCCGTCCTCGTTAAGTTGGTACTTCTTTAACAATGCCGCCCTGACAACCTCATAGTTGTTTTTGTCAGGCACATCTACCATACTCAACAAAGTCAAAGCATCACCTCTAAGTATCTTGGACAGATGATACACATATAATGTTTTATCTATATTATGCACATTACATGCACTTTCAAATCTATCTAGATAAAATGTTATATCATCGATTGAGGGATTAAATGCTGGTAGATTAAGCTTGAAATCCTTAGCATTAGTCTTATTTGACACCTTATTTGCATCATTAGCATTACCAGTGTTCAATAACTTTAACTTCTCTAACTCTAAAGCTAAGATTTTTTCATCATGTTCCATTTTTGCTTTTCTCTCATCAGCCTCTCTTTGTAACCTTCTTTCTTCAGCCTCAGCCTGTAACTTTCTTTCTTCAGCCTGGGCCTGTAACTTTTTTTCCTTCAGCCTCTATTTCAAGTCTCTTATTTTCAGCTTCTTTTTCAAGTCTCTTATTTTCAGCTTCAGCCTGAAGCCTCTTCTCCTGAGATTCTGCTTCTCTTTTTTTTTTTTCCATTTGAAATCTTTTTTCCTCCACCTGCATCTGCAGTTTCTTTTGTTCTATTTCAGCCTCTATTCTCTTTTGTTCAGTTTGTTCTTTCATTTTCTTTTCTTCCGACTTCAATGCCTTGGCATATTGAACAGTCGCAAATTCTTCTAATTTATCACCTGTCTTCCCAAGGGCTTTACCCTGCTCAATAAAGTACTCAAATGTAGACATGATGTCCAAAATGTGAGTACAGAACCTGAAATAATTAATTATCTTATTTCAATGTTAAATAGCAACAAGACTTAATAAAGTGCTTGTATAATCTCTATGTTGAACCCAATCTCTGTGGGAAACAGGAGTTGACACCAACTTGTATTATCAAATGTATAATAATATCACAAGTCACCTCTTAATTAACAGTGCACTACCCAAATCAGTGCATAATCATCAGTTATTTATCATAACTGCACTACAATAGTGCATAAGCAAAAAACACAGTTTGTTATGATAAGTGCACTATAGACCAATAGTGCATGAGCATATATCAACAATAGTGAAAGCTAACTATGCAAGAACTATGTAAACAATAACAAGACAATGTAAACAATAACAAAGGTCATCAACAATGTAAACAATAACAAAGATCAAAGTCAATGTAAACAACAACAAAGATCAGAGTCAATGTAAACAATAACAAAGATCAGAGTCAATGTAAACAATAACAAAGATCAGAGTCAATGTAAACAATCAACAAAGATCAAACAATACGAAAACATTCGCATAAGTCAAATACACAAACAGCAAAACTAAAAAGAAATATGCGAAGATATGACTAACAAATGACGCTACAGTGTATACACAAAAATATACGTAAAGAACTGAATAATAGCAAAGGGGAGACCTACAAATACAAACAATCGAAATCGAAACTAAAAACACAAAGAAAGAGAGAGAAGAAAAAAGAAAAAAAATATATATATACAAGAAACAAAAATAAAGCACAACTCGTCACAACTAAACAGATATAGCAACGATTGTCGCTAGCAAATTTCACTGTAGGAAATTCGCACAGTCCCTAACGAAAACGCTAACAGTAGAACCTCTGTGACGTGGTATCTTCTACTGTAAGACTCCGCCCAACCGAGAAAACCCGCTGAAATATAAACATATAAATATACAAATAACAAATAACATATAACATATAAACATGTATCATGAAAACAATAGGAGAAAGTGTGAAAGTACAGAAGGCTCAGTTAGAACATAAGGGCACAGTTCACAAACAAAACAGGCCACTTAACTTCTATAAATCCAGCGTCAGCACGGTGCAGAACAGGATGTAATCAGCATTCTGAGGATAATGATCCAACGTTGATTAACTTCTGCTCCCATAAACAGCCATGACGAAGGAAATGAGCTTCTAATACTGCAACAGTTGTTACGGCACTTGACCTTCTGAATCTTCTAAATTGATTTAACCGGCACTTGACCTTCTGAACCCGCAACAGTACCCCTGAGACCGGAACAGTTGTTACGGCACTTGTCCTTCTTTTCACCAGATCAGGAAATCCATTCGCTCGGTACTTGTCCTTCTAATTTTACATAAACTTCAATATTGCCGAGCAGCGCCGGGTAGTTTCAAAATCAGCAACTGTCAGAAAATCCGGATACTTTCAATAAAATTTCTTGTAAGGTGGTAGTTGATGCTGTAGTTGTATCTAGTATGATGATGATGTCTGGGTTTGCTGACCCCCTTGATAGCTGGAATCAGAGTGAACCAACCTATGGCCACCAAAAATGATATGGTGCGCCAAAATATCAGATGATAGAACCAGCTCTGGCCACCAAAAATGATAAGGGTGGATTTGTGCTGAAGTGGTAACTTGCCACCCTTATCGACACCTGGTGTTAAAGTGTAAGATGTAGGTGTCTTCTCTGATTTAGGATGTTGCTGTGTATGTGGTAGTGGAACAGTTCAATGGGTTATCACACAGGCAACATGACGTGTAGAGTCATAGAAAGGGTAACTTCGTTGTATAAGTTTCTTTCATTTATTGCACGCCACAAAACAGTCATGATACTTATGACATCAACATGGTTAACGAGTTCAGCAAGATGATATGGCACATTGAAAACAATTTCTGTAGTCAGCAATGATAGCTGTTGTATATATGCGTCATAAGACATCACAGTTCAATAGATTCAGAAATTCATCAATCATCGAGTGCTAGTTCGTGAAGCTGTATAAATAATAATAATTTCTATAACTTCTGCAACAGTGTCAGCTACAGATCTTCAATGTTCATAAACAATAATAAATGCTCCCATTCTGATGCTAGCAGATCAGTTGTATACAATAAGTCCGTTCACTGTCTGCACGTGAATAGCATACATGGGCTACAGGTCAGCTCGACCTTTATAATGTTCCTAAGTCTAACCATCTGACTTGGACGTGATCTCTGATATAACGAATCCTGGAACACAGACAACAGTCTTGTTGGTCTAGAGCGACCCATATATATTTAACTAGTTCAGGTATACAGATACCGGTGACTTAATCCTAGTCAAAGTACCTCTCCATTTTGCATCACACAGGCGAGCAAATAGGCGACAAAATGACGAACCTCTAGACGATAGCATAAAGTTCGATACAAGAGGAATTACCTTATTTCGGAAAATCAACCATGAACATATGCCTCCAGGCAGGCTGCATAATACTGGGAAATAGTCTAGTTAGCTAACTAACTCACTAAGACACTGTATTTCCCTCAGAGAATCACAAGACGCAGTTGCGTCTGCTCGCTTCTTAAACCATTTCTAAACTGCCCCAACTGGGCGGAACACACAGAACGAACTCCCGGTTTGACATGCGCAGAACGACAATCTCTGAGTTGCCGTTCACAATAAGACGATTCGAAGAACATTCGAGATAAAAGTCTTACACAGTCGCGCCTTTTATGGTCATGAAAAGAAGCGTTAAGAAAGGTTTCAGACATCTACCATAGTTGACTGATACTACCAAATAAGGAGATGTGGTCACGCTTCGTTCAAGAAATTATAGACCGAACGTGTCTCTATACAAGAGAAGGCAACTCCTAACAAATTGTAGTCTCGATAACTCGGATTATGTCCCTTTGACCATAGAAAACATAATACACACTTCAGTCAAAAAAATGATCATACATATGAAAAAATGTTTATACAAACGAAAAATAATAATGATCCGTGCGTAACACCGATGTTTCCAAGATGGGTTAGGTATAGTCGATGTTTCCAAGATGGGTTAGGTATAGCCGATGTTTCCAAGTTGGGTTAGGTATAGCCGATATTTCCGAAATGGGTTAGGTATAGCCGTTCTTTCCAAGGTCGGTTAGACCGCGCAGACGCTTCAACGTAGGCTGCTTGTAAAAAAAAAAAATTATAAGGCCCCCCCCCCCCCCCCCAACCCCACCCCCTCCAAACTTTCCTACTACAAAAATAGGTGTAATCTATTCCTCCACTTCTTATTTAGTTGTGGACATTTTCTTTGACCTGTTTTTTTAACCTTGTCCATTCATCATCATCATGTGACGTATTTTTTCCAGAACGTTGTCTCCATTATAGCTGCTCTGAACGCATCACGATTCTGGGCAAGCCGACCTGCATCAGCCAAAGGCAAGTTCAGACTCTCTGTGATGTCCTGAGTCCACCGTCGTCTAGGTCGACCCCTTCCCCTTTTTCCAGGGACCATGCCTTCCATCACTGTTTTTTCCAGACTATTATGTCTTTTTATATGACCGAAAAATTTCAGCTTCCTTATTGCGATGGTATTTAGGAGCCAATGTTCCTGTACGTTTAGTGAGTGCAGTACTTCTCTGTTGGTCTTTTTTCTGTCCAGGGTATTCTCAACATCCTTCTGTAGCATTTCATTTCGAATGATGTAACCTTTTTTGCAACTGTTTTATTGAGTGTCCAAGTCTCGCAGCCGTATGTTGCTACTGGGAATATACATGCTCTGATCAGTTGTAACTTTGTCTCTTTGCTTGTGCCTTGCCATAGGTTTTTCATCTGTATTAGTTTATGTGAAGCAATTGCAAGTTGAAATTAAAATTGATAACGAAGAACTGGAAGGTATTAATGAATTCGAATACTTAGGATCAACCATCAACAGCTGTGGCGACTGTGCAGTAGAAATTAAAAGAAGACTTGCAATAGCTTCACATAAACCTTGTCCATTACAAATATAGAAAGGAAGAAAAGAAAATCCAAAGTTGTTTAAGAGAGGCCTACAAGACTTCTTCAAGTGTCGAGCTGACAGCAACGGGCGATCACGCATCACCACAAGTGTGGCCCCCTACTGCTGTTTCTCAATTATGTTACTGATTTTTCCAATGGTGTTATGTTATCAACTTCTAATTCACATGTTAGCGTTTGCGCTTCTACCTTCACTAAAACCCGCGCTGTTTGTGGCCAGTTTCTGGTTTATTTTTACTCCATCTTCTCCTCATAATTCTTAATAGTATCTTGATCACTGAATACAACTGGAGAAAATAGACAGTGTTGGAAACGGCAATCAAAGTGGACTGGATTGAAATCGCTGAGTTGATGGAAATAAAAAAAATTACAAGAGAATGACATTTGAGAGTCATGATTTGAAGTAAAAGACCGAAACAATACTTTTTTGACGATGAAAAGGGGTTTGGGGGGGGGGGGGGGGGTGCATCTAATGACCAGATTACCTCTTGCTGTAATGCCCTCTATAAAGTCTTCTATAATTAAAAATCTAGCCAATTAGCACTCCCAGTACAAAGTTAAAATTGAAGGATACTTTTTCATGACCAGGGGTTCCTAATGATGTCACATTCCCTCCCGATCTCCTGGGTAGTGAGACCGGTTGCCTGGCCTTCTCGGATAAGGGCGAGAAAAATAGGCGGTTCCGTGTGCAAGTTGCGCACGTTAAAAATTCCTCGGCAGTTGGAAATCGTAAAGAGTAATCCATACGGCCGCTGCCAAGGCAAAATTTAAAAATTAGGAAAACCTACACACCACAAAAATATTGATAGAATGCTTGATTCATGTATACATACGCTGGGATCCTCGCCGGTGCTATGGAGTTCGTGCACTGTGCTGAGATCCTCCTAGTGTGATCTAAGGAAGGAGATCGGAGCACTGATGGAGTTGTACGTTTGCACTGAAGATGGTCCTTGAAACCAAAACAATCTTCTTCTTCTTCCGTCCTTAGCCGCCGACCGTCAAAGCAGTCAGTGGCCATTACGCCTAGTGGCGTCTTAGGGCAACAGCAGATGGGTTTTCTTTGCCATTGTTTCCCATCACGCCTATTGGCGTCTTTAGGGCAATGGCAAATCAATCCATTTGCTGTTGTTTCCGTAATCGAAGTGACTGGCAAACGGGTGATCAGCCCGTTGGTAAACCAAAACAAAGCCACACCAATTAGCGAAACCTCGTCTCGTGATGAACCTGCACAAGGACATTAATGTTCCATTCACAGTTTGATAGTGTGCCTCCTAACACACGTTTGATAAATATATATACTGTTCAAAAAAAGAAACGCATAGCTACTGAAGGCACACACATAGCCATAATTTTGACATTCAATAACTTTTTTAATTTAATGAGTTAATTGTTCAAATTGCACACAAGAATACCTTAGGGTTCAACCAATCAATTGACAGTTGTTTTGCATCTGGGTCACGAGATTTTTTTGGCGTACGGGCTTTCCGGTTAGTATGGTGTGTGGCCTCCTCTTGCATCGATCCGCGACTGGCATCTCCTGGGCATGGATGCAATCAGACGTCTGATGTGGGCCTGTGAGATTGCTGTCTACTCTTCCTGGAGTGCCTGGAACAGATCACGACGATTGGCTGGAGCAACGTCTCGGCGACAAACACGCCCATGCAGTTCATCCCACATGTGCTCAATCGGACTCATGTCTGGAGACAGGGATGGCCAGGGAAGGGTGAGAATGTTGTTGGCAGTCAGGAACTGCGTGTATATACCCCAATATAACCGTTTGTAACCCTTCAATGGGTTTTGGTTGAACAGGGTATTACAGCAATCTAGTAGACGAAAACAACAACAACAACGCGTGGTCAACCGTGCACAATGGGGTCTGGCGTTGTCCTGTTGAAACACAGACCTTTGGGCAGCTGTGGTGAAAAATTCTAATCCACATATATAAATTAGAAAATAAATGTAAAGCCTAACGAAGTAATTCAATAGAAAGAAAGAAAAATGGTGAAAGAACAGTGCGGTCACAATAGCGTAAGCCTGTGTGGTAGAACGCCATAATAGCTGAACAAGAAAACCCCTTTTTCTGCTCCGTCTGCATAAACTACACGCGTGTCTAAAAATAAAACTGGTACTGTGTTTCTTAGAAAACCTTGAGATACGCAAACTGCATAATGACCTAGATATGATACTACATTAATGTCCTTATACACACTACGTTAACCTAAAAGACAGACGGGCTTAGAAGAGAGAGAGAGAGAGAGAGAGAGAGAGAGAGATGCACGGAGGAACGCATGCACAAAACCACGTCGTCTCGCGATTAAAAAGTGAACGCCAATCACACGCGAAAGGCATGAAGACCTGATTTTTTCAAATAAACAGTGATAAAAAACACTAACGATACGAGGTTAGGTTTTGAAAACAGGTTTAAGCTCTTATTGGGAAACCTGACATTCTACTGATTTATGTCTAAGCTCCTGACATTAGCCTGACAGTACAGAAGACATCCCATGATAAAGAAGTGAACGGGTGGTAAAAAACAAATACACGACTATCCTATAATAATACATATTTTGAACGAAGCCACTTGGCCCCATTAAACTTATATATTTGTGTGCCTTAGGGCTTGCTGACAAAGAACATGTTATGTGTTACGCAAATAGGCTAGTAATTAACCAATTATAGCCAAAATACTATAGTGGGGTTGTCTGACAGCACAAGATCATATTTGCTCATAATGGCATGTTTGGAAAACACTGCTTTAGGGGAAATGAGGCCAACAAGTTAGATACGATTTGATTGGCTGTAGTAATATGTAAGGCGAAACCTTATTAGTCGAACTGCAAATACTATTATGGTGGTTAATGGCAACATGTAGGATAGGTAACATTTTTTCAAAGGCTCTTGTAAACATAGTCTCATTGGTTAGAGCGTTTGATATAGTCAAATAGAAGCGTCAGTTCAGGGCCAGTTTTGAAAATACATTTTGTGAGAAGCAAGTGCGTTGAGAGCAAGCTAATATTTTTCTAAATAAAAGCCTGGGATAAGGCAGATCGAAATTGTGCCAAAATTCATCGCCAGTCAACGTTACTTGTGTATATTTCCATGAATTGTGGTAAGCTAGACATATTTTATATATATATAAATATATATAAATATATAAAAATATATAAATATATAAATATATATATATATATATATATATATATATATATATATAAATATATATATATATGTGTGTGTGTGGGTATATTATATGAAAACTGAATATGAAATGATAAATTGTGTCTGTATGTGTGTGGTTCAGTAGCAAACAGAAGGCAAAGCCTAGATATTGCTCCACCATGTAAAAGCTTGTCAGAGAGGAGTATAACTGCATAGGCATATATGGGATAGCCAAAAAGTAACATGACACCTATCCTATTATATAGAAGGAATTAACGCTGGAATTGCAGAGGCGTTGTAACCATTATGGAGAGGAATACTGGTGTATATTGTCACATGAATAGCTAGCAGTTGGCCTACAGCGCTGAACTCTGTGTTTGTAATGTCCTGTACTTCATTGTGGAAATAGATTATATATATTAGTTCTGAAGAAGGAGGTACAACCTTCTTATTTCAGGGACCGTGGTACTGAAGTATTAGAGCAGCACCTGGTCTGAGTTTTGCTGGATCCAGAGGACTGGTAGCAGACTCCTTGTCCAAGATATCGACCAGTGGTGTATTTCAAGATAACTGAGAAGCAAGCGAGCAGAGGAGACAGTTTTCTTGCCGCCGACACATAAGTTAAGAATTCATCAGCCAGAGCAGCTCACCCTTGTATAACCCACCCTAAAATTGACTGTAATACTAAATCAAGAGGGACAGTTATTGTTTTATAAAATAAAAAGAACTGTGAACCCTTCAATATTATTTCCACCAGTAACAAACACATGAAGTCGTGATGACAAACAACAACCTAGCTTCAAAAGCCAGTGTGTTTATCTGTCTGTTGGTTGTTGTGAACTTACACTTCATCACTATCATAACCCTAGACATTCAACGTAGTCATCACAATATTCCAGAATAAGTCTGATTGAGGTCTAAATGTGGTAGCAAAGTAAGGTCATCTGTAACACACTACACTTATTAGATACAGATACCTTCACAGCTGATCTCAGTCAGTACACTAAGTCCCCTATAACTATTTATATAATCCCAACTTACCACAGCAGCCAAAAGTGGAAGGACACGTGGTCGAAGAATTTCATTGACGTATCGTTGCGCATTCAAGCCTCCTTCAATGTGCACCAATTGACTCCTTCCGTTGTAACTGATCATTTCCCACACCATTGCACCTTCACCACCGTGCGGCGGAGCTTCATCAACGCAATTTTGGGCAAAACGTTCATTTCGCCTACGGTAGACCCTACGCCGTCTATCATGACGCTGCAACAAAAAGAAAGATTCGTCACTAAACCAGACACGTTTCCATTGATTGTCAGCTGCCCAGGGACGATGCTGGTTGGCCCAAAGAAGTCGATTTTGGCGATGGCGGCGCGTAAGGACAGGTCCTCGGTGAGGTCGTTGTGCCCAAAGTCCAGCGTCATGCAGTCTATTCCGGACAGTTTGATCAGACACATAACGTCCTGCAGGCAATGACTGGGCAGTTGAGGAAGCTGTTGTAAACCTGTCTCTGAGGTAACGAAGCCGAATAAAGCGATCCTCCGCTCCTGCTGTCACTCTGGGTCGTCCACTGCGATGCCGGTCTTCAACTGAGCCAGTGGCTTGGAACCGGTGCCAAAGTCGACTGATGGTACTCTGATGAACGTTTAGATGCCTGGCAACCTGACTTTGACTTTCGCCTGCATGCAGTCGGCCAATAGCAATGTTCCTTAAATTTATCGATAGAGACGCCATAAATGTCTGCTTGAAAATGAACTGAATTTTTTTGTTTGTAGCGTTATCCTTTTATAGAGTTTCAGTTGCGTAGTAAGTGAATAGTGTTCACCCCAAATTTTGTTGCTTTCACGTGCGCGCAACATGAGCTGTGGTCAAAAATTGCGTCATAAACACTATTGACCACTGCGTTGTAACGATTACAAAAACGAACGCAATTCAGGTCAACACGTGCATTTGACACTGTAAAGAACATTTGAGGCTGGTTTTTTTATATACCCTAGCACCAAATTTTACTTACAAACTCATAAAAACGCGTATAGCTATGCGTTTCTTTTTTTGAACAGTATAGTACCCTTCTTGCCTTACTAAACAGACAGTTTAAGTTGCTGATTTTCTTCTTGTTAGGCAAGTTTGTGCAAACTTTGAGCCAATAACTTTATTTCCTGCCAAAAGATAATCACGTTTTTTTTCCTTTGAATCCAAAGCCGCTCATAACATTTCTACATGAACAATATCTGGGCATCACAATCGTGCTGCACATCCAATAACTCCTTGTGCATATTTTGCACAATATCTTTTGCGTTCACTGAAAATGGAGTATTAACCCGGTCAACTTTAAGCTCACTGAAAATGGAGTATTAACCCGGTCAACTTTTAGCTCACTGAAAATGGAGTACTAACCCGGTCAACTTTTAGCTCACTGAAAATGGAATATTAACCCGGTCAACTTTTAGCTCACTGAAAATGGAGTATTAACCCGGTCAACTTTTAGCTCACTGAAAATGGAATATTAACCCGGTCAACTTTTAGCTCACTGAAAATGGAGTATTAACCCGGTCAACTTTTAGCTCACTGAAAATGGAGTATTAACCCGGTCAACTTTTAGCTCACTGAAAATGGAGTATTAACCCGGTCAACTTTTAGCTCACTGAAAATGGAGTATTAACCCGGTCAACTTTTAGCTCACTGAAAATGGAATATTAACCCGGTCAACTTTTAGCTCACTGAAAATGGAGTATTAACCCGGTCAACTTTTAGCTCACTGAAAATGGAGTATTAACCCGGTCAACTTTTAGCTCACTGAAAATGGAGTATTAACCCGGTCAACTTTTAGCTCACTGAAAATAATAAAATCTCGTGCTCTCACTTTCCTTGACGGCCTCACAATGAAAAAAAAAACAGGGGGTAGGGGGTGAACGGGGGAATAATTTTAATGTCAAAATCTGACAGTTAATGTTTGCTTCAAATTGTTAAACAGAAGTTAAAAATAATTGGATACATTTCATAACATTTTAAGTTGTGTGCTCACGTTTGGTCGTGTCTACATTGACGATTTGTTTTGCTTTAATTAACTGCACTTTGTTTTTCTGGTAATTTGGTGTTAATATAATTTGAATTTCTCAAGTCTATGATATTGCCCACATCATACGGTATTACATTTACTTCTTGTCACAAGCACTATTGGTGATTTTAATCTGTGTGTGTGTCACTTGCAATTGAACTTCCATTACCCCGTCCTTCATAATTTACCTCCCTTATATCATGTACTGCCCCTACAGAAGTAAAAAGCATCAGAAGAGAGGGCTACACCTAGGTTGACAATTATGTCTAATGTTTTTATGTAAATATCTAATATATCCAGTGTACTTTTTTAGTGTTCTATTATACGCTCTTAATTCTGCGTCCTGAGATGGTGGAATAACTCAAAAGCACCAGGAATTTTGTCTACATCCTCATAAATTGAAGGTTTTAAAAGGCTCGTTTTTTGCAATTCAAACTTCAGGAAACATACCAGCTCTGCAACAGTACAGATAAAAGTTGGCAGAAGCTATATTTTTGGTAACTACACCATTTATATCTTAATGCCAGAAGATGTTTAATTTTAACAATGAGGATTACCTTCACAAGCTGGCTTAAAAGGAACCTATAAAAAAAAAAATTTAAGAAAGCTGTAGAGACATTATAAAAACGAAATACATGTAGGCCTGGGAAGAACAGAGATACAACACAATTTTTTAAATAGTAATAGCTTGAATGGATAGTAACTTGAGTTACAGTTCAAAAGATGACGCATATACATTTTTCAGAGCTCCAACAAGAACGTGTCAAACAACTAGAGAATTAAAGTACCTAACAATAAGATAGTGCATAGATTTACATCTGGGGAATAGGATATTTTATTTCAGAAGAAAGAACCGTATAGGTTAGACTGTCCCCAAGATTTTCCTAAAGAGCACTTCATTCTAAAATGTAAAAAGTATGAACAACAAAGCGTTCTGCTATTATATTATTTAAAATCGTCTGCTCTCATTTTAAAAAGATTTTTAAAAATCCTGTCTAATGAAATACGATGAGTGTAAATGTGTCACTGATAAAAAAAACCTGTTTAACATCTGCTTCAACGATGACCAACATATGAGAAAAATAGAAAGCACATATGGCTGTTACCAGTACCATTTTCGGAATAAGACTCGATTCAGATGAAATTATCCTGAAACTGAATACTGTTTTCTTTGAAAATATTCAAGTAGACGTCTAAGAGTATACGAAGAAGAAGAAGCAGAAGAAGCAGATGAAATACTTATTATGGCAACGGTGTATCTAACAACAAAAAATATTTGATATATGAAAGATTATAAGAGGATACAAGAAATAGACATGTAACTTTGGTAGATATTGAATAAACTTGTCACACATATGTGCTCATGAATCCCCGAGAGACCAATAAAGCTGCACATCTACTCCCTTTCATGTTGTTTCCAGTGTCTATTACTCGGAATATAATTATGTGTCCAATTTTAGCGTCAAAGGGTTCACGTTAGTCAATCAACAATAGTAATTCCACTCTTTCTGCTATTTCAACTGATACATTTTGTCTTCCTTAGGGAAGAGCACTATTTTCAGACATTTTGCTAACAAGGACCCAAAACGATTCTTACCATCTTCTTCAGGTATTCATCTTTATGGTCTGACTCAAGGATAGATACAATTTTTACCCCATCGGCCTCAGCAGGACACAATTTACATTTCCCTGCCCTTCGGATACTCTGTACCTCTTCTTGTGAGCAGTTTGAAAGAAATACAAGACAGTCCCACGAGAAATATCCATAACAAAAAGTTTTAGGCACGTCCAGAGCAATGTCCAAATGTTAATGTCTTAAGACATTGTTTTAAAACTGTGGTTAAGTTGTAATTACAGGTTCGTCTCTACAGATCTTTCAATTATTGTTGTTAAACTTTCCCGGACAAACCGTTTGTTTTCCTGAATGCTTGGTACCCAGCAAGGGAAGGTTTATCCTCTTGTCAAAAGGCTTCACACAACGGGCTGATCGCCCATTTGCCAGTCACTTCGATTACGGAAACAACAGCAAATGGGTTGATTTGCTGTTGCCTTAAAGACGTCACTAGGCGTGATGGGAAACAATGGCAAAGAAAACCTATCTGCTGTTGCCCTAAGATGCCACTAGGCGTAATGGCCACTGACTGCTTTGACGGTCGGTGGCTAAGGACGGAAGAAGAAGAAGAAAAGGCTTCAGAAAGCCCATGATCCATTTCATTGGTGGCTGTCCTCATGCACTCATTTCTTAATGTTATGTCCGCAGTGGTTGGTTGTACTGTCTAATATCTATGTGTAGCCGGGGCAGGTGTTCCTTAGGACTGGAACGGCACCATATTACCATCATGTGGCAGTGCCGGTATATGCAGTATTTTCAGTTTACTTTACAGAGAGCAGATGTTTAACTGGCCTAATCACCAGAGATTTAGATTTCTCTCTTAAATTTGTGTTACCAGGTTCGATTTTCTTCTCTTAGGTGTTGATGTAGCGAATTTAATTGAAATGGATAGATTTCTTATCTAAATCTCAAAACTGTAGTAATTCACCTTTTCAACAGCGTTCGATTTCATGCAAAACTTTTAATATCTTTCAGCATGAAACTTAAAATTTCAACAAAGTCTGGAATTCAGAACATTTTTACAATAATAAGCATAATAAAGTTCTATCATCTCATCAGATGCTTTCATCGATGCAAAAATCCCTTTTTGCATCTTTGTCTCATAGGCCTACTCAATTGTCAAATATGGCGAACCTTCTCATTCCACCGTGTTCCTTCCTTTAAGTTACTGTCTTATTTTAGGTTCGACGACATTTACCCATCTCTTCAGATTTGTCCTTGATTTCTTTATCATCATAAGCATTCCTTGAGTTAAATGCTTTCCAACACAAGAATATTTTCTACTCTACATGGTTTGAGGTGTAAGACTATTTTTTTTTGCAAATTGACTCAAATCCTCGAACCTAGTTCTGCTGCGACTAGGGTTGGGAGCTCTATTCAAAATACATATTGAATGATTGTCACTACTTACGCCAGTAAGAAATATAAAACCACTCAATGTCCTGAAATACACATTTTATAATAAATGTTGAAGTTTGATTTCCTCAAACTAAGAAATATGTAGAGCTGGACCAGATACGACCTCTTGAGTTGCGCTCTTTCATTCTACTGCCAAATGGCGTCGTTGTTCCACTTTCCCCGGGGTAAATCTGAGCTATCCGATTGGTCAGGGGAAATCACCCAATTATTAGAAATGGCGTGTAGAAGCGACTCTACCCTAAATATGTGACACTATTTATTATTTTCTGTTTCTCATAAAATATAAAATTATGGGGTGGTCTGTGCTTCCTCTGTCTTGTAAGAATATAGTCTGTTTCCAAAGGAACAACTATGTACACGGCCACATATAGATCCCGGGGCTCCGCAAATGTATCCCGTAGGGAGACATTTGAGTACTATCAATAACAAAAATCCATCCCCAAAAATTTCTAAGTTCAAAAAAAATTTTTCAGAAAAATTTAAAGTTCAAAAATTTTTCTAAGTCCAAAAATATTTCCAAAAAATTTAATTTAATTCCTATACTGGGGTCCTATGTCTATATGAGGTCGTCTGCTATGTAAAAAAAAAAAAACTAGTAGTGGACATCAACTTCAAAAAGTGTAACTTATTCATCACATCATAATATTTTTCACCAAATTTACAAATTGGCAACACTGCCCAACAAAATCTGCAAAACACTCATAAGGTCATCACTAAAAAAAATGTGACGAGTGGCAACACTGGGGAATGAACAATAAACTATCTTATTTGCAGAACTTGGCTGGATTATCATAATCTATTACATTTCATTCAAAAATATAGTTGATTACATTCTCTTGGATGTGGTAGGGGTGTTATCTCTTTTCTGTACTGTTATTTGCTCCATATTAAAAGCCTGCAAGTACTAAAAAAAAATCTTTTTTTTTTTTTTTTTTTTTTTTTTTGGCGTACTTATTTATTCTATTTCCCAAGTACTCTGCAATATTCCAAGAAATGTCCAAAATCTCTAATTCCTATGGTAATGGCAATCCACTTTCATAGAATAGCCAATGTTTTCATGGGTACTCATCATCTTCTTCTTTTTTTTTTTTTTAGTGAATGAGCCACTTGCTCATTATTACATGTAGAAAACATCTCTAGACATAATATGCATATTTATCAGACGATAATACAACCAGCATCATTTTTTATAAGTAATCATTTTTCACAATAAAAGCATTAAAACCTCATGGCTTATCCTTATTTATTTATCTGAATGTTTCCTTGTTATAGACATTTTCTAAATGGTAAGTGTATAAATTCGTTCTAAGTCCGTCACTGTAGAAAATGTTCTATATTACATTTTTTTTTTTTTTTTCAAAATATGTGATGTTTGTCTCCAATATCCGTGCGTCTGGTGGTGATCCTGTCCATTAGTCAGTTATTTCTAATCATTCCTTCTTTTCTGTCAATACAGTATTTTTTTTTTTTTTTTTTGTGAACTCTTCCCTAGAAATATTATTTTATATATATATATTCTTCAAAGATCTTCTTTGACTTACCATACATCAATTTTCAAACATCAAATTATTCAGCAACCAACAGACGAATGTGTTACTATCATATTATGAAATATAAGGGAAAAGAAAAATATAGTTTCCAAATCATCATGAATTTTCTACATTGGGTTCCGTATTACTTTATTTTCTCTTTTAAGACAACTGCTTATACTCTTGACAATATGTATCCATGTTGTCACTCTCGAGGCATCCTTGTATACAATTTATATTTGTCTCCTTTTTTTTTTTTTTCATAACACCAATGTATCATTTATGGTGTTCCAATATCATTGTGTCTATTCTAGTCCTCCTGTTATCTTGAGAATTCATCCTTAGTAACTCCCTATGTACCTTATCTAGCAATACGTTTATGCAAAACACATCAAACAATTATTTATGGAACTATCAACTGAGATGTAAGAACTTTTGACAATATGAGATGAAAAAAAAATTTTGGGGTCATCACTCAAAAAAAAAAATGTGACATAGAAAGGAAGAAAATAATCAATTGATCGTGAGGAATCTACAATATTCTCGTAAGACAAAGTTCCTGGCACTCTGACTACTATTTATCCATATTATTTCTGGTTATCCTTGCATACAGTGTACCATTTCCATTTTCTTTATAAGTCCAATTCCTCGCTCATGGTGCTCCAATATTTAAAATGTGGATCCTTCCTATTCCTCTTATTCTGTACTGGAAATATATCCTTATTAATTGTCCATGTACTATATCTGCGAATATTTATCATCAATATATCAACTAATCATTTATAGAACCATTAACATAAATGTCTAGACTTTACCAAAACATGAACAAAAAAACATGTCTTTTTACATATGTGCAAAATTTCGACACCAACTCTGCCTTCGCTGGTCGAGGGTTAGTCAGAGTTATGTGGTGCCTGTAACATCCGCTGACTACAGCCAGATGGGTGACTTATGGTACTTATAATTCAAAAATCTCATCCGTCAGTTATCTTAAGTGTGGGGCGGGGGTCTATTTCCTGGTGTCCTTGACAAAGTTTGTTGCATTTCCAATCTAGGTATTCTCTTTTTTTTTTTTTTTTTTTTTTTTATAATATCTCCATGATATATCTGTGACATGTCTGTCCTTGGGATAACGTTATTTTCTTATCCAATATCCTCGGGGTGAGCAAGATCTCAGTATGTCCAATTTCATCAATCATTTATTTATTTTCTCTCCTGTAATTCTGGGTATGTTATGAGTATAGTACATTGTCAATTTATTCCAACTATCTTACAACATTCTGTAATTCGTGATAAGGAATAGTCATTTGTTATACAACAATGTTCATATTACAAAGGCAATAAGCAAAAATCAAAGAGATATCTTCTCCAAAATGCGGATGCATCTCTATTTCCTTTACCTCTGGGCGTAGCAATTATTCAGTCATTATTTTTTTTTTCCATTATTTAATCTCCATTTTGTGTCCTTAGTACCTGTGGTTCCATGGGATTATCATAATTCATTTGTGTCTCTTGTCTACTGATAATCCTTCAATAATGACTTCAAATATGGTCCTCATATGTGCAACAATCATCTGCTCTGATTTGTTCCATGGTATTCATCAAATATTCTATTATATCCTTGTCTTATCTCGTAACCACGAAAGACTAAGATTATTCCTCCTCCTCCAATGTTAATGTGGGGGATTTTGTGCATAAACATTACAACAAAATCTCAGCTGTGACAACATAAAGTTTCACCTTAATATAAAATGTCATCTTCATCATACATAACCTGTTGCTTCTTCATCTCATGTGTCATTAGTGGTTATCATGCGGTAATGGGGTATTTCATTTGCTAGGTCAGCATGTGCAAATGCTATTTCTTTAACATGGGCAAAGGCATCATCAACAAATAGGTGCAATTTGTTCAATCTGGGGTTAGCATATACTAATGCTCTCAAGGGATTGTTCATTTGCAGAAAATCAGCATGCACAAATGTCATTGGGGTACTTGTGATATCAACAAAATATTGTTGGAATATCAGGGATCAAGCTGGTGGGGGTATGAGTGGCATAGGGTGATTTATTTATTTTCTTCTTCATCTGCTAACCTCAGGGCAGTCAATGTTTTACAATATTGTCTTATCATCATCAAAATGTGTGTGGGTGGCATATAAACATATAGCATCTTATATAAAAAAAAACATTCTAATTGTTTTTTTCTTTTATGTCTTTTCTGTTTTCTTGGAATTCCTTTTTTTCTTTTCTTGTTTTACATTTCATTTTCTTTTTTTCCATTTCTTTTTTTTTTTTTTTTTTTTTGATTTCTTTTCTGTTTGTATCACAAGTACTAAAGAATGATAAAAATCAATTCACTAAACACTAGATATTCTAATAGTAAATCCTAACCAATAGGGTTGCAAGTAATAGTTTAGGTTAGAATAGAAGGAATGTTGTAGCAGTGTCTGTTGTCAATAAGTGGCGAGGAAAGGGTACATCAAGGATCTCCTGATTACAACATGATTGTAATTCCAAGGAATGAATATGATTGGGATTTTAAAAAATCACAAGTCTAGAATGTCGTCTCAATATAGTGGAGAGGAAAAATAGTAAGTTAAAGATGTTGTAACAGTGGAGTGAAGAAAATCTTACTATAGAGAGTCAAGGTTGGGATATGGAATCTCTTTAGGAGAATGTTTAAAATTCTTGACAGTACTAATATACATCTGGGTCTAAAATAATAATGTACATTTGAAAATAAATAATCCTGTGGAGAAAAATAGCATAACCTACAATACTAGTTTTGGGTATGAATTATGTGCTGTTAAGAGATGTCATAGTAGGAACAGTATGATTGATCAAGGTGGCAGATATCAAGGAGTTTAGCATAATATAGATCAAAGAAATATTAGTATGAGGTAAGAAAAAAAAAACTACTGGTGTAAAGTGTCTGCATGAAAATGCTGGTGAATGGAGCGTGGAATATGATCAGTTACAAAAGTGGAGATGAATGTTACAACAGAATAGTGTGACACATGTGTTATAGGTAAAGTTGTGTAACATTCTAAATATTAAGAAAATGTATGTAACTAAATAAGGGTGTCTGTAAACTCGTAACACCGTGTGTTATCAATTGTTTTAACATTTTTATTTCACAATTATGCTATCTAAAGAAAATCCTCCGTGGGCTGGTCTTGATTTCTTTCTGGGCATCAGTATTCTAAGGCTGGAAAAAATAACTTTCTCAGTGAGGCTTTGACATCTTAGTCTGTAAGCAAGTCATTTGAACTGTCAAAAACTGAAAATAGAGTACATGGGGAGAGTTAGTACATTGTTAAAAAGGTTTTTTCACATATGCGTTGACCGTGTTCGGATTTGCGAACACATAAAACACCTGGGCGTGTTTTTCAGAACAGCTTCGCTAGTTCCTTCACCATCTCTAACCTTGCAATGTCCCGACTGCTTAGGCGAGCATCATACTGAGTAGCAGTGGTGACGGGTGTGATAGGCGACGACACTGCATTTGCTGATTGTTGGGACACCGAGGACATTGACGAATGCGGTGATGGCTTAACATCATTTGATTGCGGTGATGGTTTTACTGTGGTTAGGGTTTGTATGGCTGGAACATCTGTTGGTTTTGAGGCAGGTATATGTTTCGCCTTGATTTTTCTTCTGACCTGGTTGTGCTGAACGTTAGCACGGTTACAATGGGCACAGTAATTTGCACACTGTTGTTTTTGACTAGTTGAGATGAGGCTAACACTTCTCGGCTTGGTTTTGGAACATGATTGCGTTTCTTCAGAATCTTTCGTCTGATATAGTTGTGCTGTATACGCGGAATTTTGTTGCTAGGGATTGAGTCATCAGATTCTGTTTTATAGGCGCGTTTGACGCTGGAGCTGACTGGTACAAATAATGTACTATCCGCATCACTGGTTTCAATGGAACTAGCTGTATCAATGTCTGTTTCTTGTTGGTATAATTCTACCATTTTTCTGTCATTATGTTCGTTGGGGTCTGACAAAGCTGTGCTGGGGTTGACACTGTCTTCTCTCATGTCTTGTTCTGTTTCGTCTCCATAAAGATCGCTGGTATATGGTTCAACAATCTGCTTGGGTATAGTTTCTTCAGGATCTGATTGTTTTGAACGAGCAATCTTGTTCTTGTGGTATAGCAGTGTTTGGTTTTCACTAGTGTTAAAACTAGAACTGCCTGAACTGGGGTGTGATAGGTATCAGCTGACGATTTATCACTGCGGGAGTAAGTTTGAGTGTGGATATAAGGTGCTTGGTTGTTGTCATCGTGTGACGTCTGAGGCATTATTTCTTCATTTCTAATGCGCAGGTCTCTGTCTTGGAGTCGATTACGCAATTCAAGTGGTGGGATATCTTCTTCGCTTTCGGACGAGTCTCGTTGTTGTCTTGCTCGATGTATTTCATCTGTGGGTGGTCTGGGTATGTGGTCGTCTTGGTAAAATTCAGAGTCTGTCGTCTCTGACTCTGATATGTCAGACGAATCTGTGCTGGATGGATTATAATTTAGGGTGGCTTTTCTGACTGGTCTTGTATTTGTCGTCAGAGGCGGAATGGGCCGGTGATTATCAATTTTTATTTGTTTTACGTGAGCTTTTGTTTGGTGTTGTTTCTCTTCATTCCAAATAATGAAGTTTACAGGCGTAGTTTGTTTCATGATTTTGTAGCCATCTAACCATCGGTCATCGAATTTTGAACTGCGTACATGTTTCTTGTAGTATACTCTGTCTCCTATTTTGTACGTTGGTAGCTTGGCTGATTTATCATGTTGTTTCTGTTTCTTGTGAAATGCCTTCTGCGTATTTCGTTGTGCAATCTGGTGAGCTTTATACTTTTCTTGAAGGATTATTTCGATGGGGTCTTCTCCCATGTATTTTCTTTGTGGGCGAAGTAGGTTGTCTAACGGAAAGTTTGGTTCTCTTCCGTATAGCATGAGAAAGGGTGACATTCCTGTGGTATCGTTCACGTTTACTCGGATGGCTTCAAGAGCTTGGTTAATGTATAGGTCCCAGTATTGGTGGTTCCCCTTGATATATTTGCTAATAATATCATGTAGGGTGGCGTGCATGCGTTCATTTCTGCCATTTGCATTTGGGCAATAATAAGTAGTTGTAGTATGCTCAATATTCAGCTGGTGTAAGGTGGCTTTAAATGGGTTACCGATAAACTGTTTACCGTTGTCTGAAATGATTCGTTTTGGACAGCCATGCCTGGGAATGAATTCTTGTAAAAAAATTTGCGTGATGGACTGCGATGTGGCATCACTGAGTGGGTAACTTTCTGGCCAAACAGAGTATTGGTCAACTATGTGCAGGAGGTATTTGTTGCCTGATTGGGTGAGTGGGTAAGGACCTGATAAGTCAATGCTCACTGTTTGCATGGGGTAATGGGAAGGTTGCATTTCTTGAAGGGGAATTAAATGTGGCTTCATGTTTCTCAATTTACATGTTCTACAGGTGGCTACATATTCTGTAATGTCCTTGTAGAAAGTTTGCCAATAATACCTTTTCTTTATGACATCAATTGTTTTGTCTCTTCCCATGTGCCCGTTGTTATCATGAAACTGTAGCAATACTTCTGGGACTAGATGTGCTGGAATGACTTTTCTTAGTGTCCCTTCTTGTTTCTGATCAATATAGTATAGAGCTCCATCCGTTGGGTGTACTGTAAAATCTTTACTTTTTGTTGGGTTTTCTTTCACGTATGTGAGCAGCTTGACAATTTCTGCATCTTTCGCTTGTTCTACTCTCATGTCAAACATATCTTGGCTTTCTTCTTCTACTTGAGTGGCAGAATCTGAGGTACTTCTTCGACTTGATGAAGTAATTTCATTAATTTCTTTAGCATTATCGTCAATCTCTGAGGATGTGCCATCATTTTTGACTCTATTTGTTTTCACTTCAGTTTCATCATCATATTTAATCCTGGATAAGAGGTCTGCACAGGTGTTCATTTCGCCTGGGATATGTTCGATAGTGGTGTCGTAGGACTGTAAATTCATTGCCCATGTCTGTAACTTCTTTGGCTGTTCTTGTGTTTTGGTGAGCCAGTTAACCAAAGGTTGATGATCAGTTCTTATAATGAGTTTAGTTCCTCTGACGTAAAAGTCAAACTTTTGTACTGCATAGTGAATAGCATATGCTTCTTTCTCAGTGGTGGTCCACCGTTTTTGTGACTTTGACAATGCGTGGGATAGGAATGCAATGGGTTTCTCATTGGGAATGTTTGGTAGGATGGGTGTTTCATCTTCTAGTACAGGTTGGACCAAACAAGCACCAATTGCGTTATCTGAGGCATCGGCGTATAGTATCATGGGCTGAGAAATATCTGGATGTCCAAGCAGTGGGATGGTGGTTAGGGCATTTTTAAGATACTCAAAGGATCTCTGGCAGTCTTCTGTCCATTTGAAACGTGCATACTTGCGGGTAAGGGCTATCAAAGGCTCTGCTGCTCTGGAGAAATTGATGATGTGGCGCCTATAGTACCCTATTGTACCAATAAATGAGCGTGCTTTGTCTCACCGTCTTGGGGCTAGGCATTTCTCTTATGGCTTTGACTTTATCTTCATCAGGTCTGACGCCATGTCTATTGATGACAAAGCCTAAATATTTTGTTTCTGTCTTTAGAAACTCACACTTCGACAGTTTTAACTTTATTTGGTGATGCCTGAGTCTATCAAACACTGTTTCAACCTTGCGGAGGTGGTCTTCCATCGTGCCTGCGGTATGTATCAGGATATCGTCTATGTATGCCAGGGCAAATGGATGTAGACCCTTTAACACTTCATCCATGAGTGACATATATGTTGCTGGAGATCCTTTTAGACCAAATGGCATAACATTCCAAAAAAAGCTTCCCATATGTGAACAGAATGTGGATTTCTGTTTTGCCTCAGGTGTCATGGGGATGCACCAAAAGCCTGACCTTGCATCAAGTGTGGTAAAGTATGTAGACTTTCCTAACGTCGCAAGTAGATCGTCTATCCTGGGGAGGGGGTAGGAAATGACTTTTGTGATTTTGTTAAGGGCACGGTAGTCGCAGCAAAAGCGACTGGAGCCGTCTTTCTTTGTTACGATCACTATGGGTGAGGACCATTGGGAACGGGATCTTTCGATGATTCCTGCCTGTAGCATTTCATTTATAGACCTTTCCACGAGTTCTCTGTTTTTCAAGGGCGTATGATAGGGTTTCATATGTATTGGCTCCTCTGTGGTTGTTTCAATGTCCATTGTGACAGTGTTAGTTCTGCCTAATTCCATGTCATTGAGTGCGAATACATCTTGGTGCTTTTCTACAAACGTTTTCAAACGTTGCTTATTATCTTCTGTGGCATTCAGGGTTGCAAGTAACTGAGCTATTCTCTCTCTGTATTTATGATCTGCTATGATATCTCTGGTCTGTCTTGATGCCTCCGTTTCATTCCCATAATTTTGGGACATTTTTCTTGCATCTTGTGAAAATCTCTGCTCCTGGTATGTGGCTTTCTTTTGTGTAGTTCTTTGCCGTTCTTTGGGCTGTGCTTGGTACTGTCTCCTCTGCCATGTACTGTGTGCCATTTGTCACTGCATTTACTGTATATTCATTTCTTATTATATTTCTGGGGTAGTCGTTGTTGTGCCATTTTTTCTGATTATTTCTGCCGTAACTGCGCTTATCCGCGTACGTTACTGTATTTCTTCTGTTTGTGCTATAGGGCTGTCTTCTTTCCCTGGGCGAAAATTTTTCATTCTTTCTGTTTCCAACTTTGCTGCTATAGTATCCTCCTGTGGTATAGTCATATAAGAATTCTTCCTTTTCTTCGGAAATTTCAATTGGTTTTGGGACTTTATCATATCCACCTGTTTTTGAGTTATATTGATACTCCATGGGGCATGTATCACTGTCTTGTCGCTTTGGATATCCTCCTTCTTCTTTCTTCCGTCCTTAGCCACCGATCGTCAAAGCAGTCAGTGGCCATTACGCCTAGTGGCGTCTTAGGGCAACAGCAGATAGGTTTTCTTTGCCATTGTTTCCCATCACGCCTATTGGCGTCTTTAGGGCAACGGCAAATCAATCCATCTGCTGTTGTTTCCGTAATCGAAGTGACTGGCAAACGGGTGATCAGCCCGTTGGTGGATATCCTCCTGGCAAGACAATTTCTGTTTCTCTGTTACTCTGTGATATACAGCACTTCACCTTTTCTCTTGGTGTGCTGGGGCGCAAGAATGAGTAATTATAGTCATTTTTATACTGTGGCCTTTCTCTTCTTATGTATGGACTGGTTCGTTTCTGCCATCTGGGTAGGGTATGCTGTGGTGTAACATAACTGTGACTGATGTTGCTGCCTTTTTCTGCATAAGCCTTATGTAAAGTTTCTTTTCTTCTTTCCACTCTGTAAAGTGTCAGTCTGTATGCTCTGTAAGGAAGAGTGGTGTGTTGTTGAGATCAGGCATGCCCCAGTCTACCCAGCTGTAAATGGGTAACTCACCCTAGTCCTGAGTTAGGGAAGGCAAAGGCTCCAGGGGAAGCAGGCCCTAAACTTGGTCACTCAAACCGACGCAGGATGGTGTATGTATGAAGTAGAAGTGTAGAGTGTGATTACCGCGAATGGTGTACTGTTCGTGTGCTGACCAATATAACCACTCATACACTTGTGTCTACAAGGCACCAATGCAGACTGCTGGAATCTTTGTTTACTCAATTTATTCAGACGTACACACTGGGACATACGAGTACATCATGGTATGTTGACATATCAATTTGTAGGTATACATAGCAGATCTGAAGTCATGACACATTCAGAAATAATGGGCAGTACATAAAAAGTTCAATTGTCATGATACATTATGGCCGCATCCCCCTATCTGACTAAACGCGTCAGTGAAGGCAGATCGGTAAATAACTAAAGTTACTTGACGTCCATAGTTTGTAGCATATATTATGAAACCACGAAAGAGGGGGTTTCTAGCAAGATTGAGATCTCCCTGTCACTGTCCGATAATAGGATAAATAATCTGTTCTCTTGGCAGTGATCAAAACATATGATGACCGAAATCTAACATGGCCGCCTCCCTGAGTTGTCGTTCACTCATTCATAGGAAGGAGAATATAAGCCAGAGTTAATTTATAATGGGTATATAAATGATTTCATAAATGTTCCCATACAGCTCTACGGTGATCAGGTTAATTCACGTAGCCATAACCGCTGTAGGAAAGTCTGTCATCTTTGTCGATACAAAACACGACCCTAGCGATACGAAGCACAATGTTCCATCTAGGTCGAATCGACATGAGATCATCAAAATAGGGTCTGGCAATACATGGAGTCCGAATTATACATTGTACCGTACCTTAGGAGAGTCTCTAACATAAACTATAGTAGAGATACCATCTCCTTTAGAAGAAAACCACTTCATGAATCATATTTCCTTAAGAATCTACCAGCCCTTTGAAAAGTGCGTACCCGCCATTATCACGGTACATCGGAACTCATCACGACTTGTCAAGACAACTCATACTTCCGCTAGACCGGAATAACAAGAATCTAGTCCCGCCTACCCATCCAAAATATACAATATAGGACTGATTCTACTTGTACTAATAATATGTAATACATATGAATTCAGGCCATAAACATAATAAGCAAATTAATCTATTTTCTGGCCCTAAAAATAAGTACAAATATAAGAGCAATATCCTTGCGCCGGATCAATATCCAGAACGATTACTCCTATAATCAAAAGTGTGAATCAAACATGGATTATCTCGCTTTCCCCATAGACAGCATTTTCATACACAAATGAATGAATGTCTATATTTTTCCATATTAAATAGCCATATCGATTTTTGTAATATGTGCGACAAAATATGCACGCAACAGATTACCACACCCCTCGGGAAAAAAAAAATGGTACATTTTTTTTTTGAAACACATCTAGGAGCAACATACAATAGGCTCACAACGCACCAATAACAATGCGCAGATGATAAGCATAAGTTTTATGACCTTAGAGAAGGTACTTCTCTAAGTATTAATATTTCCAGAGAGGTGTCACCAACGCATACTACAATATTAGCAATGACCCAATTTCCACATTAGTTTATACATAAATTTCATCTAAGATATCTTAACATCATGATCATCAAAGACGAAAAACATTGAAAGATCAGCGGTGAATAAATATCAATGAACCGCTAAGTAGTGTTACAATCAATATATGATATATTACATATGTGTACACATTTCAACATAGAAACAACTGTATCAAAGTTGTATAACAGTTATGAATCATGTGGGCATCTAGACAAAATATCTGCCATCACATTTTCTGACCCACGGATAGCTCGCACCGAAAAATGAAATGGCTGTAGAGCAATCGCGTATCGCGTTGATCTCGCGCTCTTCAGATTTTTACTCTGAATAGCCGTAAGAGCTTTCTGGTCAGTTTCCACAATGAAATGCGCGCCCAGAAGAAATCTTTGCAGTTTAAGGATTGACCAAACCATAGCCAATAATTCACGGTCTAGGACCGAGTAATTCTTCTCTGCGGCATTTAATTTCCGAGAAATATACATCACAGGATGCAGAGTTCCAGAGTACTCTTGCATTAGTGCAGCTCCAATCCCGGTGGATGAAGCGTCACTACGAAGAATAAATGTCTTATCCTTAGAAGGCAATACTAGGATAGGTGAAGTAGAAAACATAGTTTTAACCTTATCCAAAGAGGATTGACATTCTTGAGTCCAATGGACTACATTAGGAGACCCTTTCTTTAGCAAGGAAGAAAGAGGTGACATAATGGAGGACAGATTCGGGATGAATCGTCCATAAAATTGTATTAGACCTAAGAGACTTCGTACTTGCTTTTTAGTCTTAGGAATAGAAATGTTAAGTATCTTACTTGTATTATGGTCTTCTGTTTTTAGGAACCCATGACCAACACGGTGTCCTAAGAAAGATATTTCGCTAAAACCAATACATGCTTTCGATGGTTTCGCTGTCAGGTTATGCTCGCGTAAGATAGACAATAGTTCATTTATACCATTATAGTGATCGTTCCAAGTATCACTGAAAAGACAGATGTCATCAAGATACGCAATGACATCTGAGCGATGAGATAGGATTCGACGCATCATGCGTACAAATGTAGCAGGGGCGTTCATAAGACCGAAAGGCATGAAATTCCATTGGAATAGACCCCTAGGCGTCGAAAAAGCAGTAAACGGTTTGGCGTGTTCGGATAGTGGAACTTGCCAATATCCCTTAGACAAATCGAGTTTAGTAAAGAAGTGAGAATTCGATAGTCTCGTAAGTAGCTCTTCTAGTAGGAACCCATGACCAACACGGTGTCCTAAGAAAGATATTTCGCTAAAACCAATACATGCTTTCGATGGTTTCGCTGTCAGGTTATGCTCGCGTAAGATAGACAATAGTTCATTTATACCATTATAGTGATCGTTCCAAGTATCACTGAAAAGACAGATGTCATCAAGATACGCAATGACATCTGAGCGATGAGATAGGATTCGACGCATCATGCGTACAAATGTAGCAGGTCGACGACACTCTTCAAAGTACCGAAAGGCATGAGTTAATTCCAATAGACCCCCTATCCCGCGTCGAAAAAAATCCTAAACGGTTTGGCGTGTTCGGATAGTGGAACTTGCCAATATCCCTTAGACAAATCGAGTTTAGTAAAGAAGTGAGAATTCGATAGTCTCGTAAGTAGCTCTTCTAGTAAAGGCATAGGTTCAGCATCGAATTTAGTCACTTGATTCAATTTGCGATAATCCACGCAAAGACGTATGTTATTGTCTTTTTTTTTTCGTACTATAACCATCGGCGAAGAATATGCTGATGTGGATGGTTCAATAATTTTTAACTCTATCATCTCATCTAACTCTTTCTCTACCTGTGCTTGAAAATGTATCGGGATAGGATACGGTCTGACTCTTATAGGACTATGGTCAGTAAGAATAATGTCATGTTGAATGACATCAGTTTGACCAGGAATGTCAGTAAGGACATCCTGAAATTGTTCTAACATAGTAGAAACTTGTTTCTGCTCTCCTGGAGATAATTCTGGAGAAATTGCAACATCTTTCCATGATTCATTAGAGTGAAGAGGAATCATTGGAAAAGGTAAATTTACATCCGAGAAACTCGTTTCCTCATCCTGTATTACTGACAGAGATGAGTACTGTCCATGTTGGACTGGAAAATCGTCCGTTGCCTGGAAAACAGGTTGTAAATAATCAGGACGTTCATGGAATTCCGTGAGCATGTTGATGTGGAAGGTTTTACGCTTCCCGTCAATATCGACGATATAGTCAACATCGGAAACTTTTGATATTATATCGTACGGACCTTTCCAAGAAATGAGAAGTCTATTTTCCCTACAAGGTAGCAAGACAAATGCTTTTTGTCACCTGGACAAAGTTGTCGCAAACATCTCTTTTTATTGGCAAATTCCCTTGCCTTCTGTTTCGCAAATTCAGAAGAAGCAGTTGCCAATTTGCATGCTTCAATAATCTTGTGTCTAAGTGCGATGACATATTCATAAGAGGATTTTGTGTCATCGACAATATTATCAGCAGTTATAAGATCATGAAGTAAGGACATAGGACCTCGCGGTTTCGCGCCAAAGACAAGTTCAAAGGGAGAAAATCCTGTATGTTCGTTGGCGACCTCTCTATATGCAAAGAGAGCCGCGGGTAAAACCCTATCCCAATCCTGAGGATGATCTTCTGTTATCTTACCTAGTAGGTTTTTCAGAGTTCTATTCAAACGTTCCACCATCCCATTGGACATAGGATGATAAATACTACTACTCAGCGATCTCTCTATCTTCAGAGTCGACATTACTTGAGACATGGTATCCGATATGAGTTGGGTACCATGGTCGGATAATATTTCTGCTGGAAACCCCAGACGAGAAAATATTAACCAAAGAGCATCTGCGACATCAGCAGTAGTTATGCTCTTTAGAGGAACAGCCTCCGGCCAACGTGTGCACATATCAACACACGTCAAAATAAATTGGTGTCCTCTAGCAGACTTTATCTTAAATGGACCAATGATGTCTATCGCCATTTTTTGAAATGGCCGAATGGGAATGTCTGCAGCCTGAATAGGTGCATCATGGCGTGGACCTCTGGATTTAATCTCTTGACATACTTTACAAGATCGACAATAGATTCGTATGTCCTTATTCACAGCAGGCCAAAAGAAAGATTGAAGAACTCTAGCTTTAGTACGGGAAAAAACCCATATGTCCAGCACATTGCGAATCATGAGCGTGCTGTAAGATTTTAACTCTCATATTTTTAGGCACAAGGATTTGAGAATGAATGGACTTAGCGGAGTCTTGTACCATACGTACAAGTACGCCATTCTTCATCGTAATCCAAGATTTACGATTTGTATCCTTATTCGGATCACCTTTTTTTTCCCAGAGTAAAGAATTTCTTTAGAGTAGGATCATCTTCCTGCTGTTTGATAAAGGAATCGTGGGAAATCTCCAAGGCATCATCTTGGATCTGCGCATCATTATCTTCAGAATGTGAAGATTGTGGCATATTAAGAGCTTGAGCCCTAGTGATTACTGCATTAGCAGATTGCATATTAACATTTTCCCAATTAGAGATTTGCTGTGGAGTGCATTCTTTCACTCCATGAATGCGACCGATGATAAGATCAGCGATCGGATTCGGCAAGAGACATGCTTGCACCTCTCCTGTAAAGAAAGGCGTAGCAATATTGATAATGGCAGTGGAGTACTTCTCCAATGTGCCACCAAATGTTACACATTTGACTATATTGCCTGTAGCTCGAGAAGGATTTACGAGTGATTGCCTCACTCCAATGGTAGTGCACCCCGAATCGAAAAGAATTGATACCGGAGTACCATCTATTAGGCCCCTATTAAAGACAAGAGCACCCCTTCCATTATGCGCAATTGACGCATGGAGAGCGGGAAGCGGGTGACCGCAGCTTAAAGTAGAAACTGTGGTTGGATCGAATAATGTTTTGCATTGCGAACACTCAGATGCTCTAGCAAAATCGAAAGCGGAATTTGCTACACTGTTGGAGTCTTTTTTATCATTATTCTGATTATCGGTGTCGTGGAACTCCTGTTGTGCAGAGTTAGCCTGGTAATAAGATTTACCATGTCTTTTGTGTTGTGATCTACCTCGGTTATAATTGTCTCTATAATTATTATTGCCTCTGTTATAACCCCTATTTGGGTTTGAATCATAATATTCATGATCATAATCATCATGCTCGTTATATTGAGTATCCCTGTAATATTGGTTTTTTTTTGTCTCCATGAAGCACTTGGGTAGTTCCTATAGCTACTCCCTTTCCGAGAATTTCTAACATTATGGGTACCCCTCGCGTGTCGAGGACTATCAGCCCGATTCCAGTTCTTCGAAGAAGAACCCTGATTTGAGTGGTTATCTTGGTTTTGATACTTATTCCAATTAACCTTTTTATCAAATTTATTTTTAGCTCCTTGGAATTTGTGTGAGTAATTCTGATTATATTCTGTTGCCGAAGCAACTGGCATACTCTCTTTAATGTTAGAGTTACTAAGAATCATGTCAGGGTGTGCCGTGGCATACTGGTCACAATATTCTTCCATTTGCTTTATTGTACCAGGTTTACGCTCATGTAAGAACTCTAGGAATGATTTATTTACAGAAGACATGACCTTGTCTCTTAGCAATAAATCCGTAAGACCATCAAATGTTTTCTCTGTTTTGGATAATTCAATCCATCGTGAAAGTGTAATTCGTGCTTTTGAGATGAAATCTGAGAATTCTACACCTACCTCAGGTCTCATTGTTTTAAACAAAAGACGGTAACCTTCCTCAGACAGCTGATATCTCTTTATCAAAGCTGCCCTAACAGCATCATAATTATCTTTGTCGGCCTCTTCAACAAAATATAACTTACTCAGAGACTCCCCTTTTAGATTTTCAGACAACTGATTCACATACTGTGATTTGTCAACATTATGAGATCGACAAGCCCGTTCAAATCTAGAAAGCCAAAATGTTATGTCATCACTGGTAGGGTTAAACGCTGGTACCTTGACCTTGTACACAAAGGGTTTACCATTACCACCAGATGCCTGATTAACATTACTCATACATGTCAATTTTAATTTCTCTAATTCTAACTCATGTTCTCTTATTGCTTTTCTCTCTTCAGCTTCTCTATCTAATCTTTTCTGTTCTGCAGCAGCAGCAACTTCTAATTTTTTCTGTTCTGCAGCAGCAGCAACTTCTAATTTTTTCTGTTCTGCAGCAGCAGCAGCTTCTAATTTCTTCTGTTCTGCATCAAATCTCCTTTCCTCCACTTGCATCTGCAATTTCTTAAGTTCAGCAGCAGTATCAGCTTCTTTTTCTAATCTTTTTTCTTCAGCTAGAGCTTTCCTTTCTTCTGCAGCAGCTTTTTTTTCTTCTATTTGAAGTTTTCTCTCCTCAGCCGCAGCTTTTTTTTCCTCAGCAGCAGCTTTTCTCTCTTCAGCAGCAGCAGCAGCAATTTTTTTCTCTTCTGCAGCTAATGCTTTGTCATATTGAGCAACAGCCCATTGTTCTAAGTCTTTTCCAGTCTTATCAAGAGATTTTCCTTGTGCAATAAAATAATCTAATGTAGACATATTGTCTTCTTAAATCAGAAACCTGAAAAAGTAAATAAATTACCCTATTTCACTTTAATGGGAGACAAGTCTATACCATAGACTTAGTCTTAGTCCAAACTTGTATGGTTTATAATAACCAATGATAACTTGAGTACCTGTGGACAACAATAACTGTATCTCAAATACTGTGGGAGACAAGCCTTACAAAGGTCTTGTATATCTCAATGTAATCAAAGATCACTTGGGTACCTGTGGAAAATAATCATAAAGTACTGATCTGTACTATACTATCAGTGTATACCACTATAACTCCTATGTCATATGTCAACTAAAGACATTACAAAGGACAAACAAGAAAAGACAATATGAAAACATTTGCAGAGATCAAATTAAATTAAATAGGAGAAATGAAAAAAAAATGATCACAGAATCCGTGATGATAACTGCAATAAGATAACAAGACAAATAACGCCACAGTGTATAAACATAAGGGTGTAAAGAAATCAAAAATAGAAAAGATGAGACCTACAATTATACAAACAAATCAAACAAAACTAAGGAACACAAAATTATTAACAAAAAACAACGAAGAAAAGAACACCTCATCACAACTAACAGAAATAGCAGCAAATTGTTGCTAACAAATTTCCAATTAAGAAAATGTGTACCTATAGAATCCTAGTACCAGACCAATGTCACTCGGCATACCTTGTACTAGTCACACAGAACAAAAACTAATTTAATACATAACAAATAACATGTAAGCATAAATAGCATATAGCATACAATATAATTTATGTCATGAATGGAATGTGTTGCAGGTATAGTGTTGTAAAGCAGGCACAGTTTATTTTAATACTAATAACTTGCCACTTTATTCAGTAATAGATTTAATTTTAAACTATTACACTGTCAATTTTTCTCTGTTGAGCATATGAAGATCCAACGATGAACTATGCACTTTATGTTCAACAACACTGTGATTCTTCTGTACGTTGAGAAATGTCAACAATACTGCTCCAGATATTTTCTACACTTGATACCACTGTCCTGTGTAATACTGTCTGTACAGCGAAAAACTGTCAACAAGCGCTGACCTAGATACAGCATCCTATCGGTAATACAGGTCAAGCTGACATCGACTGTATAGCTGTCCTACTGGTGTTGATGTGTTCAAACAAATGTTCTTTCAGCTGTAAACTGTGATTCTCAACACAAAACTGCGTAAGCTGGACCCAGGAATCTGGCTCGCCACTGTAAAGTTTCTTTTCTTCTTTCCACTCTGTAAAGTGTCAGTCTGTATGCTCTGTAAGGAAGAGTGGTGTGTTGTTGAGATCAGGCATGCCCCAGTCTACCCAGCTGTAAATGGGTAACTCACCCTAGTCCTGAGTTAGGGAAGGCAAAGGATCCAGGGGAAGCAGGCCCTAAACTTGGTCACTCCAACCGACGCAGGATGGTGTATGTATGAAGTAGAAGTGTAGAGTGTGATTACCGCGAATGGTGTACTGTTCGTGTGCTGACCAATATAACCACTCATACACTTGTGTCTACAAGGCACCAATGCAGACTGCTGGAATCTTTGTTTACTCAATTTATTCAGACGTACACACTGGGACATACGAGTACATCATGGTATGTTGACATATCAATTTGTAGGTATACATAGCAGATCTGAAGTCATGACACATTCAGAAATAATGGGCAGTACATCAAAAGTTCAATTGTCATGATACATTATGGCCGCATCCCCCTATCTGACTAAACGCGTCAGTGAAGGCAGATCGGTAAATAACTAAAGTTACTTGACGTCCATAGTTTGTAGCATATATTATGAAACCACGAAAGAGGGGGTTTCTAGCAAGATTGAGATCTCCCTGTCACTGTCCGATAATAGGATAAATAATCTGTTCTCTTGGCAGTGATCAAAACATATGATGACCGAAATCTAACATGGCCGCCTCCCTGAGTTGTCGTTCACTCATTCATAGGAAGGAGAATATAAGCCAGAGTTAATTTATAATGGGTATATAAATGATTTCATAAATGTTCCCATACAGCTCTACGGTGATCAGGTTAATTCACGTAGCCATAACCGCTGTAGGAAAGTCTGTCATCTTTGTCGATACAAAACACGACCCTAGCGATACGAAGCACAATGTTCCATCTAGGTCGAATCGACATGAGATCATCAAAATAGGGTCTGGCAATACATGGAGTCCGAATTATACATTGTACCGTACCTTAGGAGAGTCTCTAACATAAACTATAGTAGAGATACCATCTCCTTTAGAAGAAAACCACTTCATGAATCATATTTCCTTAAGAATCTACCAGCCCTTTGAAAAGTGCGTACCCGCCATTATCACGGTACATCGGAACTCATCACGACTTGTCAAGACAACTCATACTTCCGCTAGACCGGAATAACAAGAATCTAGTCCCGCCTACCCATCCAAAATATACAATATAGGACTGATTCTACTTGTACTAATAATATGTAATACATATGAATTCAGGCCATAAACATAATAAGCAAATTAATCTATTTTCTGGCCCTAAAAATAAGTACAAATATAAGAGCAATATCCTTGCGCCGGATCAATATCCAGAACGATTACTCCTATAATCAAAAGTGTGAATCAAACATGGATTATCTCGCTTTCCCCATAGACAGCATTTTCATACACAAATGAATGAATGTCTATATTTTTCCCATATTAAATAGCCATATCGATTTTTGTAATATGTGCGACAAAATATGCACGCAACACCTTATAACTGTTTACTTTCCGTGTACTATGGTTATTTGTACTGCGATTTCGTGCATTATGTCCAGTGGGAGTGGTTGAGACAATTTGTGGATGGTCTCTATTGGTTTTGGTTTGTCTTATTGTTGACGTATCCACTTGCGCTACAACTGTGCCTCTTTTTATAGTGGTAGTTTTTCCTGACATATTCAATATCATGATGGGGAAATCTCTGGACTTCGAGACTTCAGCGATTCCCTCTGTAATTTGCAACAATGGGTCATCAATAATGCTTTCTTCTGCTAGGGGCTGTACTTGAATTGATTGCCCTGGTGTTATGTACTCAGAATTTTTTACTCTGCCTTTTGCTATGACCAGGGAGTTTGGAGCCACCGTTATGGGAGCTGTAATCCTTACTAAAGACGCTATGTGGATATCGTCCTGGAGATCTATGTATGTATTGTTGACTTTGATTTTGTGGAGGTCATAGTATATTCGAACTTTGTGTTTGTTAAAAAAATCTCTCCCTAGGATAAGATTTCTAGCCATTCCTTTAGTAATGACAAATGGGTGTTCAAAATTTGTTTCTCCTAAGGAAAATTTTAGCCATGCTGTCCCAACTGAATTTAGTCTTTGTCCTTGACTGAAGCTAGGTGTGTTTTGGACGGTTGAAATCGTACTAAGTGTTGGATCCTCTTGAACAGCTGGAACCTAATAAGGCTGATGGATGCTCCTGTATCTACCAGTGCCCTATATTGTTGGCCCTGTATAGACATGATGCAGGAACTGGGGTCCGGATGTATTTTAGTTCCATCATGCAACATTTCTTCATATTGTATTTTACTGGATGGGCCCACTTGACAATTTCTGTTCTGTGTTGTTTCTTTTGTTTTGGACCAGTTTCTGTGATTGTTGCCCTCACTAACGGTCCTGTTTAGTGAGTGGCGCGGCCGTTTCCCTGACGCATGAGGGGTTGAGGTGCGCCTCTGGTATACTGATTTCTGGTGTAATCACGTGGGGGTGGTGCGGGTTGTTGTGGTTGGTAACCTCCTCTTCTGGATGGTGCGTGATTGTAATTTGCTCTACAGGACTTGTAACCATGTCCGAGCCTACCGCATGTAAAGCATCCGTTTGTACTGACATTATTGACGTCGTTTTGCCTCTGTGTGGGGGGTCTATAATTGCGGGGCCTATCATCTCGTTGTCGTGGGCGAGTCCATTGCCTCCTGGTATGGTCAACTTCCATAGGCTCATGCTCATCATAGTCCCTATATTCTGGTCGGGGTTCCCTACCTGCTCTTTGTTGGAACCTTCGGTGAAGATTTTCCTCCTGTATTGCTGCTTGGATTGTTTCAGCAATAGTCTTGGTGTCTTTTCTAATAAGATGCCTTCTGATATTTTCCGCTCTAAGGCCATCGGCAAATATCCCCACTAACTGTATTTCTACATCAGTTCTGTGGGGTACTGCTGGGACCTCCTTCTTAAAAAATCAGTCACGTACGAATCAGAACCTAACAGAGCGATTTTCTTTTTCTCTTCATCTGTTGTTGCCTCTGCTAGTGCCGCAAATTTTTCCATGTCGGACAACCATCTTCTGAATTTTTTCTTGTTTCCATCAAACGGCTGAACAATGGATCTAACCTGTGTGAATTTCGCGTAGTTGTCATTTTTCTGTAGGGTTTCAGTAATTTGCCGTAGCGCTATTATTGTTGGTCCTTCCATATTTTGTCTGTCCTGGGGCTGCAGTGGTTGTGTATTTACGGGTTGGTTCTGTGGTTGTTGTTGTTGTTCCACACCAAGCTGTTGAAAATTATGTAGTAAATCGTCCATGGTCTATTATCGCTAGTTATTTGCTTTATCAAAGAGAAGTGGTCACGGGCACCATATTACATTCATGTAGCCGGGGCAGGTGTTCCTTAGGACTGGAACGGCACCATATTACCATCATGTGGCAGTGCCGGTATATGCAGTATTTTCAGTTTACTTTACAGAGAGCAGATGTTTAACTGGCCTAATCACCAGAGATTTAGATTTCTCTCTTAAATTTGTGTTACCAGGTTCGATTTTCTTCTCTTAGGTGTTGATGTAGCGAATTTAATTGAAATGGATAGATTTCTTATCTAAATCTCAAAACTGTAGTAATTCACCTTTTCAACAGCGTTCAATTTCATGCAAAACTTTTAATATCTTTCAGCATGAAACTTAAAATTTCAACAAAGTCTGGAATTCAGAACATTTTTACAATAATAAGCATAATAAAGTTCTATCATCTCATCAGATGCTTTCATCGATGCAAAAATCCCTTTTTGCATCTTTGTCTCATAGGCCTACTCAATTGTCAAATATGGCGAACCTTCTCATTCCACCGTGTTCCTTCCTTTAAGTTACTGTCTTATTTTAGGTTCGACGACATTTACCCATCTCTTCAGATTTGTCCTTGATTTCTTTATCATCATAAGCATTCCTTGAGTTAAATGCTTTCCAACACAAGAATATTTTTTTACTCTACGTGGTTTGAGGTGTAAGACTATTTTTTTTGCAAATTGACTCAAATCCTCGAACCTAGTTCTGCTGCGACTAGGGTTGGGAGCTCTATTCAAAATACATATTGAATGATTGTCATTACTTACGCCAGTAAGAAATATAAAACCACTCAATGTCCTGAAATACACATTTTATAATAAATGTTGAAGTTTGATTTCCTCAAACTAAGAAATATGTAGAGCTGGACCAGATACGACCTCTTGAGTTGCGCTCTTTCATTCTACTGCCAAATGGCGTCGTTGTTCCACTTTCCCCGGGGTAAATCTGAGCTATCCGATTGGTCAGGGGAAATCACCCAATTATTAGAAATGGCGTGTAGAAGCGACTCTACCCTAAATATGTGACACTATTTATTATTTTCTGTTTCTCATAAAATATAAAATTATGGGGTGGTCTGTGCTTCCTCTGTCTTGTAAGAATATAGTCTGTTTCCAAAGGAACAACTATGTACACGGCCACATATGTATTTATGTCATTCTCACTGCCAGCGTCAAGAGGCAGCCATCAGTGTTATCAGTGACAATTCATATGTGCCATTATTAATATACACGTTTTTCTTAGCAGTAGGTCTAAAAATAGAAGACAATGGCGATACAGTATATATATATATATATATGTATCTACTATTGCTTCAACATTATTTAACATACCTCGTTTAGTTCACGGGGGGTCTCTGAGGAGACAAAAAAAGAAAAGGATATGATTTCTGCACCCTCAGGCATGTCGTAGAAGGCTAGGAATATAAGGTTGTGTATGGTGCTGGCAACCTTATCACGTTGAATACAATGTCACAAAAACCACCGCTGAAACAGCATGTGAATGCTTGGTGCATGCATCTTACAAAGGGCCCAGATGCAGAGGTGGGTCTATGCTCCGAAAAGAGCGCAGAGGAAAATTGTGATGTTATAATGTCTTTGAATTCACCTAATTCACACATGTCAGTGAATGAGGTGTAATAATTTCCATGACAACGGAAACGCCAAACAGTCACGTCTAAACGCTATTTACATTACCCTACAAACCGTAATGTTAAAATCATGTTAATGTGCTGGGAGTATTTCATACCCGATTTTCTTTCGATATAATTTTCGATTACATTTTCGACTTTTATTTTTACATGGTTATCACGGATGATACATACCTTTTATATATATATATATATATATATAAATATATATATATATATATATATATATATATATATATATATATATATATATATATATATATATATATATATATATATATATATATATATATATATATATATATATATATATATATATATATATATATATATATAGTTACCTTTCCGGCTGGAAGCTGTAGTTTTATGTCATTTACTATAAGACATCACACACAAAAACTACGGGCGGGACTAGACGTTACGAAATGGATTTGTTAACTTCTGTAAATAAATCAAATTGACACAAAAGAATATAACTCTAGAGCACCATGTAATAAAACATTAAGAGTAGTAATCTAATGTTTCACCTTTAACCAATACAGTAGAAGTCTTGTTTGAAATGAGAAAAGCACTTTTAGCAGTTGTAAATGCTTCCCGTGTAATTTTGACGCACTACTGCTGATAGTAGTGTTGCAACTTCAGTATTGAAAGCAGTGTCAGAAATCAAACTGAAGCTGTATTGTGACAGTTAATTATTTTTTGTTTAAAGTTTGACATAAATAACACTGAAGACGAAAAAAAAAAAAAAAACAAGGCTGAAATGTAATTAATTAAAAGAAAAAAGTAATAGTCGCATACATGACTGGGTAATCGAAACACGATCTTAATGACCTCACAGTTGAAAATTCACAGTTCAATAAGTCGTATTGATCAAGTGTCCTAATTTGCATCAGTGCGATTTTCGATACGGCCATGAATAAGGATCAATCGTTTAATGAGTTCTGATGACGCATTTCCATTCATGAGTCACGGAATATTGTTGGTGACACTTTAAAAACCTGGTCTGTTAGTCATTGATGAAGTGGAAAGGAAAACTGCAGTATTATTTTAAGGTCACGTGGTTGTGTAACCTATTTATTTGTAAACATTAAATGTGAAATAATCTGGCCAGATTTTCTAAGAATGATTTTTGTACGAAGGAGATACAAACGGAGAATGTGAGATAGAGAAACAAAGTTGGTGTGGTATGTAAACAATGTGAGTAAAAGACGAAACACGACGGAAGTAATGAAGTAGTGAAATGTTGTAGTGACCAGACAGGGAGAGAGCCATGGTAGCAATTGAAGATAAACAGCGAGGACAATTGCGATAAGAAAAATTTATTCCAGAGATAAAATAAAATGATAAAAACACATAGCAGTGAGAGAATGACAGAACGAGAAGAAATGTGCCAGCGATGAAGGTGGTCATAATACTAAAAATTAAACGAAACGTGAATAAACAGCAACTAGACAAGTGCTGATGGAACTAAATAGAAGAAGAAGGCTCTGACGATAGATAAGACACACACTGAGGACACCTGCGTCACGTGAACGTCCTTGTTCTGGAATGCCATGGATAGAGGGGTAGAGATAGACTTAAAAAACACGTGAAGAAGACATAAATAAAAGGATAGAGAAGATACGGTAAGACCTTGACCTTCTGGCACGTGACAGGAGGACACGGTATACTTTTTTAAGGCCTATACTCCTGGAGGAGCTGCAGGATAGTGGTAATGATGATGATGAGATAAGAAGTGCCATAGTGGGGGTGTCGGTGTAAACTAGTGTGTTGCCAGGTTAGTCGGCTAGGAATAGAGATATAACAGAGAATATTATTTACAGCTGTTTTATTACATGGAACTGCCTTCACCATCAAAATTAATCCAAGTGCTCTGAACTTGTGGATGGACGTAATGGAACCTTCTAGAAAGTCGCTGTCATTTCAAAAGAATAGATGATAATAAATGTTCATTGTGTAATCAACGCCATAGAAACATCAGCGCCATGAGAAGATAAACGTTACAATTACTGCATAAAATGATACTTCCTCTCTCAAGAGCATTGCTTCTTTTATTTGAAGTGCTAACATATGAGTAAGATATTGTGAGGTTTGACAAAATGTATTCGCTTATTAGTCTCTCTGGCTCCAGGTGTTTATTTTATTTATTTAATTTTGTAGTCTAAATGTACTTACATTCATTCTCTTCTCGCTTCCTCAACCCACGTTTGGTGGCACAATTCATTCCCCGACCCCATTCTTTATATCGGATTTATTTAGAAGAACGTTTTTTTCTCTGGTGTGTGAAAGTCTTTTATATTGAAGATTTGTATATTTTATTTTTATCTTTTAAAAACTCTACCGAGTTCTATGCTTCTTACTCGGATCAACCATCTACCCCCTCCCCTCCCCTTTTTTAACACAGCCCGTAACTAAATGTCTCACTGTTACATCTTCTTTTGCGCACCACGATGTGTTCACTTGTGTGAATCGTAGTTGTTCCCAAACGGAGTTTCTATTGAATGACGTCATGTAATTAATGCAAGCAGACGCGAACAAATAGCAGTAGGGCTTAACGTCTGCTGGGGAGGACTTTTGAATGTATTCTTGAAGAGACAAGTTGTGTCTGTGTGAGCTCTATGTTCAAGTGTTTGATGTCCGCTGATCTACTCTCATCTGCTAGAGGATGTCTGCATTTTATTGAATACCAGAGATGTGTGCTTGACAGGAGAGTATACTTAAACTATTGCCTCGTTATAATTTTGAACATGTCGATTAAAAGACTGTGTCGTGGCCTTACGTAGACCGGCAGACAGATACATTCATTTCAATGTGTATAGACTAAGAATGCCTAGTACAAATGACCAGTACCACTTTGATTCATCAATGATTTGTCATATGAAAAACGGAGCCTTGTTGTGTGTATTACAATTACAGTCGGGGGTGTTGGGAAGTCAGGTATTGGTAGTACCTCTGGTGAAGGAGCTGTCATGCCCTTTTTAGGGCAGCTCAGCCACCTTTGGTCCAAACCTGGCATCCAGCTCTCACCTGTGGCTCCTCGTAGCTGTCAGCATGCGACAGCGGCCACCCCCGGACAACGGCTTTGACAGGCCGGCTAAACTAGGTGAGGGTAGCCGAATGGTTATAAACCTTCGGTGAGTTAGGGTCTGCCTACCCATGCATGCGAAGACTGGATTCGATAGACTGCGCGGAAGAAACCACCTGTTGGTTCAACGGGCATGACGGCGATTACCAGCAACGCGCTGTGGAGCGTAAGGAGCACGGCGAGGCACGTAGAAAGCCCTGGTCATCCACGGCACCTGACTTCATCTCCAGTCGTCTTGACTTGTCTTGCTACTGGATTGAGATGGACCCAGGCGAGAGAGTGAGGTCGACGAATTGCGCAACTCTTCCTCACTTTAATCCAAATCACAGCGCAAGTCACTCTTTCATCCATTCATCCATTCATCCATCCACTCACAACAAGTCCTGTGGCGATGGGCGAGCGGCGAAGCGGCAGGCGTGGGTACGCTGGCAGTCGTAGTCGCAGACCTACACACAGGCGGCTCAGGCCATATGGTCGTCTTCCACTGATCGGAGCAGCAGTGGGGTTCGGCAGCCCCCTGAGTGGCTGAGCAGCCCTCTTTAGGAAAGCACTGCTCACCTCCATGGCATGAGGAAGGGGCTAGAAAAGGTGCCCTAAACATTGCCTGCTTCACCATTACCTAACCAGCTTACCGCGGTTGGTGGGTACCCTACTTCGGCGGTCGACATATAAGAAAAAGAAAGGACAGATTTTTCCCCCTCATTCTAGGCGCATGGAATGTGCGCACTTTACTTGACAAAGACTTTAACGCAAACAGACCTGAGAGACGAACTGCCCTGATTGGGAGAGAACTGGCCAGATACAACATTGACATATCAGCACTGAGTGAAACTCGACTTGCAGGCGAGGGCCAACTTTGCGAAAAGGGTGCAGGTTATACATTCTTTTGGAGCGGAAGAGGAACTGAAGAAAGACGAGAAGCAGGGGTTGGATTTGCAATCAAAACAGCAATTGTCAGCAAGTTAGCGGGGCCCCCAAAGGGAATAAATGACCGACTCATGACGGTCAAGATCCCTCTGTTCTATGGAAGAAAACATGCCACCATCATTAGCGCGTATGCACCAACTATGACAAACCAGGATGATGTCAAGGATAAGTTTTACGAAGAACTACATGCAGTCATTGCATCAGCTCCTAGAGCAGATAAGCTCATCATTCTTGGTGACTTTAATGCAAGAGTAGGCTCAGATAACATCTCCTGGAATGGCACTATTGGTAGGTACGGCGTGGGTCGCTGTAACAGTAATGGACTTCGTCTCCTCCAGACTTGCGCAGAACATGACCTCCTTGTCACCAACACCATTTTTCGACTTCCTACCCGCAACAGGACCTCCTGGATGCACCCTCGCTCAAAGCATTGGCACCTAATTGACTATGTAATTGTTAGGAAGAAGGACAGGCAAGATGTCCGGGTGACCAAGTCCATGTGTGGTGCCGAATGCTGGACTGATCATCGCCTCATTGTATCTAAACTTAAAATTCGTATCCAACCAGCCAGGCGCCCTCAGGGGAAGAAAACTCAAAAGAGGCTGGATGTCACCAAACTAAAGAAGACAAAAATCAAACAGTCATTTACTGACACCTTAGAAGACCGTCTCAAATCTATCTCGCTAGACGGCCAAAGTGTGGAAACAAATTGGGCAGCCCTAAGTGAGCAGATCTACAACACTGCTACAGAGGTCCTGGGTCCTTCCATCAAGAAACAAAATGACTGGTTTGATGAGAACTCAGATGATATAAAGCAGATGTTGGCTGAGAAACACCATCTCCATAAAGCATATTTAAATGATCCAAAATCTACATCCAAGAAAGACGCTTTCAACAACATGCGTAGAATCGTCCAACATAAACTACGCCAGATGCGGGATTCATGGCTGAGTAATAAAGCAGATGAGATCCAAGGCTTTGCTGACAGCCATGACTTGAAAAACTTTTACCTTGCACTCAAAGCGGTCTATGGTCCAACATCATCAGGATCATTTCCCCTCCTTAATGCAGATGGAAAAACACTAATTACAGACAAGGAAAAAATTCTCCAACGCTGGGCTGAACATTTTAATAATATCTTGAACCAGCCATCATCTATTAACGACGAAGCCATCATCCGCCTGCCCCAAATTCCTATAAATGAAGCATTAGATGATGTACCAACTCTGGAGGAAACTAAAAAAGCGATTCGTCAACTGTCTAGTGGAAAGGCCCCTGGCTCCGATTCAATTCCTGTTGAGGTTTATAAAGATGGCGGTGCAGTTCAGATAGAGAAACTTCATATGATCTTCCAGCAAATGTGGCAGAGTGAAACCATCCCACACGATCTCAAAGATGCCTCAATTATACATCTATATAAACGTAAAGGTAATCGCCAAGACTGCAACAATCATCGAGGCATCTCTCTTTTATCAATCGCTGGGAAGATATTCGCCAGAATCCTTTTGAATCGCCTTACGGCTCATCTTGACAAAGGTCTTTTACCTGAAAGTCAGTGTGGATTCCGGAAAGAACGTGGAACCACAGATATGGTGTTCGCTGCAAGACAGCTACAAGAAAAATGCCAAGAACAGCACTGTGACCTGTACACAGCTTTCATCGACTTGACAAAGGCGTTCGACACGGTCAGTAGAGAGGGTCTATGGAAGATCATGGCAAAATACGGCTGCCCAAAGAAATTTATCACAATAGTGCAGCAACTGCATGATGGAATGCAGGCTAGAGTTCAGGAAAACGGTGAGCTATCAGAGCCTTTCCCCGTCTCAAATGGAGTTAAACAAGGGTGCGTACTTGCACCGACTCTGTTCAGTATCATGTTTTCTGCTATGCTGACTGATGCTTTTAGAGACGGGGACACAGGAATCGACATTAGTTATCGTATTGATGGAAAATTGTTTAACCTTAGGAGGCTTCAAGCAAAAACCAAGGTCAAATCACACACCATCAGAGATCTTCTGTTTGCTGATGATTGTGCCCTCAATGCTGGCTCAGAGGCTGATCTGCAGCATAGTGTGGATAGATTCTCCGAAGCCTGCGCCAACTTTGGGCTTACCATCAACACGAAGAAAACAGAAATCATGTACCAACCAGCTCCTGGCACAGTTTATACTGAGCCAGTCATCAAGGTTAATGGTGAGAAACTGAATGTTGTGAACAGATTCACATACCTTGGTAGCACACTATCCCAGAACATTGTCATTGATGATGAGGTGAACACCAGGATCTCCAAAGCCAGCAGCACATTTGGCAGACTATACACCAACGTTTGGCATCGAAGTGGCATTAGTCTACAGACAAAGCTGAAGGTGTACAGAGCTGCGGTGCTTCCAGTGCTGCTATATGCATGTGAAACATGGACTGTATACAGGCGCCACGTAAAGAAGCTAAACCACTTCCATACAGTCTGTCTCAGGAAGATAATGAACATCAAATGGCAAGACAAGATCCCGGATACCGCCGTTCTTGACAGAGCTGGTATCCCTAGTATTGATACTATTCTGATGCAGTCACAAATTCGCTGGGCAGGTCCTGTAGTCCGCATGCCAGACCATCGACTGCCAAAGATACTCTTTTATGGTGAGATGCAGAAGGGTAAACGCTCCCATGGTGGCCAAAAGAAGCGCTTCAAAGACACGTTAAAGACGTCATTGAAAACCTTTGACATAAACCCAGACACATGGGAAGCTGCTGCGCAAGACCGAACTGCCTGGCGCACATCTCTTCGTAAAGGTGCAGCAGCATGCGAATCATCCAGAAGAGCAGCAGCGGAACAGCGGAGACAAGCTAGAAAGGACCGTGAAATAAAACCTTCACATGAAGCAAACATTCCCTGCCCACACTGTCCAAGATCTTTCCAGGCCCGCATCGGGCTCTTCAGTCACCTTCGTACCCATAGACTAACCTAACATATTCTTAAATAATTGGATGAACAGAGTGGTCTTCATCACCCGTGATGGACGAACAACCACAATTACAGTCTCTGTCAACGAGAGTAGTTCGTTTATTTACAGTTACTGTTGGCGTTGTGCCTTTGTACATACCTTTATATTTGTTTCATATTAATTTACTGTTTACAGGCCTCAGGTTTCCCTCCCTTATTTGTAATAAATGTTTGTACAATACCAAACCTACCCACTATCCTGTTCTCACTGTTCTAGTCTACTATCATTTACTGGACACATTATTAAGGTCCTAAGGGTCTTGTTGGATTCGGCCTATACTGCTTGATAGAAATACAACAGAAGTGATTGCGTCATTAATAGGCTGAACTGCCCATGGAGGACTTCTGGTGTCGTGTATTGTGGTTCGCACTATTGACCTGCCATTGAAACATCATTTTTTGATGATGCGTAGATGGCAGAACGGATAGTGTGATTCGCTTGCATGGCTAGGCGGGGTTGTCGCACGGAAGGTCCAGTGTTCAAATCCTGGGTAAGCCACTCATGTCTGTTGTTTTTCTGTTGTCTGGTGTTCTACTTCTTTATTTCCTGCGAGTGCCTGATAACATACCTTTATATTTGTTTCATATTAATTTACTGTACTTTACTTGGCTGAATTGAAACCTCCATCTATATGAACATTTTAAATATCACATCAATACACAACGTAACACTCATCTCGAGCACGAGAGAGTTGAAATAACTCAGAAGTATTGTTACATCGAAATATAGAACAATGCTCGTAACTCGAACAGCAATTCTCAACGCCTATCTTCTTTATTCTTCTTCTCTGTACCCTCACAGACGTCTACTTGTTTATCTTCAAAGAAAGCAATGACACCTATCTGATAATAACATCTGGTTTTGGTCAGCATCTGAAGAACTCGAATTTGTTAATCATTGGTCTGTGTTAAAAACGTAGTCGAATACAATGGGCTGACCTTTCCCTTATCTAGAACTTTACTGGATGGGAACTTTAATTCCTGGCACAGAAAATGTGCATTAAATATTAGTGTCTGGCCGTGACAAACTACTTCTCTCGGCTCTCTCCAAATGCAAACCCTAACTGGCTAAGCACAGAACAGTACCTAAGTAAAAAAAATTAAAACACAGTCTGATAAAAAGGCAAGCAATCCTAGAGTATGTCAAGGTCAAGTGGGTATTAAGACTTATTTTAATTATCATCACGTGTATGACTTTATTTCAAAAGATGTGTGATATAATTGTTCTGTATCCTTGATCATACAGCACCGTTTGCATGGAATTATTTTATGCTGTGAATACCGCTCTTCTTTCTTTGCGTGGAAATACACTCTTCTTATTAGTAGCAACTCCTACCATTTCAACGTCTTGCACCACTGGGTAACTTTCATATGGCAATGGCTTACTCTAAGCCCATATGTAAAAATATTGATTTCCACGTCGTTATGTATGACTCGTGACTGTCTGTGTAGAATCTACTGGATAGATATTGATACTGGAGAGAATGAGCAGACCTTATGTTATAACAGGAATTCTATAGAAAGTCAATTTCTCTTTTACAGAATACGTACAATGTAACCCATTAACCTCATCAGGCAGAGACAACACTAATAGAATGTCCTCTAATTACTGACAGTTGGGCCAATGGGCGATTGACTCTAAGAAATACGGAAACTAAGCGGCAGACGCCCTATTTATTTCCACAGTTCCATGTGGTATTACAAAGTTCTGACTCCTGATATGCCATCACTGATCTTCTGTTAAAGTTACCAGAGATAGAACTTCGCCTTATGTATGGAGGAAACTCATTGAAATAAATCGATATGGAGGAAACCTGAGTCCTGTGAATAGAAAATAAAGAAGTAAATAAATAAATAAAGATAATTAACAGTTACTCATTGGACATAAAGGATGACATCAGAGGACATAAAGGATGACATCAGAGGACATAAAGGATGACATCAGAGGACATAAAGGATGACATCAGACAACAGAAAAGAAAATATAAGTGACAGGCTTACCGGGAATCGAACCTAGGACCTACCAAACGGCGCTATCGCCTTGCTGTGACAGTACATCGCTCAGCCAATTTTGCACCTCATAAAAAGTGCATCATTGGCTGAGGTCATTCTCATGACACCCACATAACTATAGTATATAGGCCCCGTGGGCGACCCAGACAATTTAAAGACGCAATAACTAATATAACTTTCCTCTCAGCAAGTATAGACCAAATAAAGGCCGAAATACTTGTGTCCAGTGATGTGTAGTGAAAGACGAATAACACATAATAGATGGGTAGGTTAAAGTCACGGATGGGTGAACTCTTAAGTAAATAATGGAGGAAACCTGAGTCCTGTTAACAGTAAAGAAATAAGTAAATAAATAAATGAAGGTAATTAACAGGTACTCATTAGACATAAAGTATGACACCAGACAACAGAAAAGAAAATATAGGTAAGCCTATCACTTGATGGATAGACGTCTCCATTAAACACCCGCTCAGTATAACCAGACATATCCTTGACTAGAACTCATAGAGGAAGACAATATTGGGAAGGCCAAGGAGAAACTGGAGAAGAACGGTGGAAGAAGAAACCAAGGTTGCCAGGATCCAACGAGTAGAGCTAGGCAAGATGGTCAACTATAGAAATCGCTAACCAGCAAGAACTGAAGACCCATGATCCATGTGGAACCAGCAAGAACTGAAGACCCATGATCCATGTGGAACCAGCAAGAACTGAAGACCCATGATCCATGTGGAACCAGCAAGAACTGAAGACCCATGATCCATGTGGAACCAGCAAGAACTGAAGACCCATGATCCATGTGGAACCAGCAAGAACTGAAGACCCATGATCCATGTGGAACCAGCAAGAACTGAAGACCCATCATCCATGTGGAACCAGAAAGAACTGAAGACCCATGATCCATGTGGAACCAGCATGACTGAAGGAAAAAAGAAATTCAACAAAACCGATTAAATAAAATTAGCAACTAGTTGCTAATGTGGTCTTCCTCAGGGTAAAGAAAAAAGCATGACACTTAAAAAGAATTGACTTAAAAAAGATAAGGAGACCTAACATTTATCTTTGACTTCTCAGTTTGTAGATGTTGACTGTCTGGTACTGGCCGTTTAATCGTGAAAACGAAGCAGATTGGCTTAGTACTAACTTGTGGTAAAGCGTGAATAAATACTAAGCATCTATCTATCTATCTATCTATCTATCTATCTATCTATCTATCTATCTATCTATCTATCTATCTATCTATCTATCTATCTATCTATCTATCTATCTATCTATCTATCTATCTATCTATCTATCTATCTATCTCTATCTATCTATCTATCTATCTATCTATCTATCTATCTATCTATCTATCTATCTATCTATCTATCTATCTATCTATCTATCTATCTATCTATCTATCTATCTATCTATCTATCTATCTATCTATCTATCTATCTATCTATCTATCTATCTATCTATCTATCTATCTATCTATCTATCTATCTATCTATCTATCTATCTATCTATCTATCTATCTATCTATCTATCTATCTATCTATCTATCTATCTATCTATCCATCCATCCATCCATCCATCCATCCATCCATCCATCCATCCATCCATCCATCCATCCATCCATCCATCCATCCATCCATCTATCTATCTATCTATCTATCTATCTATCTATCTATCTATCTATCTATCTATCTATCTATCTACCTACCTACTTATCTACCTACCTACCTATCTACCTACCTACCTACCTATGTATCTATCTATCTATCTATTTATCTATCTATCTATCTATCTAGTTACCAATCTACTTCCCTACCTACCCACCCACCCAGCCAAACCCTCTCAACCCAGCCACCCACTTACTCACCTACCTACCTACCTACCTACCTACCTACCTATCTATCTATCTATCTATCTATCTATCTATCTATCTATCTATCTATCTATCTATCTATCTATCTATCTATCTATCTATCTATCTATCTATCTATCTATCTATCTATCTATCTATCTATCTATCTATCTATCTAAATGTTTGTCTGTCTGTCTATTCGTCTGCTGTGCTGTCTGTCCAAATGCTTACTTGTCTGTCTGTCTACACTTGTATTTATCTATATGTTCTTTTGTACGTACGGCTCTCCACTTCTAAGCAAGACTCGTTTATCTGATGATCACTATTGACTAACAGAGACATAGACGTGAAAGATGGAAGTCGATCACTGTCAGCACACACCAGGTCGATCTCGTGGGGAGGGTGCAGGAGGAAGATTGAAGGACACCACAGAGATGGTCCTAAGAGAGCTGGCAATGTAAAATAGACTGAGGCCACAAAGGACAGAGAAAATTGGAAAGGGATCGTGTGTTTAACAAAGAGACTCTAGGGCTGGGAAAACTGAAAACGAAGCAGGTCATTGTTAAATCAGTTAGATCGAAAACCGATGTTATTGAAAGTACCACCCTTATATTGATTTTGTGTAAAAACCTTTAACTCTTTTAGATCTTAATTTGTAATACTTGCTTAGTCGCTTTGCAAAAACATCAACTCAACTAATTAAAATTGGAAACAGAATAAGTGCTCGTATGGAGATCAAAGGCAAGCACTACAACATGTCTTTAAAGAGTGCAGAGTGTGCTCCACAAGAGATATAGACTGACAGCACTGGCTTTACCAACTACACTGAAGGAGAAACTGTACCGGAATGATGAAATATAGAGACAGATCATCACACGCTGTTGAGAGAGACAGATGCAACTAAATGAGAGGGACAAGATAAAGAAACAGTTTTGAATTCGATCTGTGAACTGTTAAAAGTCTTTCGAAATTTTAGACAGGATCATCGTGGAAACTTATGAGACATTATATAGTTCCATATACCCCAGTGGCCTGCAAAGGAACACATATGTTTTTCGTGAAGAATAGCTTACAGAACCCTTGAGATAAGTACTGGAGTGCAGCAGGGATGCCTCTTGCCCCCATTTATCTTATACTGGCTATAAACTGGATTATGAAACAAGCAAGAGCACCATAAAATACCAGAAATAGAATTCATATTTTCGTGACAAAATAGCTCGAAGGTGTGGATTGTTCCTATAAACTTGGTTTTCTAACATATAACCGAATACAAATGTAAGATTAGATGTGTATGCTGGGTGAGAGGTTACTGAAACTGGGTCTGACAACTCACAGATAAAAGACAAATGTCAATAAAAATAAATGTGACCACCTGTATCCAGTTCCACTTGACAAAACACAGCAACAAAATGTGAATTTTTAAATTAATTCATTAATTTTTTTTAAATTTCTTTTTGCGTAAGCATATACATTGATGAAAGAACGGACAGTGACAACAAAATAAAACACAAGGAACAAGAAGGGCTCCAGCTGTGTTGGAAAATCCCCGGTAGATGGAGAAAGTGTATAGCACCAAATATATTGACCAAACATTTCCAGCAAAGCTTTGGACACATGCATATACTGATGGTTCAGCAAATAACGCAGTTGCGGATGAAAGTGCTGGCATCCTCATAAAATTATAGAAAAGAATCCACCCCGTAGCAATCGCCAGTGGAAAATACTGCATTAACTTCACTGCTGAAGCGGAGGCCCTGAAACAGGCGGCGGAAACTCTTGTTGAATGAAAGACACATACAGAAAAACAAAAAGTAATCTTTACAGATGTCCTCTCGGTGATAATAGCCTTGGAGAGCCCCCATGTGGTAAAGTGGGATGTTATAAATATTTATAGGGGACTTAGTGTACTGACTGAGATCAGCTGTGAAGGTATCTGTATCTAATAAGGGTAGTGTATTACAGATGACCTTACTTGCTACCACATAGTTATACCTCAGTCAGAATTATTCTCGAATATTGTGATGACTACGTTGAATGTCTAGGGTATGTATATGATGAAGTGTAAGTCACAACAACAACAGACAGATAAACAATTTAATTTATTCCACCGCACGTGACAACACTGTGACACTCACACACATTTAACATTCTATAAGACTATTCTTAAATGAGGCACTGGTAAATTTTCAAATATAAATATGTATTAATTACTGTCACTAATATATATGTGTCCTGAATCAAATACAAAGTGAACAGGAATCACAATCAATTTTAATTACCAGTTATATATACAGAATTTATCAATATGAATCTTGTAGTGACATATTTTATTAATATTATCCTATGTGTGTCAGTTGTGTAGTGGTAATATGAGGTAATACTGGTTTTGTTTTTTTCAAGCTATGTTGTTATTTGTCATCATGACTTCAAGTGTTTGTTTCTGTTGGAACTAGTATTGGAGATGTTCTCAGTTCCGTTCATTAAAACAATTAATTTCCCCTCTTATTTTTATACAATGTCAGTTTACGATGGGGTTACATAATGTTGAGCTCCGCTGGCCACATAGGCTTATCTTTCGTGATGGCGGCAGGAAAAGACTCCTCTGCTCGATTGCTCCCCTGTGTTATGGAGACACCTCACTGTTTGCTATATGGACCAAGGAGTATGCTGTCCGCCTCTGGATTCAGCAAAGCTCTGACCAGGTGCTGCTCAATAACTTTAGGACCACAGTCCCACAATTCATGGAAATAATACAGAATTACGTTGACTGGCACTGAATATAGCACAATTTCGATCTGCCGATGTCCCAGGCTTTTATTTAGAAAAATATGCACTGGCGCTCAACGCACTGGTTCTGTAGTAAGTTTATTTGAACATGTGGTGGTGACCTGACGCCTCTGATTGACTATATTGGCAGGTCTAACCAATCGTGCCATGTTTACACAGCTTTTCAAAAAAGTACTCCTACTCACGTTTCCCCTGACAACAAAAGATAGTATTTATAGCCCGACTAATCGTGTTTAGCCTTACATTTATTGCGCTCCAATCAAATCGGATTTAACATGGAGACCCATTTCCCGTACAATGGTGGGGTGAAAATCTGCCACTGAGCGATTCTGATTTGGGTGTTGTCTGACATCCCTCACTATTTCTTTTGGCTATACTTTGGTAATTCCTAGACTATTTGCGTACGTTTAACATATTATTTGTCAGCAAGTCCTAAGGAACCCAAATATACAAATTTAAAGGAACTAAGTGGCTTCGTTCAAAATATGCATTTTCTAATACCTTCTGTTCACTTCGAATACGATGTGGTGTCTGGGTACTGTAATGTTTTCAAACGTAAACCAGTATAATGTCATATTTCCTAATAAGAATTTTCAGGTTTTTAAAAACTAACTCTCGTATGGGTAGTGTTGTTTATCACTGTCGATTTGAAAAAAAGCTAGTGCATGTGGCCTTACACGCGTGATGGTAGTAATTGTGTATCGCGCGACTGTGGTAGTATTGCCTGCGTTCCGGCTTTCAGCCCCTCCCTTTCTTTCTATCTTTAGTCCATCTGTCTTTCGTTTATGGTAACGTAGTGTATAAAATGACATGAATGGAATTTTAAATCTAGGTCAGCTGCGTATCTCAAGGTTTTTCTTAGAAAGGCAGTACACGTTTTATCGTAGAAAGCGGGTATTGAAGCAGTAGGCTTTTACTATCAACGTGAAACGTTACAATTTGCAGACGAAGTAGAAAACAAGGGGGATTTCGAGTACAGTCATTGTGACAGCACTGTTCTTTACCATTCTTCTTTCCTTTAATTGAAGTTATTTGTTAGGCTTTACATTTACGTTTTAATTTATATATGTGGATTAGAATATTTCACGACACCCCATACTGAGGGATTGAAAGATCTGATAAACTTTCTTGAAAGACTGGCCAAATGCTTCAACAAGTGCACAGTCCAGTGGATACCAGCCCATTGTAACATACCAGGAAATGAAGAGGCAGACAAACTTTCTAAGGAAGGAGGAGCCTTACAACTAGGCTGCACTGAATAGTGGTTTTTACTATTCGGCCGAGTGCGAATAGAGGCCTTGAACTATTCGGCCAAATACGAATACGAATACGCATAGTGAGTGAATGTTGGGCATACAAAGTCGTGTTTAATAGGTCTACTGACATTTTTATTAATTATACAGCGTTACAAAAAATAGGGCAAATGTCGTAAAACTATTTAATTCTACTAACTAGCTATTAATCTGTTTTTAAATTGCTGCGTGAAACGTGCATTGGCTTTCAACAAAAAAAAAAAAAAAAACGAGTCTCTCAACATTCTCTGCCAAAAGACAACATCTGTTATCTGAAGACGTGTTGCCGGCAGTGCTGAACAGACGTTCACTTAGGACGCTTGTTGGTGGCGCAGCAAGATATCGTTGTGCACAGGAGCGGAGAATAGGAAACCTGTCAGCGTTGGTCTACCACCACGACATTGGATCAATATCCCTCAGCACACACGGTTCATTCAGAAACATGTTCAGTTGATCTTCAATAAGGTTTGAAGTACTGTTTCTGGCTGGTCATTGTATGTTTGAATCAAATCCCATGAGGCCCAGAAATCATCTGATGCGATCTTACTCTTCTTACTGGGTGGGTTTTCATATTTCACTTTCATACTGTTGTCACTGACAGTGTTGACGTCCTGAGATTTACATAATGTTACAGTTGCTAATATTTTAGCACTGCCTTCAATTTTCTGTACTTCAGTTAAGAAGTTAAGTTTAAAACGGGGATCTAACCCTGCAGAAACAACAAAAAGTTCATGATCAAACAGACCAGAAAGCCTGCGTTTAACGCTGATGTAATTTCTGTGACCGTTTTCTTGATTCCATCATCACATATATCCTTCTGCAGATACAGCAAGATAGCTTGAATGGCTGGCAAGATCACTGACAATGATACATTTGCGCTGCTGATTTCACGAGTCAGTTGCTCAAAGGGCTTTAGTAATATCACAACGCGAGACACCAGATTCCACTGATTTGTTGTCAAATTCAGGCTTTTGCTGCCATGATCGCCAGCTTCTACGCTGAACAATGAGATTACATGTTTCTGTTCTGCAAGACGATGTAACATGTAAAATATTGAATTCCAACGAGTCACAACATCTTGACATAGCTGACGTTCAGGCAATATCAGTTCTTTTTGTATTTCATGAAGGCGACCAGTTGCTGCAGAAGAATGTTTAAAATGCCCAACAATTCTGCGGGCGGATGTTATAAGTTCATCTATTTTTTTTTTCTTTTAACGTACGCCCGCTATTACTCGAGGCGTAATCTCAGGTTAGTATGTCTAACCTGAGACTGATTTTACGTGAGTATCCTATTTTCCTGTACGCTGTCTAGTGTCCTCTCGCCATTCAGGCAGATACTCGCCGTCTTCGGAGAGGTTCATCTACTGATGGCTGACAAAGAATGGCACCGTGAATAACAAGCTGTAATGTATGAGATAAGCAGCTAACATTTGTCAAGTTTGCTTCTTTTGTGGCCTTCATCATATTTGCGCCATTATCACGCAATCCAACATGCACTTTGTTGCAATGAATTTCACATTCGGTCAACATTTGTGTCAGTGCTTCAGTTGAGTAAGTAGCAGAACCAATGGAAACTGAAAGTCAGCCTACTTTCTGAGTCTAAAATTATCACGCCGCGGGTTGACCTAAATTTACTATTCGTATTTGACGGCAGCGTACTGTTCGGCCGAATGCGAATAGTTCATTGAAGGCACTATTTGGCATCGAATCGAATACGAATCAGATATTCAGTGCAGCCCTACTTACAACAAAATGATATAGAGACAACTTACGAAATGGCAAAAACTGCTATAAAAGCCACATTCGGGTCCAAATGGGAAAGAGAGCACCCTGGCCATATAAAAAATGATGCATATCATCAGCTTTCTAGGCGAGAACAGGTCACCATTTTTCGGCTACGCACTGGACACAACAGATTGAGATACCATCTATACCACAAGTATAAAATTAGTGAAACAGATCTCTGCACCTGCGACACCAACCCGAGGAAGGTCGAACACCTGCTGCAGTCCTGCCCAACCTAATGAACGGAGTAGCATATGGCAACAACCAACTTCTGTCAACGAAAAACTGTTTGGAGATGTCAGGAACCTTGAGTTGACTACTGCCTTTATTAGGGTCATTAATGTGGAAGTCTGAAGGCGAACGAGGAAAATTCTAAATAAAACCAAGAATAACTCAGATATCAAAACAGGTCTTTTGTATAGCTCTGAAACATGGAGAACGATAGCCAAGAGTGTAGAGAATTTCATAAATAGATGTCTGCGCAGAATAGAAGGTTTAAAACGGTATGACAATAACGCGCATGTGGAACTGATGGAAAAAACTAGACAAATAACAGTGGAACAAGAGATGAGGACAAGATGTTAGTACTAGCTATAAGGCATATTGATGACAGAAACTGCCGGTATTACACACACACACACACACACACACACACACACACACACACACACACACACACACACACACACACACACACACACACACACACACACACACGCACGCACGCACGCACGCACGCACACACACACACAGAGGACAGATTAAGATAGTGTGAAACAACTTTGAGAACCACTGATTTATTTACAATCTAACAGCATGTTGCTCCTTTGTGAATCTTTCTTTTTTATGTTCTGTTATCATCTTTACACCTACACTCTCCTCCTGGATCCTAAACTCAACCCCCATTCAAAAAATTAAATAAATAAAATTATCGATCTGGACGATTTATTATTGGATATTTGCAAACCGAACACCACTGGCTGCAATATCAAGTGACAAATGGAAGTGATCAGTTGGAGTGTATTAAAATGGTTGGACGTATCTCGCTAAATGAAACATTATACCGCTCTGCATCTGCGACGGATTGTTTAATTTCCTGTTGTTTGTAATTAAGAAGTAATTTTCGTTTGCCTGCAGCACGTAGTTCAAGATCTCTTGGCAGTTGTCGACGTTGATTGATTACAACTTTTGTTAGTCAACCAAACTGAAAAACTAATTAGTGATTTTATTTCAGATAAAATAAGTTAAATAATTTTATTTGTTTTCATTCATACGTTATCTGTCACACGACGTGGAATAGAGATACTTAGTCAGTTTATTACAAGCTTTCATGTCTCGTGCCCGCTTCCAAGTTTGTGTTTTAAAAGCGGGCACGAGACATGAAAACTTGGAATAAACTGAATCAATGCCTATATACCACAACATGTGACAGATAACGTATGAATGAAAACAAATAAAATTATTTTACTTTTTATATCTGAAATTAAATCATTAATTTATTTTTTAATCAAAGCTGTTTGTGTTGTTAATTACTGCTGAATTAAAAACATATCTGAAGGATCACTGTGACACATTAATCTGTTAAAAATATTATGTGCATATTAATTCTTCACAGTGTCACATTTCATTTTTTTTTTTTTTAGTCATTCAAATATCTAGTCCACGTTTCCTGTTATATTTCTTTTGATAAATGAAACCGCATTTTGAAACTCATGTTCTGTCTTAATTCAAATGTAAGGATTTAGAAATCATCGCAAAGCTCTCCTTGCTGTAAATCTAGATCAAGTAATTATCTCAATTTTTTTTTCGCACTAGTCAGGTATGGGCCCCGGAAATTACGTGAAGCGGAAAAGGCATGTAACAGATAATAAATGTAAAACGCGATCTATAATATTTTCCATATCCCGCTAAACAAGGGTCTCCCGTCGGGGAACTCTCCCATCATTCATTTACTCCAGCTGATCGATTATCTCAATTTTTGTAGAAATTATAGACAGAAAATATTTACAAGAGCAAGCAAATATTCCCTCTGTCATTCTCTGTATGAATGATGGCATGAAACTGATAACGTTGACTTGACCCTCTGCGTTTTTTTATTCCCCCCGTGCGCAGAATAAACTATTTTTGTCGAACTTTCACAAGCCACAACAAATGTGTCGATAGAGGAAACCGTGTTTAAATATCTTCTTGTGGAATTAGCTCTTCCATTCGGTTGAAAAGCACAGTGGGCCGTCTGCTCGATAAGGCCTTAAAAAAGAATTCCGAGACTAAGTAAAAAACGGGTAAGGGTTAGGATTAAGTATCCTAAACCTAACCATAAAATGTAAAGGTAAAGGATCCCGCTACACGCCCATTGAGGCATATTTGGATTATGGTTTTAGAACCATCGCATACTAGGGGTGATGTGGTTTGCATCACGCCGGCCGCCTTAACCTTCACAGAGTTGCTCTGGTACCCAATTAATGAGGAGCCGTTTGTGGTCTAAAAAAATCCCATCTCAACTGGGAATCGAACCATGGACCACCGAGCAAGGGAGCCAGTACACTAACCACTGCGTTACTGTGGCTCCCAAACCTAACCATAAATCTAACCTTAAACCCTAATCCTAACCCTAACGAAGTTGGCGACTTTCTGGTATGACATTAAAGAAGACGACTCACTGTGCTTCATTTCTACCTTCGATATGTACAGGCGATGTTGGCGTTGCACTACTTAAGGGCAGTGGCCTTACCTATAAGATTTATTGTTGATTTGCTTTTGGTGTAATGTTTATAAACTCCCCTTTGATCTCTTTGTTTTCATGCTCTTGTCTCCTTTTCATCACCGTACCATCATTTCACACTGTGTTGCAATTTTCATACTCGGAAAACAAGTGTAATGAAGATGTATTGACTGCCTGATCGGTGCAACGTTTTTCTGAATCACGTTGGTTTTCTGTCAGGAGTTTTCTGTAGCCTTTCAGTTTTACATGGAATTCTTTCACATACATATGTAAAGCAATATCTCCGTTGGGATGTTTTTGTTTGCGAACGTTGGTTTACATAACATTGTGCTGGTGTTACATAACATTGTGCTGGTGTTACATAACATTGTGCTGGTGTTACATAACCTCAGTTATATAGATTTATTACATTGCTCGTGTTTCGTGTTCTGTACTGCTCTTTTTCTTAACATCATCTGTTTATTATTTCTCACTGTTGCTTACCGCCTGCTGTTATTAGTTGTGAGTGTGTTTGTTAGTGCTATTCTTATTGTTAAGTCTATGATAATGGTAGGAAAATTATTTTGTAGACTTATTAAAAAAAATATGGGTCTTAATTCTTACTCAGCGTTTGCTGTTTTTTTTTTCGTTTTGTCACTGCGTAGTTTGGTTCTTTTTTAAAGCATTGCCCGTTCAACGTAGACCCAGCGTCCGACGGTTACATTAAAAAATGAGTCTAAATGAACTTGCCAAACCTCTCGGTACAGGTATAGATGGAAACTGATTTGCAGCTTTTTCGCCTGTTTCAAAAAGAAGGAGCTCGAAATTTAGACCTAGCAACGTCTGGAAAAATCAGCTTTCGGAAAGCTCACAGACGTTCATTTATTGTCACCAGGTATCGCAACCAGGTATACAAATTCACTTTAGTTGACTGACAAAAGTAGTAATCAATAAACGTCGACAACTGCCAAGAGATCTTGAACTGCGTGCGGCAGGCAAACGAAAATTACTTCTTAATTACAAATAACAGGAAATTAAAAAATCCGTCGCAGATGACTTACGGAGCAGTATAATGTTTCATTTAAAGAGATACGTCTGACCGTTTTAATACACTCCAACTGATCACTTCCATTTGTCACTTGATATTGCAGCCAGTGGTGATTAGTTTGCAAATATCCAATTAAAAAATCGTTCTGATCGGTAATATTTTTTTCTTTTTTTCATTTTTGAATGGAGGTGGAGGTGGACATTAGTATCTAGGAGGAGAGTGTAGGTGTAAAGATGATAACAGAACATTAAAAAAAAGATCTACGAAGGAGTAACATACTGTTAGATCGTAACTAAATCAGTGGTTCTCAACCTTGTTTCACACTAGGTCATGGCAGCAGATTTGAGGACAGTGTAACATAATGTCTGAACAAATATCTAATGGCAATTAACGAGAGCCTACACTGCTAAACTGTAGCGGAACGTGCAACAAAACTTTCGACCAATCGCTGCACCGAACGCTATAAACATGAACCCGTGAGATGGGGCAGCAAGGCCAGTTGAAGTTTGTCCTAACGTGTGTGTTTATTTGTGACTCCTAGACAGAGGATAATGGATTTCATCCTGTCCGATGATCACAGTAAGATACTAGATATCTTAACCTTTTAGTAGATACCTAGATCTAAGCTATAGGAGCAGTGGTACATGAGTTATGAGTGTTTATATGCCATTATAACAAGGATCGGAAGCAGTTTTACCCTGTTTTGACCTCGATAGCATAATATACAGGGGAGGGAGAGAAAGAACAGTTTATTAGAACGATCGCGACCAATCGGCAGATTAAAACAAGACCTCGATGGAGACAATCGGTTGAAGAATAACGAAGTAAGAAATTATGAAAGTTTTAATAGATTAACAGATTGGTCAGAGGAAGCTTAATCTTCGGGGAGGATTTAGTAAAGTAGATAGGCAAAACCAGCCAATGGAATCGTTTGTCTTCTAGTCATCCGCTGAGAGGAATAAAAGGGGAGGCTACTAGTGAAGAATTATCCAGCAATACCTATGTGTGCTGGAACCCACACTAGCCTCACACTACATCTATCTAACAATGCCCCGTCGTACCTAAGATCATTGTTTCAAACCAGTAGAAGGGAGGGACAACGATTACATCAGTTACGTCTGCCCAAACCGAGGATCGACCTGTTCAAAAAGAGTCTAGCCTACTCTGGTGCCTACTTATGGAACAGCCTTCCACACCACCTAAAAAGCCTACCTACACAATGTCATCTCATCCATAGGTCAACATTTCTTTTCCTCTTCCGCTCATTTTTGTGTGTGAATAATTTGTTTTATATCCATGTAATATCATTATTATATTCACTTTAAAATATTATTATATAATGTAATGTATGTGTGAATGTACCCACATTATACTGTACTTTAGAAATGTGAGTCGTGAGAATGTACCCGCATACCAAAAATACAGATTAATTGTAGACGGATTGACCGCATGAGTGAGTGTCGGTATACAGAATTTATTTATTTTTATTTATTGTTTTATTTATTTTATTATGCTTGCATACTGTAAATGAATGCTGTTATGGTAACTTTATAATGTTGCATGCCTTTAAATTAATGCTTAAAGCATCATGTGGGAATGAAAGGATATAGTATGCAAGATTAATGAGAATGGAAGGGCAGAATGTTAGACGGGCCTGCGCGCCCAATTCTTTACCCTTCGAAAATAAAGTTCGTTCGTTCGTTCGTTCGTTCCTCTGTTCCCTAGTAATGTACTAATTGCTAGAATTTCTTCCTTTATGTCTGGCCAGCTACATTTACCTGGGTGTTCTAGTGCTTGTAGGGATGATAGTGAGTCTGTAAATATCGTAACAGCTTCTGGTGGGTTACCTTCGATTATTTCTAAACTTTTAAGAATTGCTACCATCGCTGCGGTAAAAATCAAAGTCCCTTCAGTTACACTGTAGCTCTTTTTTATTCCCCACTGTGGTATTACGACTTCGGCACCTAGTTGCCCACTATCACCCTTGGATCCATCAGTGTAGACGGCCAGACTTTGTTTAGTTAGTTGATCTATGAACTTTCTACTTATCATTTTGGCTTCCTTATCTTCTATGTTTTGTTTGATCTTTTCAGTAAGCGAGTAGTCTATGATTGGTGTTTTTAGTTCCCAGGGTGTTATTTTGCTTCTATATTTTTTACTGTTTTTAATTGTGTTTGATAGTTCTTTGAGCTGCGTTAAATCTTCTATGGTTCTCCACCCTGTTGGATATCTATCTTTGTTTAAGGGGACGTCCCATACACTTGTTTGGTTTTTGACAAATGCTTTATGTGCTGGGTGCGTCACTTCTTGTGCTACTTTACTCCAATAATTTAGTCTCAGTTCTTTCCGTCTTAGACCAAGGGGTGGTATGCCAAGAGCTACTTCTAGCGCTTCTACTGGTGTTGATATAAATGCACCTGTAATGGTTCTCATGGCTGCATTTTGAATCTTGTCCAGTTTTGCTTTGTTAGAAGCTGCAGCTGAGTCATAGACTATGCTGGCATAATCCAGCTTCCCCCTGATGAAAGACTTGTAGAACATAAGCATTATTTTATTGCTGGCCCCCCATCCATTACCTTTTACTATCCTTAGTATATTTAGGGGCCCCCTACAGCTTTCTACTAAATTGTCTATATGTTTATTATAATTTTGTTGTTTATCTAAAGTTATGCCCAGAAATCTTGTTGTTGAGGATGTACATATTTTCTGACCTTTAATGGTTATATTGATTTTGTTACTTTTTTTTTAAAATTTCCTTTGCTGAATATCATACCTACTGTTTTGTTTACATTAATTTGGAAGCCCCAACTTTTCATCCACTCTGAAACTTTGTCTATTTGTTTTTGAAGTTTTTGGTAAACATGGTCCAAGTTTTTTCCAGATTTTCAAGTTTGACGGGTTATTGCTAGTACTAAATATTTCACCACATGACCGACAGTAAGAGATATACCTTGCAGGTATAAAGATCTTATGTGTAAACTGTACTATTATCTACAATGTAAATCTTATGTATAGGTTACAAAGTGTTACAAGGTAATATGGATCTTAATGTAAAGTAAATATTATATAAATCGTGTGTATGTGTGCGTTAATTACACGGTATAAATGATGTCGTGTGTAATTAAAATGGCATTATGAATGTTGTGGGTAAATTACGCGTATATATTAATCTTGTCTGCTAATTGCACGGTATACTTTGGTCTTGTGTGTATATCTCAAATATGTATCGACCTGATTTTTAGATCGGACAAAAAATATACATCCGTACATTTACAAAACAAGATGGATAAAGCAGCTGTTAATTAAATAGTAACATGTTAGTTCATTTGCTTTTTTTCACTTCCATTTTTGAGGCGTTGCTCCATAATTGTATAACTAATCCATCCAGCGAAATGACCACAGTAGAATCACGTGACGTCATGAAGGACTGCAGCACAATAAGCACTACATAATTATTCCTGTCCACGTTTTGGCGGGGGACTTACTCGTCAAATACAGGCATACCTCGCTTTATTGCGCTTCACTTTATCGCTCTTTCTTCAAATTATTCATGTTTATTTATTAGAACGTGCCTTCTTCTTCCGACAATTTGTGGCTCTCCACCAGCAAAAAGATTACGATTCGCTGAAGGCTCAGATGATGAAGATTAGAATTTATTTATTTTTTAGCATTAAAGTATTTCGAATTTTACATTACATTGTTTTTTTTTAGACCTAACTGCGCACTTAATAGACATAATGTACTCATGATTTTAGGCTTTTTTTTATGCACTGGGAAGCCAAGAAGAATGGGTATTACCCGCTTTATTGCGATATTCGCTTTATTGCGGTGGTCTGGAACCGAACCCGCAATATCTCCGAGGTATGCCTATACTATTGTCCATTCGGTATGCGAGAGTGACAGAAAGCTTTCTATCGCCAATGCCTGCCGACAGGGGGAGTAACACTTGTTAAATGTTTGTGATTTATTTCAAAATGACTGTATCTTCCTCCCTTAAGGTAAATTAAACAATCTTCAATTCAAATGTCAAGACAGCCCAACTGTATGGTTCAGAAACGTAGAGACCAAAAGAAATGTCAATCAAGAAGTTACAGACTTTCATAAATTTTGAGCAGAAGTCAAGAACTGAAATCACATGACCATATCACCAGGGTGGAACTAATGGAAAAAAATCAGACAAATGTCACTAGAACAAAAGGTTAGTCAAACACGCTGGCGTTGGACTGGATATTAACTACGGAATCCAACTGATAGTATTGTAAGTCAATCATTGTTGTAGAATCAACATGGTAACAGGAAAAGACCTAAAGATAAAACAGATCGAGAAGGGACTTGAACACAAACATGAATGGAATAAAGAAGGCTTGAAACGATCTTATCTTGATGACACAGGACAGGACAGACATAATGACAGATCTTAACTTGATGACACATGACAGGACAGACATAATGCCAGATTTTAACTTGATGACACAGGACAGACATAATGCCAGATCTTAACTTGATGACACAGGACAGACATAATGCCAGATCTTAACTTGATGACACAGGACAGACATAATGTTAGATCTTAACTTGATGACACAGGACAGGACAGACATAATGCTAATTAGTTTTAAGCCTATGCTCCATGGCGAACTGAAGGACAACAAATAAATGCTGAAGTCATCTCTACACAAACGCAACGAAAGTCGTAATTTTTTTTTCTTAACAATAAACAATATAAAACCCCCAAAGGATGAGATGAACTATATAAAATTATGAACATATGCATCTGAAATATTTTAAACGCAAACAGAAGAATAGACAGACATTGGCTATTTGTCTACATCGCTGAAATAATTGGATCATTTTTGGCCTCTATTTGGGTGGTCCTGAAAATTGTGGTTTCTGGCGTCTGCGAATTCTGTACCCGAAAGCTATTCTATCACAGCTGCATGACGGGATATGGGCGCTCTAGGATGGGTTTTTATTTTTTTTTTAAAGATTACACTATCTGATTAAATAATAACGATCGAGTAACATGCAGCCAACAACCAATCAAAAATGATATTATCGTCGTCACTTGGGGCGGGGCAAATGGATGGAAAGAATGACAGGGAAATTGAAAATTCGCCCCAAGAATATCCCAGGATGCCCTCTCATCTACGGCCATTATTTTCTCTTCGTTTTCCTGTTTCGTTGGACTTTTCCCGGGATAGAAAAAGGAAAACCCAATATCATTTTCAATGCAGCTGATTAACAGGGGAAAAAAATACAATAAATATACGATGACGTTACAGAGGGATATTAAACAGAAACCCCAAACTAGAATGCTGTAATGTGAAAGATATCCTGTGTATAAATGTGAAAATGTAAACTGGGTCTCTTTTGTGTATGTTCATCCAATGAAATTCAATGCAATGTATGTCAAGACCTGGGACAGAGAAAAACACAGACATGGGTCTTGTCCATTGGCTTTCGCTTTAGATAAACAAGGTTTCGTCTCAGTGGCCAGGAATGGATATATATTGATGGATAGTTGACAATATAGCTTCATCTTTGTTTACTTTGCCCTCTTTGTCTGTCTCTCGTATTATATAATATGTTCTATTATTGCCATTAAAAATAAAATCTTTTCCATTATCTTTACCTTAAAATCTATTTTGTTTTACTGCCCGTTTTTACCATTATTTTTATAGATTAATTCCAATAGTTTTACCACGGACAGAAATGTTTATGTACACGTGTTCTATAAAAATGCTGAAAAATAATCATTTTGGAGGCGGGTAGAGCAGGAGGCCCTGAGCACGTTTGGAGGACGCTAGAGCACGAGTCTCTTAAAAAAGGTGACAGGCGCGCGAACGTGGAAAGATGTCAAGGTATAATGAACATCCGCTGAAGGATATGAGGCAACATTAGAAGACACATAAACGTTGTGCTCAGTCTGCTATTTACGTCTGCACCAGAGATATGCTAGGTCTAAGATTTAAACATGATTGGTCACAGTGAAATCATACACAGAACCCGCTTATTTTAATGATATGTGTAGTCTATATTAGTCTACAGCTCAGAATGCTGGACAATAAAACTTAAAGTAAGATAAAAGCATCATCTGATAACTCACACTCATTTTTGTAAAAGAAAACTTAATTGTCCAGAGACGGATAAAATGAACAGTACAATTAAACTGCCAGAAAAAAAGTTTAGCCTGAACATTACGAATACTTACTACCACCCACTTCACCATTAACAAAAGTAAAAACATAAATTGAAATTAAAACAAACAATAAAAGGAATTCGAGATAAATGTTGGTGTACGACAAGTTGCAAAACGTTTTACGTTGACATTTTATATATATATATAGGGTGTCCGAACGAGAACAGGTAGATTTTGTTTTTGAATAACTAGTCTAAAAGTGAAACAATTGTCAATTTTATGTTACGTATGTTTTATTTAGACCTGGCAGTTATGTGTGGAACACTATATCATTTAAATGGCCGCCTCTGCTAGCCATACAGATGTACGCCCTTTGGAGCACATTTTGCATAACATTTTCGCATGTTTCAACTTGTATAGCGGCGATATCCTTTCGAATATTGACTTTGAGTTGCTCAATAGTCTGTGGCTTGTTGGTATAGACCTTCCCTTTCAAAAAACCCCATGAAAAAAAGTATAATGAAGTTAAATCTGGCGATCTTGGAGGCCAGTCGATGTCGCCAAATTTCGAAATTAATTTGTCCGGAAACATCCTATTCAAAATTTCTCTTGTGTCGCGTGCTATGTGCGACGTGGCGCCATCTTGTTGAAACCACATGTCACGTAGGTCCAAATCCTCCAATTGCGGACCGAAAAAGTTGTTAATCATGTCTTGATAGCGTTCGCCATTGACCGTAACAGCATTGCCATGAGCGTTCTCAAAATAGTATGGACCAATCACACCTCCAGCCCACATAGCGCACCAGACTGTCACTCGCCGAGGATGTAGAGGCTTCTCGTGTATCTCTCGTGGATTTTCGCTTCCCCAAATACGGCTATTTTGATTGTTTACGAAGCCACTGAGGTGGAAGTGAGCCTCATCACTCATGATGATTTTCTTCCAAAATTCAGGGTCATTTTCAATGGCTTCTTGCATCCAATTACTGTAATTACGACGCCGTTCGTGGTCTGCAGGTTGAAGAGCTTGCGTCAGCTGGATCTTATATGGGTGTAGGTGTAGATCTTTACGCAAAATTGTGTGTAAAGATGACCGAGATAGGCCAAGTTCTTGTGAACGGTGTCTGAAGGAGGTGCCCGGCATTTCAGCTACACTTTCACGCACTTTCAATGAAAGAGCGCTCCGAGGTGCTGGAGGCCTTGAGGGATTCACCACCGAACCAGTTTCTTCAAATACCGCCACTAAACGCTGAATTGTGCCTACTGCAGGCACATGATTACGACTCAAAATTTCACGTAATTTACGCCGTCGCCGCAATTGAACACTGATTTTGATAATAAGTTTTAACTATTGAAACGCGTTGTTCATAAATGTACCTCTCCATAATGAATTTGCCACGTCTCTATTTGACGTCTGCCAAATATGAAGTGACAGAAACAAAATCCACAGAAATGGCGGGCAATTCAAATCTACCTGCTCTCGTTCGGACACCTGGTATATATACGAGTATATATATATATATATATATATATATATATATATACATATCTATATATATATATATATATATATATATATATATATATATATATATATAGAGAGAGAGAGAGAGAGAGAGAGAGAGAGAGAGAGAAAGAGAATTTGGCGAGGTGCGAACCATTCAACCTAGATACACAGATCGTCGGTTATATTCGAGCGCTTATATAAATATAAAAGACTTAGTGGTCTGGATAGGGCATGGGGTTCCAGGACAGTAGTAACACCGTGTCTAACAGAGAATGGGATGCATGCAACAATCAGATCGATCATTCGCTATCTAAACAATGTTAGTTGGATCTCAAACGTCTTTGTCTCTTGTCTTGAAGGTACAATCCAACAGGCTCTTTACTGTCTATCACGTGATTTTGTCTTCCCATTTAAGTCTTGTCCTTCTGCTGTCCACCAAACCTTCTATTTTGGTTTTCAGCTACATATTGTCTCTTTGCATGTTCAAAAAATGTTATTTGTAAAATTGTAATCTCTTTTATTAATTCTCTGCACAATTCAAATGGTACTTCTCTATCTGATTTCATTTCTTCTCAAAAGATGCGTTCTAATCTTCTATACACATTTCAGGAAACTCTTTATCTATCTTCTAACTACTTGTTCGTTCCTGTTTTATGTTGCAGCACGACACTGTAATGAAGAATATATATATTTATATATATATATATGGTAAAGGATCCCGTTACACGCCCATTGAGGCATATTGGGAATATGTTGTTAGGCCCATATTTTCTTGACCATCGGCACACTAGGGGTGATGTGGTCAGCATCACGCCGGCCGTCTTAACCTTCCCAGAAGTTGCTCTGGTACCCAATTGGGGCTGGGTCGACCCAGGAGCCGTTTGCGGCCTAAAAACATCCCACATCTGGGGATCGAACCATAGACCACTGAGCTAGGAAGCCAGTGCACTAACCACTATGCTACCGCGGCTCCCATATATATATATATATATAAAACTGCACTTCATTGCTCTAATTTGTAGTGTGCTTATAATTTGTTTAGATGTCAATATCACATTTTGTTGAATCTTCTTTTGGCCATTCCGACTCACATTCTTATTTATGTTTCCCATCAGCTAACTGTTGTTATTTATTATCCGATAAATACAGCACAAAATTGACCTCAGTTTTTCAAAAAGCCGTGATCATCGGCCTACATTTTAATCAAAGCAACTAGACGGGCAGCCTCAATGAAAGAATGCAATGAAAATCGTCCTGCAGCTGTGGTTTCCGTCACTTCATTTTTGTGATGAGTACACTTCTCCTCATAATTCGTATAATGTAGGCGGTTGGTGGTGATACCCTTCTCTCACACTAGTGGCGTAGGAACTTCAGTACTTAAGTCTGCTGTCTTGTAACCATGAACTGTGACAAATTAGAGATATAGATGCCTCAGTACATTTGTTTTCCGCAAACTAACAGGCCTATTTTCATGCGCTCCACCCACGAATGTTAACCTCTCAGAAGAATTAAATTCCCGAGCACACAATGTAATTCAGGGAATGTGATGAAAATTCACCAATATCCTTCTGTGTGTCAACTAGAAAATAGCGTCTGGAGTGCGTGAATAATGATCTGCCTGAATTACAATTAAAAAGGTATATAAATCTCACAAAATGATTCTATACACTTTAGGCACATGTGATGTGTCATCACTCATTGCTCGTCGCTACTCCCGTCGGGGTCTGGGGTCATCTCTGCTGTCGGGTTTCCCGCACGACTAGTCAGATCAATCACCAGCTCTTGCAGTAGTGGTTCATGCATATCATCTCATCATCTCAACCCATAACCCGTCATGGGTCGTAGGGGTGCCATGGTGGAAGCATCAGCAGACAGGGTCCTCCTCTGCTCTCTATTCTCAGCAATGCGTACAAGTGTGGAGAAACCGTGTCCTGCCCATTCTTTGATGTTATCAGCACAGGATTTTCTTTGCCTTCCTCTTCTCCGTTTACCTTCGACTGTTCCCTGGAGGATCGTTTTCGAAAGGGAGTCATGACGAGTTACATGCCCAAACCAGGCAAGCTTTCGACGTTTCACTATTGACAAAAGTGGTTCTTGATGGCCTGCATAGGTGTTTATCTTCTCTCTAACATAGACATTTGTTTTGTGCTCTTTATAGCAAATGCGCAAAATTCTTCTATAACATTTATGCTCGAAAGCCTGAATCCTTCGCTCCATATCTGCAGTGAGTGTCCAGCTCTCACACCCATACAAGAGAATAGATAATACAAGTGATTTGTATAATTTGATCTTCACAGGAAAACTGATGTTACTTTTCCAGATCACATTCAACCTTGTCATGGCAGCTGAGGCCAACTCAAGTCTTGTCTTGATTTCTTTATTTGATCTTCCATCACTACATATAGTGGACACGAGATATTTAAAGGTGTTAACCTCTTCTAACGTTTGCCCATTTAACGTAATGTTGGTCGGAATGTGTTTCTTATGGCTATTCACCAATATCTTGCTTTTTTCTATATTAATTTCCATCCCATATGTTCTTGTTACTTTCTCCAGTCTAGAGGTAAGGTCTTGAAGTTCTGATTCTGTTCCAGCTATCAGATCAATATCATCAGCAAAACGTAGATTACACAGAGGTCGGCCTCCAATCGATATCGTTGATTTATAATCGTAGAGAGCCTCCTGCATAATATGTTCTAGATAAATATTAAAGAGCACTGGTGACAGGATACATCCCTGGCGAACTCCTACAGTTGTTTTGAAAAATTCTCCAATGTCGTTGCTTGCAAAAACAGCACTGCTTGCGTCATGCATATGTTCATGCATATACTAATTTCATATGTTGAGGTTGCCAGCCTCATATATATATATATATATATATATATATATATATATATATATATATATATATATATATATATATATATATATATATATATATATATATATATATATATATATATATATATATATAATAGCCCCTTCAGTCATAACTGACTATGGGAATGCGCCCCTGAGGTGACAGCCCTCAGCTGCTTATTTTCCTGGTGCTCCTTTCGACGTTTTCTCCTCACCTCTGCTTCTTGTGTGAGCCTCTCTTCGCCCAATCTGAGGTGGTGCCGTAAATAGCATCGCCACTTAGTGCGATCGGCAGCTTCATCCTCCCATGTTGCTGGATCCATGTCCAGTGCCCTCATATCTCTCTTGCACACATCTTTGAACCTCAGCTGTGGTTGCCCAACTGTTCTCTTGCCATCTGCTAATTGTCCGTAGAAGATATCTTTTGGGATGCGACCATCATCCATGCGGCGAACATGGCCAAGCCAGCGAAGTCTGCGCTGTCTAAGAAGCGTATACATACTTTGAAGGCCAGCACGTGACAACACCTCGACATTTGTCACTTTATCTTTCCACGAGATGCCGAGGATGCGGCGTAGACACCGCAAATGGAAGGTATTGAGCCTTCTTTCTTGCTTAGCATAGGTCGTCCAGGTCTCGCTGCCATATAGGAGTGTGCTGGTGACGCAGGCATTATATACCGCAGCTTTGGTCTTCATTGTGAGTTTAGAGTTTCCCCAAACACGCGATGTGAGGCGGGCAAAGGTAGCTGCAGCTTTGCCAATGCGGCTGTCGATTTCTGTATCCAGTGAGAGTTTGTCATTGATGGTAGACCCTAGGTATGTGAAGTGGTGCACCACTGCCAATTCATAGTTATCGATAGTGATAACTGGTGCAGCACCCACATCCTGACTCAGCACATTCGTTTTCTTTAGACTTATTGTGAGGCCAAAGTCCTTTCATGCTTTAGTGAAGCGATTCATCAAGCTCTGAAGCTCCTGTTGGCTTTGAGTGACGACTGCAGCATCGTCAGCGAACAACAAGTCTCTTATAGTGACCCTTCTGATTTTTGTTTTTGCCTTCAGCCTTGAAAGATTAAACAGACGGCCATCTGACCTAGTGTGAAGGCATATTCCTTCAGTTGCATCTCTGAATGCATGTTTCAAGAGTAAGGCAAAGAAGATTCCGAAGAGGGTCGGAGCCAGAACACAGCCTTGTTTAACGCCACTTCGTATATCAAAGGGCTGTGACGTGCTTCCAGCATATTGGACTGTTCCCTTCATGCCGTCATGGAATGACTTTATCATTTTTAGCATTTTATATATATACAGCAAGAAACCTGTAAAATTTACCTTAGTAAATAAATTGTTTACACTTACCCGAAAATTTTGGGAATACACACTTCTCCTGGCGCAGATTAGAATGGACCCACAGCATTGTATTTAGATGCTGTTCGAATCACTTAAGTCTGAGAAATTCCTCTTATGACAGGTGAAACACTTGGTCTGGAAATCTATAATTCATCTTATGACGAGTGAGACACTTGATCTGGAAATCTATAATTCCTCTTATGACGGGTGAAACACTTGGTCTGGAAATTTATAATTCCTCTTATAACTCCTTGTGATAAAATTCCCAAGTTTCCAGTCTTGTATTAAAATTGAGGGTTTCCTTGTACTTCCAAAGTTGACCAATACTCGATCTGGTACTTATAATTGTGGAATGATAAGTCCTGTCCTCTTTCCTCTGGCTTGTATGAGGTGTTCAGTTGCCGCTCCGATGCAGTCTGTCTGTGTGCTGTGACTCCGAGTTTGTTAGATTATATCTCACAATTCTTAGTTTCAAATCTCAGCTGTGTTTCCGCCGAAAGTTCTAATCAAATCATAGTAGATTCTGGCGAACCAATCCAATCTATCTAGCACTGTTTGGGTGGGGAAGTTTATCATTACTCATCCCACTCGTATTTTAAAATATTAAATTTAATATACACGCGTGGCCTCTTACACAGCGATGTCTTATCGTTACCTAAGACTTCCGGCGCAACGCTGTTTATCACCTTTATATGCGTGCCTCCGCTAGACAGATGTCTGGTCACACCGTATGGTCTTCTTTCATCGTATCACAAAACTGGCTTGTGTCAACATGATCAACAGCTTTCCAATGGGGTCAAATAATTGACCGCCCCGTTTCCACAGGCGGTCAGACAGATAAGGCGATAAAATATTATCGCTGGCCGGGTCACCAAACCTGGCGAATCGTAACAACAGTCTGAGAGTGGAGTGCGAAACAATAAGATACGCATTACTCCCGTAGCAAGTACTGTCATAGGGGGGTGGCGTGTTAGAGAATTCACCATGGTATGTCCAGCATAGAGCAAAATAGTGAAAATAACGAATGAAAAGGCATTATTTATGCCAAATAAAAGCGATGAGAAAAATGAAGAAAAAGAAAGGATACTGCCGGGGGGCTGAAGGTGTGATAGATCACACAAAAGAGCATGTTCAGACGTTTTGTCACAATATATATATATATATATACGCTCAGTATGTATAATTCTTTTGCTGTTGTATTAGAACAGAGAAAGGAGAAGAGACACACATACATAGTTTAATATCTGCAGCATTCGCACAACACGGACGCTCAACTATGTTCTAGAAGTGCTGATGAGTAAGAGTTCTCGAGATCTCCAGTAGTCATCTATCTATCTATCTACCTATCTATCTATCTACCTATCTACCTACCTACCTACCTACCTACCTACCTACCTACCTACCTACCTACCTACCTACCTACCTACCTACCTACCTACCTACCTACCTATGTACCTTAATATCTGCAGCATTCGCACAACACGGACGCTCAACTATGTTCTAGAAGTACTGATAGTAAGAGTTCTCGAGATCTACCTACCAGTAGTCATACCTACCTACTATACTATCTATCTATCTATCTATCTATCTATCTATCTATCTATCTATCTATCTATCTATCTATCTATCTATCTACCTATCTATCTATCTACCTACCTACCTACCTACCTACCTACCTACCTACCTACCTACCTACCTACCTACCTACCTACCTACCTACCTACCTACCTACCTACCTACCTACCTACCTACCTACCTACCTACCTACCTACCTACCTACCTACCTACCTACCTACCTACCTACCTATACTGCTCAAAAAAAGTTAAAGGCCACTTATCAATTTTTAGGTCATTTCAACTAAGCTGTTTTTTTTTAAAACCTGAACACTCAGTCAAGAAAGTTTTACTGCATTTTGTTGCATGCTTAAACAATGTTTGTTAATCTGACAATAAATCAAATCTGTGTTACGTGTGTGTACCTCCAAGGTCAATCAAATGTACGTGGTGGAAAGGGAAATAATGTATGTTTGAAAATGCTTCCTATGGCAAAGCCTATTGATAACATTGCTGAAATTTGCTATTCACGTGCAAGTCATGACTATAGTGAACACATGTCACCCACTTTTCGGAAGGAACGGGCAATGGGTATGTTGTGATTGTTCTTTGTCTGAGAGCCAATACAACAACAAATGTGTCTTGCCGTCTTGTGGTAGACCTTGGACGTCCTGACTTGCGTTGTTCTGCGACACTGCTGGTTGCATTATAACGATCACGCAGAGTTTGTATGACAGAGTGGGCAACTCTTAATCTCCTAGCAACTTCTCGCAGCCTTACATCATCCTGCAGCCATGCCATCGCTCTCCATCTGTCAACATTGGTCAAGCGTCTTCGCTGAGCCATGGCTAAAATGGTAAATGTTACAAACATACCCATTGCCCGTTCCTTCCGAAAAGTGGGTGAAATGTGTTCACTATAGTCACGACTTGCACGTGAAAAGCAAATTTCAGCAATGTTATCAACAGGCTTTGCCATAGGAAGCATTTTCAAACATGCATTATTTCCCTTTCCACCACTTACATTTGATTGACCTTGGAGGTACACACACGTAACACAGATTTGATTTATTGTCAGATTAACAAACATTGTTTAAGCATGCAACAAAATGCAGCAAAACTTTTTTGACTGAGTGTTCAGGTTTTAAAAAAAACAGCTTAGTTGAAATGACCTAAAAATTGAAAGTGGCCTTTAACTTTTTTTGAGCAGTATATCTATCTACCTATCTATCTGTCTGTTTTTCTGTCTGTCTGTCTGTCTGTCTGTCTATCTATACGTCTTTCTGTTTGTCTGTCTATCGATTTCTTAAAAATGAGTACAGGAACAATTAATTGTAGCCTAGCTGGGATATTATGAAAAGAGATCACATTTAAAGAGACAGCGAGCGAACGAACGAATGAATTGTATTTTTAAAGGGTTGAGAATTGCGCACGTAGGCTCGTCTAACATTCTACCCTTCCTTTATCTCAACTTTTATACTGAACTCGGAGATAAAACCAGAATTCAGAAAAGCAACCTATCAGACCAACTCAATTTGTGAACAATCAAAGATTCTTGTCACTATAATAAGCATCAAATTTACGCTATATTTGTAAGACCGCCACGCTACCAGTATCAGAGATTGGGCATTAATCAAAAACACGGAAAATGAAAATCAATACACGCGAATTGAGATGTCTGGCAAAGCTGTAGAATACAATCAGATAAGACACGAAAACGACAGGCACCTGATTGGACCACCGTAAAAGTGGGATATCACAATGTGAAAGATACTATTTTCGAACAGTACGATCAAAGTAAGGGCACCATTTCCTAAGCAACGAATAATAAATAAATATATACATAAACTTTCACAAGGGAATTATTAAATCATTTGCCAGGTGTGTGAAAAAGTCAGCCAGTTCCACGGCCAGAACATTTCTGTTTTCAAGTATCTTATCTGGATGCCTCGCTATAAACACAATCACACGTGACAGATGATGTTGAGTGGACACGTACTACGCTTTGAGAAATCATACATCATCATTTTCTTTTGGGCTCCTAACGGAGCATGGAGCTACGGCTGTAGCAGGTCCCCTGTAGGAAGCCTGTACCAAGCATTTACATGTTCCTTCAGAGGTGGTTTCTGTGACAATTTGTTTTACACGATGAAGTTTCTAGCCACAAGCACAGCCTTGTATTAGTTACCTTGTACGTCATGCCTGATAGTGGCATAAGGCATGTTCTTTCTTTGTCCCTACAGAGACACCCGCGGATTACACGGAGCACATAAAAAGAAATGGTGGACATAATGCATCTTCATTATTAGAATTGTGGTTTTATTTCCTGAACACGTTTATTCCTTGCGGAGATTTATTTGTCTGTAGGGACCTGTCTTTTCAGAACAACATAGGTGATATAGCTGACCCAACTGTTTGGTGCATTCTTTTTCTTATGGTGAGTCAGATGTTGTCTGCGTTTACAGTGTTCTATCTTCTACAATTCTGTCAGTATATTATGCAATAGCTTTATCTTTATCTGTATGTGTGTCAGTATGTCTCCTGATTGGCTAGAAACTACTTGCTTTATCAAATGCTTGTACATTCCTTTATCATGTCTCTTAAAAGCCCCTCTAATAATCTGCTCATAGTTAAATTCCTCCACTGTTTCGTTACCACGTCATTTTTTCCCTGATTTTCTTTAAAATCAGTTTTCACCTCGTCTTATGAACACAAATTATAAAGACAATATCAAGCTGCGTCAATCATGTAATTACCACCTCGAAAGAAGAAAGACAGTGGCCGGCCAATTTGGCCAGATCCCAAGTAAAACGTTTCCATTAGCTGATCAGTTTACACTGCCCAAGTTCCAACTAATAAGGCTTGTAAACAAATACTGACCTAGTTCGTGTAAGAAATTTATATAAACGACAATACTTACTGACATACTGTTTTCAAGCATAGATTAAACAACCGACATAGATATACAAACAGATACATATATATATGACTACACCTAAGCCTAAATGCTGGCATTTAATGACGTTACAACGGCTATAGCAGAGAATTATCAGTACAGTAGCAACAACATACATTTAGTTGTGTCTCTGCGAGGAAATAATGGCGTGTACAAATTAATAGCGAAGGATGAAGTTGTAAATAGTTACCAGACGCCCTTTTAAATTCTTTAATTAGCACGCTCTTTGAGTAGCGTGCTTTCATAGTAGCAAAATATAATGATCTGGTAACGGAATTGGAATGTGAGGGGCGCACCACAAAAGGCATAAATGTAGAAGTAGATACAAGAGGTCTAGTTGGTGCCTCAGTAAATGATCTACTGAAAAACCTAGTCTTGATGGAACAGTCGAGAACAATATACTAAAAAAACCTAAATACTCATAATACCTGGATAAAGTGAGGAAAAGGCATCTTTCTGGTTGCGTAGCTAACGCCGAGGGCTATGGAATTCAGAACAGTGTGTATACCACAAAGCTTTACTTTCACAGCCGCTTCAAGTTGGCAGGATAAACAAAATCGTGAGTAAATAGCCTCTTTGGAAGTAGCAACCAGGTTTAGTGGGTTCAAATCGCAGCGCAGGCGGGGAAGAAGAGAACGATAACCGCAGAATGACACTTGAAAGGCATGATGCAAGTACGCCCAACTGTCCCTACCCCAATATAAAGGAGGTAAAAAGGGACGTCTGACGTTTGGAAACTTTTGGTAGTCAAATGACCTCACGTAATCATGTTCTATATAGATTTCCTTATCATAATTTATGTTCGTTACCTAGTGTTAACTCATTAGTACATCTCATAGCAATGTAAACAATTCAATAACGGTAATTGTTCAACTCTTTAATCAAATTATCATTGTAAGTAAAAATAACTGTATGCAGTGACTTGGTTAACATTCAATGAATGTTTCTGTCTTAAATTAGAATCCATGGAGCAGAGCCAACACAAGCATGACGTGAGCTTTTCTGATCGGGTTTCTCTGTTAAATAAACTTGGCGTCGTCTCAACCGTCAGGGATAGCAATGTTTTGGAGTGTACTTGACACTAATGCTGTATCCCTTCTCATTCATACTCCCTGTAAGTCGCTGATATATCCTCCAATTTTTTTTTTCTTATTTAAATTTTCTTCTTTTCTCAGAAATGCTTTCACTTTCACTTACACTCGTCGATAATCAACCTTCTCATATTTACAAATATTCTTCCATTTCGCTTCATTTCCGCTTTGTCTTCCCTTAATTTTATTTTTTTACAATTCTGTCAGTAAAGTGACCTCCTTCAGTCATAAGTGACTAGGGAAATGATGCGCCCTTGAAGTGATAGCTCTCAGCTGCTGTTTTTTGCCCTGTTTTCTTTTCGGCGTGTTTTTTTTTTATAATTATCTTTTGCTTGTTGTGAGAGCTTCTTTTCGCTCACTCTGAGGTGGCACCGTAGGCAGCACCGCCACTTGGTGCGATCGGCAGCTTCATACTTCCAGTTGCCTGGATTTATGCCCAGCACTTTCATGTCTCTCTTGCACACATCTTTTAATCTCAGCTGCAGTCGTCCAGAGGTGTTAGCTTTTTTTTTTTGTTGCCATCTGCCAGTAGTCCGTAGACAAACATCTTTTGGGATGCGACCATCTTCCATGCGGTGGATATGGCCAAGCCAGCGTAGTATGTCCTGCCTATGCAGTGATAATTGAGTGAGATGCTTATAACCAGTAACTGCTATTTCCCGTGTTATGCCGACACACTAGAGTGAAGCTTGAGCATCCTATACAGGGCGAAAGCATGGACACAGTTATATGAAGATCACGATGTTGCCCATGCAACATGTTCCCTTTTTTCGAGTAGCTGGTGGGTAAAAAGGAACGACAGTAGCCACCAGAGTTTGGCACCAACGACGCCGCAGGATTCTTCCAGTGACCTTGATGATTTTTGGGAGCCAATCTATTGCGCTCGTTAAATGATTTCCACACGTTTTACGTGTCAGCCTGTCTGCTCACTAGTTTTTCCAGTCCATTTCTATACAATGCCAGTTCAACATGTCTTTGCTCTACCCTTTGTCCGTGCTCCAAGCATTGTCTATTTAATGATAATCTAGAACAGTCTATTTGTCTGTGTAACCTGTCAATACTAACACGTTTGCACGTATTACCGTGATCTCACTAACAGAACGCTTTATTTTCTCCATCTCATTGCCCCGTATCTCACATAGCTCTACTATAACACACTTCAATTCATTATGTATTATTATATTGCCTGTTTCACAATGTTATCATACTAGCAACTCTCTCATACGACTTCTCTTATCTTAAACGTGTATCTTCATGTTCGTCCCATCATGTGAGTTCTTAGCACTTATTTAAAAACTCCAGACAGTTTTCTATGTTCTCATTTTCTTCTCCTAAACACGAAAAACTGCACGTAGCGACACACATACACACACATGTACAACCGCATACATACACGCACTCATATATATACACGCACGCACATTTCTGATGACGCACTGTTATACAATCACCAGTCCTGCAATTTTCAAACCACTTTTGCTCATGTTTGTAGTTTGCACCATAATCCAGCTTCAAACCTCAGAAATGAGGTACCTGAGGGTTGTTGTCGAAGTAACAAGAAGGCACGTGATCCACAAAAAGACAATATGTCGCGACCTCGAAAGGCAGCTAATGCAGACCCGAGTTGAACAGTTCCGGTTACGATGGTTTGGCCATGTCTGCAGAATAGGAAAGACAGGCAACCACGGCAAATATGGGAAACAACGAGCAAAGGATCCAGATCTCCAACACGGCCCATAGCTTGCTGGGAAGACAACATCAGACAATGTCTGAAAGACTGAGGACTGGACTGGAACCAGGGTAAAAGGAAAACAGCTAATAGGATAGTTTGGCACGCTCTCTGGCAAACCTTTACACCCCAAGATAGAAGCGGAGCGGCTAAGTAAAAAAGGAAGTTACACACACAAAAAAGTGTCCACTTTACTTGCAGCTTGTATGAAATGTAGCTCATCTCAGCGGTTCTCAGTTTAATTTCAGTTGTCCATTTCCCATTGTTGTTCATGTCTACAGTTCTATACCTGAAGCTTTTTTCATCCCACTTTTCCTCACGACTGTAGTTATCACTTTATTTCAGCTTTGTCTTTCCCGCGTTATCTCTCTTTGTTATATTTTAAGCCTTCTAATCATCATGTGTCGGCGTCTGTGGCCTAATGGATATGAACGCAGTTTCATAATCAAGATATACCAGGTTCGAAACCTGCTGCAGGCGGTTTGGTAGCAGATCGCTTTGTGTGGATTTTTAAACAATGGTATAAGCGCCGTACCGTTAAGAAAGCAATGGCAAACTACTGAACGTAAAAATTGCCTAGAAAAATCACAAACAGCCAATAAAAGCTGGGGTTGATTGCCACGTCCTGTAAAGGATAAGCAACTAACTAATCATCATGTCGCTACATATGGAGCACGAAGCCACCACAGCAGCTGTTCCCCTTGCTGGAAGCCTGCACCAAACATTCACATGTTCTTGTAGCCGTGAACTCTGAAGCAATTTGTTTAACATGATGAGGTTGCCAGCCTCATACACAACCTCCTGTTAGTCACCTTGTAGAACAAGCGTCAATGATCAGTAGCCCTCTTCTTTCTTTCTTTCATCACAGACTCATTCGGAAACTGTGTAGTGCACTGTGGTGCACGATAATGTTTAGTGCGATTTTAAACCAGCTTCTCCCACAAGGCCCAGTTATCTTGTAATACAGTATAAGTAAATAAATTAAGGGGCTGCTGTAAAACTGGTAAGGTATATAAGTATATAAACCAATAAAACGGTATTGAATCAGTTTTACAAATAACGGTTCACACGAGACAAGGGACGTTTCGGGTTTTACCCTTCGTCAGCCACAAACAGGTGACAAAGACAAGAATTACAGATAGGTACTACAAAAACATACGATGATGAGAATTAATACCAAATGAGCGATACAATCTTGTAATACCTGTGTATTCATGTTTTTTTTCACTTGTAGTATCTTGCTTCTATGTTCAGTGACTTCTAATGTCTACACGTTTCTGCTTCACTTCAAATATTTTGTTCTAGGTGTTCTAGTTCTTCGAATATCTTGGTTTCTTGTGTTCTAGATCTTCTAATATATTGTGTGTGTTTGTGTTCTTCGTCTTCTAATATCTTAGTGTTTGTATTCTAATTTTGTCTAATATCTGTTTCTGACGTTCTCAATCTTCGAATATCTCTACACGTTGGTTTTTTCACCTTTCTGATTTTAATATTAATGCTCTCCCTTTGTTCCCTCAGTGTTAAACCTCTCTTTACATTCTCTAATATTTTCTCTTTTGTTTTTTAGACTTCTGAACAAGGAGCATACATTCATCAACCCAGGTCGTTGAAATCGCTTGCGTCTCAGAAATAAAGGAAAATTTTAAAACTGGAATTAAACTTTCCAGTAAAGCATCTGTATCTGATCTCGTAGCGTCTGCACGACTAACCGGCTAACGTTTAGAAGCGCTTACGGAAAAAAATCTGCCCCATGTTCACCGCTGATTGTCGTCGAAAAATAAATGAGTCAAAACGATCAGTATCGGTTTGATTGAGCGTGTAGTAGCAGATTTGTAAGATCGCTTGCTTGTCGGTGCAAAATTACCTGTTTCAAAACCGATTAGGGCTACGCACTAGCTGCCCAGATGTAAATAGGTACCTGACTCTGTTGCAGAGTTAGGGAAGGCAAAGGCGGCGAGGAATGGAGCATGTTATCCCACCTCATAAAGCTGAGACCTTGTATATGGATGTCACTAACACGTCATCCTCTACGGCAGTATCTGTTAAGGGATTACTTTTTGCTTTACCCAGTTGTTACACTAGCAGTAACTGTTAACTTACACATCAGTAAGCATACTTTATATTAGCGGTTGAGTCTTTAAATGTCTGGGTCGTTCACGGGTCCTATATACTGTAGTTGTGTGAGTGCCGTAAGAATGACCTCGACCAATGTAATACTTTGAGAAAAGGGGGGGAGCTAAATTGGATGTGCGTCCTTTCACGATTGACTTTTGTAACTGTACATTAATAAAAGAGAGAATCCCATAAAAAGTTTGGCTGGCTTAAGTGCTTCGTGACAGTTCCTAATCTGTCCTATTTCCCAGTACACCTTGACTGAACCAGCACTGAATTTCCACAGTAACTACGTCCAATCTAAACTGATGTAACTTTCAGCAGGTAAACATGCACTATTTGCTAACCTTGCACGGTTAACGGTGCCAACTTGTCAGCGACTTATCTTGTCCAGACCGTTTAACAAAAAAAAAAAACATTCAAGGCAGCTGCATAGACAAGGTCTTATCATCATTGTCACGTGCCATGTCGCGAGACGTAGGCGATCATGCAAGTCCAGAGATTTCGATCGTCATTGGTTCTGTTGTGTATATCTTTCCATGACATAGTATCAAGCTGTTCCTTATCATTTTATTCCTGTGTCTACTTCTTCTTTTCTTTCCACCTGTATTTTCCTGCTATAAAAAAAAAATAACCCACAGCTTAAAGTAATTTCACACCAAGATGTCCTATATTTCTGAATACTCACTCTGGAAGGCCAATTATTCTAAGTTGCTTTCCTCTTGTTCCATGAATTACCGGTATTTCTCTTGGCTTGAACTAAGGCAAGCTTCGAATAGGTCAAACTTAATCGAGGACAGGACAATGATACCCGGGTGCAAAAATTCATGTGACGTTTCTTTTTAAGACACAGAATGTTTACTTATATGAAAAAAATCAGTGTCCTATTCTTTTTCAGAGTTTGATGTTTTGTAGAAGATTTGACAAAATATAATGAACCCAACGGCTTAAAATACTGCACGAAGCTAGAGCAGCTTTCACTGTATTGGGAAAAAATATAGATATCGTCCTACACACAAATCTGAATTTGCAATTAAAATGGCAAGTCAGACCTATTACATGACCTTGAAACACCGAGTCAAGTCAGTCCTATTACATGACCTTGAAACACCGAGTCAAAACAGTCCTATTACATGGCCCTAAAACACCGAGTCAAGTCAGTGCTATAACATGGCCATGAAACACCGAGTCAAGCCAGTCCTATTACATGGCCCTGAAACACCGAGTCCCGTCAGTCCTATGACATGGCCCTGAAACACCGAGTCAAGTCAGTCCTATTACATGGCCCTGAAACACCGAGTCAAGTCAGTCCTATTACATGGCCCTGAAACACCGAGTCAAGTCAGTCCTATTACATGGCCCTGAAACACCGAGTCAAGTCAGTCCTATTACATGGCCCTGAAACACCGAGTCAAGTCAGTCCTATTACATAGCCCTGAAACACCGAGAATAACAAACATAATAACTAAAAAGCTGCAGACTCATAAATGGATGATTGCGTAGAATAGAAGGATTGAACTGGTACAGCAATGTTACTAATATTGAACTGATGACAAGAACTAGACAATTGCCAGTGGATGGACAGATGAGAAAAAGACGCTGGAGATGAATAAGACACATATTAAGGAAACTTGTTGATAGCATTACCAGGCAGTCCTTGTTCTGGAATTCTCTAGGCATAGAGAGGTAGAGGAGGACCAAAAAACACGTGAAGGAGAGCACTGGAGACGTAAAGAGGATGAAGATAACATGGAAACACCTTGCGCTGATGACACGGGATAGGAAGATTGGGCAGACGTTTGTTGAAAGCACGTGATAGGAAGATTGGGCAGACGTTTGTTGAAAGCCTTTGTTACTTTCGGAGTTAACAGCTGATGAATGAACGATTTAAAATGTAATCAAGAGATGACGTTAACCTTCAGTTCAATCATACAGTCCCTTCCTGAAACACATATCACAATGTTTTGTTTGTCTTTAGTTCATGTCTGCATTGTTGTATCTCCTCAGTTTTAAAAAAAAATAAAGACAATATTTTAGTCTGAGCGTCGGAGTGGCCAAACGGTTAGAGAGGTCCTCTCGCAGCGAAGTTTCTGAATGCCGGGATCGAAACCTGGTAACGCCACGCTCGTTTACCAAGCTGTAAATGTGTTTCTGAGTAGGCTCTTGAGTTAGGGAACGAGAAGGCAGCCAGGAAGGGAACTTGTTACCTCACCTCATAAAGCTAAACCTAGTATAGCCAAGTCTCTAACACTTCACTCCCCTACAACAATATTTTCTATGGGACTACCTTTTACCTACTTTTTACCTGTTTTGGACTATTTTTAATCCCACTTACGTGCATACACCAGTCTTTTGAGCCAACCATGTTTTGTGGTGTGTGTGTTTTTTTTCGGTTTTATTTTTAAATTGCTCTGTGGATAAGAAATCTTAACTAAAGTTGTTTAAAAACTGAGTTAAGAAAACGCTTGTTGTTCCGTCTAATCCATAAATTATAGAGCAGTGTCAGAAATCAATACATAATTGTCAGTTAACATCAATGCATAACATTCATCAGTGGCATCAATGATTGAGTGCATGTCTGTCTTATTGTTATTTGTGAATGTGTCTATGTGTGCTTGTTAGTTGGAATTTGGGCTGGCAGTGAACATTAAATTATTGACACTAACTGGTACTAGTCCCCAGGGTAAGTGTGTACTAGTCCCCAGGGTAAGTGTGTACTAGACCCCAGGGTAAGTGTGTACTAGACCCCAGGGTAAGTGTGTACTAGTCCCTAGGGTAAGTGTGTACCAGTCCCCAGGGTAAGTGTGTACTAGTCCCCAGGGTAAGTGTGTACTAGTCCCCAGGGTAAGTGTGTACTAGTCCCCAGGGTAAGTGTGTACTAATCCCCAGGGTAAGTGTGTACTAGACCCCAGGGTAAGTGTGTACTAGACCCCAGGGTAAGTGTGTACTAGAACCCAGGGTAAGTGGATACTAGGCACCAGGGTAAGTGGGTACTAGTCCCCAGGGTAAGTGTGTACTAGTCCCCAAGGGTAAGTGTGTACTAGACCCCAGGGTAAGTGTGTACTAGACCCCAGGGTAAGTGTGTACTAGTCCCCAGGGTAAGTGTGTACTAGACCCCAGGGTAAGTGTGTACTAGACCCCAGGGTAAGTGTGTACAAGTCCCCAGGGTAAGTGTGTACTAGTCTCCAGAGTAAGTGTGTACTAGTCCCCAGGGTAAGTGTGTACTAGTCCCCAGGGTAAGTGTGTACTAGACCCCAGGGTAAGTGTGTACTAGTCACCAGGGTAAGTGTGTACTAGTCTCCAGGGTAAGTGTGTACTAGTCCCCAGGGTAAGTGTATACTAGTCCCCAGGGTAAGTGTGTACTAGTCCCCAGGGTAAGTGTGTACTAGTCCCCAGGGTAAGTGTGTACTAGTCCCCAGGGTAAGTGTGTACTAGTCCCCAGGGTAAGTGTGTACTAGTCCCCAGGGTAAGTGAGGTAGAACAAAAACATAGCGAAGAGAACTGGAGACAGAAGTGAAAAAGATAAGGAAGACGTTTAAAGAACTTGAGCTGAAAGCACGTGACATGAGGGCCTCGTCACGTGTTTGTCAAAGGCCTATGCTCCTTGGGGAACTAAAGGGTATTGACTGATTGATTGAACTCTTGCTAGGTTGAAAGTAAACCTTTATATTTGAAGTGTTATCATATTTTACTAAATCTGATGTGAATGCTTTTTTTTATCATCCTTGCCTAGGCATAACTCCTATTAAATGGCTGCTCTATTTTTCCCTAAAATAGCAAATGCCTTTTCCAAAACTTTGTTCACACCTGAAGTTACATTTATCTGCAACAATATACGATGTGTACATTATTATATCAACTATCTAGATGTACATAAAGCAAATAAACACTCTTTAAGATCTAGGAAGCAGTATCTGATCTAATTACTTCGTTCGTTGCATCTTTGTAGTGTTCCCCTTTTTCTCAAGACAATAATTAGTAAGACTAGATTTATACTAGTATCAATTCTTTGCTCTTAACATATCACACGCTGCCATGTTTATGTAATGACCTTATGTTCTGACTAATCCTGTACTAACATGAAATAATGTTTATTATTCATAAAAACCGCTCATACTCAGTTAAAAACGGTCGTGCTAAAAATAGGAATAGTTATAACTGAGTAGATACATATTCTGGCTGGCTCCAGTTTTAATTAAATGAACCTGATGGCAAGGGGAACCAATTTCAATGAAGATGTTTTTCTATTTTTTTTTCAACACAAGAATGTAAGGTTACGTTTCTTGTGTGTACCTGTTCATTAATGTACAAATATTAATGTTTGGTGGCTATCAGTCAGTCTGTCTGTGTGTCTATTTCAGTCGATATTTGTACATGTTAACGTCACTGCTTGCCTGTTTTTCATTTCATGCTAGTATGATTTCTATGATTGTGTTTGGACATTACTTTGGCTTCAGAAATTGTGCTTGTGTGTTTAGATTGCGGGAGTATCATGTATGTGTGTTTTATCTTGGGTGAAGGTATGTATATTTGTTGGTGGTACGGAGGGTGCTGAGAGAGAGAGAGAAAGAGGCAGAGTGAGAGAGAGAGAGAAGGAGAGAGAGAGAGAGAGAGAGAGAGAGAGAGAGAGATTTTAACGGCCTGGCAGGTGAGTGGCGAAATCAGTGAATGTACGGAAGTAAACTTTGCAGTCATTATTATTCTGTGAAACTAAAAATACTAGCTGTGAGACCGAAACAAAAGCTAAAAAAAAAAAAAAAACGAAATAATAGAGTCAGAAGTTCGAGAGAAATAAACAAGCTATGACTAACTAATTTAAACAAGTGTCATTTTCAAAGAATATGTTCAAACCGACTCACTTCTTTCATAATGATCTTTTGTGGCAGGCTAACATGTATACTCCAACGGGCTGATCACCCGTTTGCCAGTCACTTTGATTACGGAAACAACGGCGAACGGATTGATTTGTCGTTGCCCTAAATACGCCATTAGGCGTGATGGGAACAACGGCAGAGAAAATCTATTCGCTGTTGCCCTTAAGACGCCACGAAACTACTGCTAAGGACGGAAGAAGAAGAAGAAGAAGTTCGAGATATCAAGAGAACACTGAAAATATCATTACACTTCTGATATGACATGAAGAGAACACACAGAATATCATTACACTTCTGATATAACATGAAGAGAACACACAGAATATCATTACGCTTCTGATATTACACGAAAAGAACACACAGAATATCATTACACTTTTGATATAACACGAAGAGAACATTCAGAATATCATTACACTTCTGATATAACATGATGATGACAACACACAGAATATCATTACACTTCTGACATAACACGAAGAGAACACACAGAATATCATTACGCTTCTGATATAACATGAAGAGTACACACATAATATCATTACGCTTTTGATATAACACGAAGAGAACACTCAGAATATCATTACACTTCTGATATAACATGATGATGACAACACACAGAATATCATTACACTTCTAATATAACATGAAGAGAACACACAGAATATCATTACACTTCTGATATAACACGAAGAGAACACACATAATATCATTACACTTCTGATATAACATGAAGAGATCACACAGAATATCATTACACTTCTGATATAACATGAAGATATCACAGAAATCACTTCACAAGAAGAGAATATCATTACACTTCTGATATAAACACGAAATATAACAGAATATCATTACAAATAGAGACACACATAGACTATCATTACACTTCTGGTATAACACGAAGAGAACACATAGAATATCATTACACTTCTGATATAACATGAAGAGAACACTCAGAATATCATTACACTTCTGATATAACACGAAAAGAACACAAGGAATATCATTAAACTTATGACATAACATGAAGAGAACACACAGAATATCATTACACTTCTGATATAACATGAAGAGAACCCATATAATATCATTACACTTCTGATATAACACGAAAAGAACACACAGAATATCATTACACTTATGATATAACATTAAGAGAACACATAGAATATCATCACACTTATGATATAACACGAAGAGAACACACAGAATATCATTACACTTCTGATATAACACGAAAAGAACACACATAATATCATTACACTGATGATATAACATGAAGAGAACACATAGAATATCATTACACTTCTGATATAACACGAAAAGAACACACAGAATATCATTACACTCATGATATAACATGAAGAGATCACATAGAATATCATTACACTTATGATATAACACGAAGAGAACACACAGAATATCATTGCACTTCTGATATGACACGAAGAGAACACACAGAGTATATTTGCTCTTCTGATATGACACGAAGAGAACACACAGAATATCATTACACTTCTGATATAACACGAAGAGAACGCACATAATATCATTACACTGATGATATAACATGAAGAGAACACATAGAATATCATTACACTTCTGATATAACACGAAAAGAACATACAGAATATCATTACACACATGATATAACATGAAGAGAACACATAGAATATCATTACACTTATGATATAACACGAAGAGAACACACACAATATCATTGCACTTCTGATATGACACGAAGAGAACACACAGAGTATATTTGCTCTTCTGATATGACACGAAGAGAACACACAGAATATCATTACACTTCCGATATAACACGAAGAGAACACACATAATATCACTACACTCGTGATATAACGTTACGTGAACGCTCAATAAACATCACACTCTTGATATAACGTGAAAAGAGCACTCAGATCATTGCCACAATCGTGATATAAAGTGAAGAGAATATTCAAATCATTGTGAAACTCATGATATAACGTGAAAAGCCCACTCAGACAATCGTGACACTCGCGATATAAAGTGAAGAGAACACCCATAAAGTCCTGACACTATTGATATAATGTGAAGAGAACACTCTGAAAGTCATGATACCATTGATATAAAGTTAAGACAACAGCAAGAACAATCAGGAAACTCTTGATTTAACGTGAAGAGAGCACACAGAAATCGTGATACACTTGATTTAGGGTGAAGCCACCACTCGGAATCCTGCTTGTTCTTTCCTCAGTTTGTGGTCTACTGCTTTTGAAAGAACAAGAAAGAACAAGCAGGATTTAGAAAGAACAGAAGATGTGTAGATCATATATTTACCCTCAGGAACATTATAGAGCAGTGCTCAGAATGGCAAAGACAGCTGTACATTAATTTCGTTGATTTTGACAAGGCTTTTGACAGTATACATAGGGACAGTTTATGGAAAATACTGAGGGCTTATGGAATTCCAAGCTGCATAGTGTTAATCATAAAAAGCCTCTATGCCAACTTTACGTGTAGCGTTGGGCAGAGCAACCTAACCTTTGAAGTGAAGACAGGAGTACGACAGGGATGCCCCTTATCAACCACTCTATTTTTAACAGTCATAGACTGGGTGCTGCGCCAGTCAACAGAGGGCAGTCCAAGAGGAAAATCTGGAATATGCAGATGTCATTGCACTACTACCACATTCACATCAACACATCCAGGGAAAAACGGATAGACTTAATAAGTATAGACAGCAGGTGGGCTTGAACATCAATCTAAAGAAGACAGAGGTCATGACGCTCAATGTGAGCAACCCTTAGCCCATATCAGTAAGGAATCAGCAACTGGAACAGACAGACACCTTCATATACCTAGGATGCATAGTAACACCAGACGACCGAGCAAGCGTATCAGAGCTGTGCGCTTTCTGTGCTTTTCTATGGTGCGGAATGCTTGAGCGTTACAGAGAAGGAAATTTCGAAATTGTTCTCTTTTCACACAACATGCCTAAGAAAAATTCTCCGAATCTTTTGGCCGAATACAATCACCAATCAAGATCTGCTTACTCGGAGCAAGCAAGAGGACATGCACACCATCATAGCTGGCAGACACTGGAGCTGGGTTGGCCATGTCCTCAGAAGAGACCCCGATGCCATCACAAGAACAGCTATGCTATGAACCCCTGAAGGAAAACGAAAGAGAGGCCGACCAAAAAAAAACTTGGTGGAGGACTGTGGAGGCTGAGATGGAAAGAATGCACCAGAGTTTGGGCACTGTACGAAGGATAGCCACCGATCGAGCAAAGTGGAATCACTTTGTTGTTGCCCTACAAGACGTCACCAGGCGTGATGGCCACTGACTGCTTTGACGGTCGGCGGCTAAGGATCAAAGAAGAAGAAAGAAGACCACTCGGAAAATTGTGACACTGTTGATTTAACAAACCTGGGAGAAGAACAGTGAACGAAGAAACCAAGCAACCAGGATCGTATGTGCAGAGGTGAAAAAAGGATGGTTAATAATAGAAAAGTTGTATTCTTATGCTCCACAGGGAACCAGAAGGAAATGAAATGATAGAACGAATTCATTTTTCTGTTTACTGTTACCGTAAACGATTTCAGCAGCAGTTCCAATTTACTCAGCAACATTTGTCATCATTAAACAACATATTTTGTGCGCTTTTTCCATGGTTTGATTACTCTTCTTCTTTTCTCTTTTATTACTCCCTGTAGAGCATAGGGTCACCGCAACAGCCGCCCCCACGCAGGAAGCCTGTACTAAAGCATTGATGTGCTCATGCAGCTTTGTTTAAAGTAGTCAGTTTGTTTGACCTAATGAGATTACCAGTCTCATGCACAAAGTCATATTAGTTGTCTCTTACGACATGCTTTAGGTAGAAGTAGATATATTTTTTTCTTTTTGCCTCAGACACCCCCTGAATACACAAGGCTAAATTAAATGATTGGTCTTTGAAGCAGAGAGACATGCTTATATGTGCTGTAAGACCACGTGTTATCCTATCTGACCTTGTGAAAGGGAGTGCTAACCTTCTGTCCTTGTTTTAACAACACTTCTCGCACAGACAAAAATTCCTTAATTCCTATTTCGATAATCACGTGCCGTTTCCTGCTTTTTAGATTCACATTGAAGTTTTGTAAACATGTGCTGATGTTCTAACTAAACCAGTCATCAACACTTACGAACTGCTGATGGTATTTCGATTTCGAAGTGATGTAGATGAAGTTGATTGTCCCTGCTCTCCCTCAGACAATTTCCATAAAAAACATTCTTCGGTCCCCAAAGTTATTCCTTGATTGATGTGTTTAAACCGTCGACCGCGGCTTCCAACCGCCGGTCTAAATCAACACGCGCACATCATTGTTGGATCAGCCTCTTCACAGGTGGGACGTCGTCGCCGTCACAGAAGATAAAGGAGGGATGAAAGGAGATTATAAGATATTTACATTTGATATCACGATGTGATTGACTAGACTCTCCTCAGAAGCTTGTATTATTATGTAACAGTAACAAACTGTTTGCAAACTGATTTCTGGCACAAGGCCGGTTGTTGTCACCTACAGATGACTATAACTTCAAATATCAATCTCTTCCTGCAGCTCTTTTCGAAAGTCTTCATTATTGTCTCCCAGTGTAAGACATTTCTGTAATGTCTCTCTGTGTAAATTGGTTTCTACCGTCTTTCATTATTTCCTTTATGCTGATGACATTTATAAAGTTTTAAACACATTCGTTTCAGTTGTCTTGTTCTCTCTTATATGCGTTCTTGCACTAGTTTCTCGCTATTTTTGACCTGCCCCGTGTAGTTCTGGGAAAGGGGGGGGGGGGGGCTTTTAAGAAACAAAGAGAGAATAAGACCACACAGCTCCAACAGGCAACTCGTGTTAGACTAAAATACGAGCTTTTACGTCGGGGCTGGTACCCTCATTATTTACAACAAATGGCAACAACCAGTACAGCTACAAAAACCTGTCAACGTTTTGTGTAGTCTACGTGCCAGCTGTGGAGGTGACCTCATGCTCTATATCGAGCAGAAAAAGGAAACAATGATGAATGACTGTGATTTACTGCAAGTGACAACAGCAAATCTTCCTTAGCTATTTCTATCATTGTGTTCTTCAATTGTAAACAATATATTTATGTTAATTCTCACTTTTGTTTCTCTACTGTTTTCGTGTGTGTTCGTATTCCTGTTGGGATCTCTACTACCAACCCACCCCGATCTAGTGTGTACGACATCGCCATGTAACGCTGATGATACAAGAATATTAAACATTTAATGATAGCTCACTGTCGAGTATTGTTCTTCTACCATTTGCCTTATATGTTGTCTAAGACGTCTGTAAGCTTTCGTACAAATTTGGTGTACTACCATTAACATCAAACTTGATTTACGATGCTTTTAAATGTTATTCTAAGGTGCTTCTCAATGTAAAGAAGGCTGTCTTCCTCAAATGACCAGTTTCGTTATGATGTAGAAGGCTATACAAAGCTGACATAACAGAACGACTCTCTGTGGACCAGCAGAGTACTATCATACCGACCTCGACATTACATCTAGTGTAGCACACTGGCCTTATCTCATCATATTATTATATCACTTATTCCTTGTAGGCTATTGAGCACTATTCTATTACAAGGAGACCAAATACTGTACATTTTTTTATGATTTCGGAATAGTCCACGACTTCGTCTATTTTTTAAATCTCACTCTGGCTGTTTTTAACTATCCCATCCACCATTAATTTCCTCAAGTTGGAAGCTCAGACTGCATTGCTCGTACCACTGCAACCAGAAGACTCCAGCAGCCTGTATGTAAATGTAAAAGCTAAAGATAGTCCCACATAATTACTGCCGTAAGTGTTAGAGACTTCAATATGCTAGCTGCAACTATATGAAGTGGGATGACCCATTCCTTTACTCTCTATCTTTGCCTTCCATAACCGAAAAGCAGAGTCAGGTACCCATTTACAACTAGGTAGGTTGGAGCGAGACTCTACCAGGTTTTGATCCCAGAACCCAGTAAAGTTTGTCGCGAAAGTCAAGCGCTGTAACAGTTTATTCAATCGGACGCTATATGTGAATGTAGCTGCCATAAACTGCCATACAATGTGACGGTGTGTAGCAGTTTGTCTGTAATGATGTATAGTACAGTCTATCCGTTAATACTGATGACGAACCAAGCTACCTCTTTCCAGTAGTATTACTCTACTTTAAACGCGCCCCACCTTTAGCTAGGCAGATAGCATAGATTCGTCTAACCAACGGCCATATCTATTCTGGGATAAAATTATCATGATTCTCCTTGACGTTGTATATATACCATGGATCCACCCAAGGCAGATAGTTTCCAGGAAGCCTACACTAAAACATTGGTGTTCTCTTTCTGCGGTCGTTTCTATAGCACTTTGTTTCACAGGATGAGGTTACTAACCCCATGTACAACCTCATTTAGTTAGCCTCTTACGACATGCCTGAAGAAGCAGTTGTTCTGTCTTTGTCTCCAACGAGACCCAGCAAGAAAATGACTACTTCTTTCTGAAGCAGCCCGTAAGAGGCAGCTAATATTTCCGACTTTTCCTCAAAACTTGTTCTGCACAACATAGAGCAATCTCTTTTTTATCACCTCATTTAAATGTTGTTTTGCCGCTTTGTTGTTTTTTTTTTTCATTTTAAGGGACGACAGGCACGGGCTCAACGTTGTCACTAGACTGTATTGACTTGCAGCTTCTAGATATTTCCGACGTGTATGCCATTTCTGTTATTACTAATTTCTGGAAAAACCGGCTGCTGGATTTCAGTTTCATAAAACTATTTATGGCATCAGGCAATTTGCTTAAACTTTCACAAATCTATCTTGATTCATAATTACTTGCAGGCATTGCATTACGATAATGAGGTAATAGCTTAATGGTGACATTTGGTATCCGCCTCTGTGTATCGAACCGTCTCTATGTATCGGGCAGTTTCTATATGTCTGGCTGCCTCTATATAGCGGACTCTAAGTTTCGGACCGTCTCTATATATCGGACCGTCTCTATATATCAGACCGTCTGCCTAGTTCGGGCCGTTTCTATAAATAGGACCATCGATGTATATCGGACGGACTCTATATATCAAACCCTCTTTACATATCGGACCGTCTCTACACACATGACCGTCTCTATATATCAGGTTGTCTCTATATATATCGAACTCTCTATACCGAACCTTTCACTAACTGTCCACAGTTGTACGAATTACATATCAATATATCCACTAATGGCGATTAGGGTCAGAATGAATTGGACACTTTCTAATATTATGTCAGAAATATGTTTTTGCTTTCCTTATTTAGGTACAGATATCTTTTATTTAGTCCAGCTCAGTTTTATTTGCGTGCAGACTTTGCCGAGGAAGTTGCTGCATCGACAAGCCAGTCGTAGTATCTTCTTGTGAGCCTTTAAAACTGCCAAACTGTCACAGGTAGGTATAACTTGTGTGATAGATTCTGTCTGAGGTCAGACAGACTATGAAAGAGAAGGCGTGAATAGATAGAAATAGAGTCACTGGTGGAAATTATTGGGAGAAGATATGCCTGCTGAAGGGTAGCAGTACTACGGTCTTCAGCTTACCTGATGACTAACTTTTAATGGGGCTATCTTTTCCCGCCTTCCAATGTTAATACGAGACTTTAGTCTAATACACAGTAATGGACACATGAATACTACACCAATGACAGGTAGAAAAGATGTTCTGACCACAATCGAGTGTGTGTATATATATATATACATACATACATATATATATATATATATATATATATATATATATATATATATATATATACATACATACATATATATATATATATATATATATATATATATATATATATATATATATATATATATATTATTGACGAAAATATTAAATCCACACATAAAGAAAAATCAGAATCCGCCTGCCTTTAACACTTCCTTAGGCAGACCAAAAACAACAACCATAGAACAAAGTATACCACCCCAACAACACTGCTTCACTGCTTGATAATCACACACAATCCCACATTCACTCGCTTCATGCCGGCACATACTAAAGCCTGCACGTCCTGCTTTTAACGGACAGTGGCCCCCAGTTCATGTCGAACGGCCACTTCTGCCTTGCGGCTAAATAAATCCAGGAAATGTTAGTATCCCATCTTACAAAACCTAACCACGAGTCCGTCGAATGAGGTAATCCTGTGGGTGAGGAAATAAACTCCAGTGAATTAAGTGGTAAAATAGATCTCCGGGCGCTCCCCACCTTCAATGGGCGAGGGGAACGAGACACCTGATAGAGTGCTTATCCACGCACAAAATACTAATAAATCCAAGTAGCCGGTTGTAGTGACTCAGCTGACGAATAGCACACACAAAAAAACCCACAACGAATATGAGTGAGGGCTCAAGGGGCGCCTCTGATAAGGGAAAATTGACGACGGGAAAAACCATTTTTTTCTTCTTCTTGGTTGTCTGCGAGTAATATCAACGGTGACGGGGTGTAAAGAGTTATCCCCGATTGCTTAAACGAGTGGATGGCAATTACTGCGGTGCAGCCGAATTATAATCCAAAGTCAGGTTCTGGTACCTGACTAGATATCCCAGAGTAGCGTTTAGGCCCGCACAAAGAGCACATACAGCTTATTTCGTGACCAGCTTCTGGAAATAAAATGGACAGACAAAAAAATTTACATCTCTATGCAAACCAAGGATACTCAACACTAAACATTTACCACTACAACTGACAACACCATTTATTCTCTCCGTCGCACAACAGTACACCAAGCTAACAATAATCCTTGCTCCCCCCTCTGACACAAATTTACACCGGTACGCGTCTTCAGCCAAGCGTGACGGCTTCGGCCGCCGCGCGTTGGTATTTCGTACACATGCGATAAAAGAGCGCTCCGTGTTGGTCACCCAAACACAGAAACCAAGCACTAGCAAAGGCTTAATGCGGGATTAAATTGTCCAAACACAAAACAAATTAATTGCAAACGCTTAACGAAAAATTAAATTATACACTTATTAAAAAATAGCAATCAGTCACATAAAATAATATACATTTCCCTTCTGTCATTTACAATCTATCTCCCCCTTCTCTGTCTGAAAAACAACCTCAGTCTAGTACATATGTCTGGCTGGTGCCTCTAAGGCAGAGTTAAAATTGGTGGCGTGCTTTACATTATGTGTCTCCTCCGGTCCCACAAAGGTTACATTTCTTTTAAGAATTAATAACCCGGGATTAGACTATATATATATATATATATATATATATATATATATATATATATATATATATATATATATATATATATATATATATATATGTGTGTGTGTGTGTGTGTGTGTGTGTGTGTATATTTATTACGCTAACACCCCAAATAAATCTAAGAGAATTATATCGGTCTTACCAGCTCAAGGAATGAATCTCAGTACAGTATTAAATGACAGCAGCTTTCAACTTCTAAGTATTAAGTTACTAGTAGCGAGAATCCGAGAAGAATGACTGGCGAAGAGAAACAGACCCAGTGCTTTAAATAAGAAGACAGATGCCAGGTTGCCCGCACGTGCATACAAGGCACCACTGCTTCAGACGTAAGATCTTCGTTCAGAGGGTCCGATCGTCTCAAGTTAAAACAGAAGTCGCCGTCAGAGTACCGGAGAGATGTCCCCGGGCTGCCGTAATACAACGAGAGAAATGCTGTAAGATGAGCCAGCTCGCTCGTTCCTACGAGGCTGGCGTTCTGGCTACAATGGAAGGACGGCAAGAGATAACAGAGACACAGAAATCTCCGTGTTTCCCTATATGCCAACATGAAAGATCTTTTGACCTCATGCCGGTACATGAGGGTGGGACAATAGCTTGGTTCTATCAAGATTTACAGGTACCAAAGACGGGACAAACGCAATAAGAGCAAAAATGACAGAAAAGATGGGCGTTGCGAATAACATCGGATGAAAACAGACAGAGCAGTCAGACTAAGGGCAGACAATTTCCAACAACTGTGACACAAACATATAATTATGCATCTTATCTGTATATCGCCAATACGGATCCCAATGACCGACATATGGCTAATGTGGACAGGTTCACTCAGCTCTGAGGAGCATGGAGTTAATGATAACTAATTGCTGTTATCTGTTTGGCTTTATTTGAAACTGATGTAAAAAAAACAGACACGTGTCTGTGAAACAAGAGACGAGAAGATGACGCTGGAGATGGATAAGGCACACACTGATGAAACCTGTTGAAAGCATTACAAGGCAGTTCTTCTTTTGGAATCCTCAAGGTAAAAGAAGCAGACGTAGAGAGAAGAGTACTGGATTAAGGTCAACTGATGACCTAATCACAGTCCAACAGTGATGCTCCCCTCGGTCCTTCCAGTGCTTAACTGACAAGACATTAAGATTCAATAGATGCTGAAGGTGAAATAAGAGATTGAAAATTTAGTTTTCTTCCAGGCCAGACCCCTCTGAAATTCATACAGAAAAACGTTGGTAAGACAGTCAAACATACTGAACTCTAGGTCTATGTCTGACACCTTCAAACTTTTAAACTTTAGTCACTAACCTTACCTTCTTCTTCTTCCTTCTTCCTCGTTCGCCTTCAGACTTCCACATTTATGACTCTAATAAAGGCAGTAGTCAACCCAAGGCTCCCAACATCTCCAAACTAACCTTACCAAAGAAAAGTTTTTTTTTTTTTAACAATTCAGTCTAAAGTCGAACATGGCAGATAAGAACAATTACCAAAAAAAATCGTTCAAGGTCCAGTGTGGCAGTGAAGAGATGAGATTTAAGGGCATGATAGCTTGGGAAAAAACACTCTGTGGTGCCCCCTTCCCTTAGTGCTTATTTTGCTTAATGGTAAATCCAGCATGAGACTGAAAGACAGATGGAGAGAAGAACTGAAGACAGATGAAGAGAAGAACTGAAGACAGATGAAGAGAAGAACTGAAGACAGATGAAGAGAAATTATAACACAAATTACTAATACAACCACCACAGCTAAAGTAAACAAAGTGTTCCGAGACGTGCTTCTTGTAGTGAACTGGCTTCAGTGGTGGCCACCATACTACGTTACGATGCTAATAATGAACACTAGTCAATCATCATTTCATATCTACTTGCAAAAGTATCAAAAAACTGTACTGCTTAGATGGATAAACCCATTAAATAACCTACCACTAGTTTGATTTATTTCATGAGTAAAAACTAAATAGGATCCGGAAAAAAAAAATTGAAGGTGGCAGAAAATGCTGCAACACAAAGTGAACTTAAAGAATTATGACACACATTATTTGGAAATGTCCTAATTTCTCAGGGTAACTAAAATCTAATGCGACTTTAATGGTAAATTTGACAGCTCGTCATTGTCTGCCTGCCTCGTGAAGAGGTATTGAATGGGAGTGGTGTGTCTAGCCGTCATGTTGACGATACTAGCTAGAGCCCTGTATACAGGGCACTAATACTAGCCAATCATAAAGCCGAGTAACTCGAGTTGTTTGTTACGTTAAATCGTCTTTTCGTTGGCTGGACGTCGATTTATGTTTGTTTCTTAGACTTTCCTACAACGGGTCCAGTCGTAATTCACGGCAATAAAATCTGCTTGATTGTAGCCCGTTGTTAAAAATGCTTTGATAAATTCGCTCAAGTGAAATACATTATTTGTTGTGTTAGTTCACACAGGATGTGACAAGGCAAAGGTTGTACCATAGCAGGTATTGTCGGAGAGGAGTGAAATGTTAGAGACCACCTAGACTAGGTCTTAGTTTTATGATGTGAGGTGATTAGTTCCCTTCCTCCCTGATTTTGGAATTTTCAAATCGAGATCAGAGACATGTAGTCATTTGGATCTGGGTACACCGGAGCGTGATGCCACAACATTCAAAACTGGTAGCTTGTCTCTGGGCTCAGACGCTCTAACCGCTCAGCCAATACGGACATTGCTTTTTTTGTGTGAGTTCGTACACTTTATTGTTTGTATAAGCCAGTACACTTTATTGTTTGTGTAAGTTAGTACACTTTATTGTTTGTGTAAGGTAGTCAATTTATTATTTGTGTAAGTCAGTACACTTAATGTTTGTGTAAGTCAGTACACTTTATTGTTTGTGTAAGTCAGTGCACCTTATTGTTTGTGTAAATTAGTACACGTCATTGTTTATGTAAGTCAGTAACTTTATTGTTTGTGTAAATTAGTACACTTCATTGTTTGTGTAGGTCAGTACACCTTACTGTTTGTGTAAATTAGTATTGTTTGTATAAGCCAGTACACTTTATTGTTTGTGTAAGTTAGTACACTTTATTGTTTGTGTAAGGTAGTAAATTTATTATTTGTGTAAGTCAGTACACTTAATGTTTGTGTAAGTCAGTACACTTTATTGTTTGTGTAAGTCAGTGCACCTTATTGTTTGTGTAAATTAGTACACGTCATTGTTTATGTAAGTCAGTAACTTTATTGTTTGTGTAAATTAGTACACTTCATTGTTTGTGTAGGTCAGTACACCTTACTGTTTGTGTAAATTAGTATTGTTTGTGTAAGTCAGTACACTTTACTGTTTGTGTAAATTAGTATTGTTTGTGAAAGGCAATGCACTTTATTGTTTCTGTCAGTTAGTACACCTTATTGTTTGTGTATGTTAGTACACCTTATTGTTTGTGTAAGTAAGTACACTTTATTGTTTGTATAAGTTAGTACACTTTATTGTTTGTGTACGTTATTACACTTTATTGTTTGTGTGTGTCACAGCACTTTATTGTTAGTGCACGTCAGTACACTTTGTTGTTTGTGTAAGTTAGAGCACTTTGTTTTTTGTGTAAATAAGTACACTTTATTGTTTGTGTAAGTTAGTACACTTTACTGTTTGTGTAAGTTAGTACACGTTGATGTTTATGTAAGTTAGTACACTTTATTGTTTGTGTGCATATGAAGACTTGACATGCAGAGTTCTTCATGAAGGACAGTTTACAGAACCGTTTGGGATAAGAACGGGAGTGCGACAGGGATGCCTCTTGTCTCCATTTCTTTTCTTACTAGCAGTAGACTGGGTTTTGAGAACATCGACAACACACAACATAAATGGAATCCAGTGGATGAGTAAGCAGTTGGATGATCTGGATTTTGCTGATGACTTGGCTCTTCTGTCCTATAACCGTAATCAGATGCAAGACAAATTGAAAACACTCGATGATAGGTCACAACAATTGGGTCTGAAAATACATAGGGAAAAGACAAAAATAATGAGAATAAATGCAGGTAATGATAACAGGGTTGAACTTGAAGAAACATCACTACAAGATGTAGAATCGTACACATATCTTGGCAGCAATATAGACAAAGTTGGAGGGACATACGGTGATATCAAAATAAGAATACAAAAAGCAAGAGGAGCTTTCATTGCATTGGAAAATATATGGAGATCAAGAGAAATCGAATCCAACACGAAAATAAGAATCTTCAACTCAAATGTGAAAGTACTATTATATGGCTCTGAAACATGGAGAACAACAAAGACAACAACCAAAAAGCTACAGACTTTCATAAATGGGTGCTTGCGTAGAATAGAAGGATTAAAATGGAATGACAAGGTTACCAACGGGGAACTGATGACAAGAACCAGACAAGTGCCAGTGGAAAAAGAGATGAGAAGAAGACAATGGCGATGGATAGGACACACACTGAGGAAACCTGTTGATAGCATTACAAGGCAGTCCTTGTTCTGGAACCCCCAGGGCAAGCGAGGGGGGGGGGAGGTTGAATGCCTATGTCAGTGGAGGGTTATGAATATTTTGTGTAAGTCATTACACTTTACTGTGTGTGTAAATTAGTACACTTTATTGTTTGTGTTAGTTAGCGCACTTTATTTTTTGTGTAAATAAGTACACTTTATTGTTTGTGTAAGTTAGTACACTTTATTTTTGTGTGTAAATAAGTACACTTTATTGTTTAAGTTAGTACACTTTACTGTTTGTGTAAGTTAGAACACTTTAATGTGTGTGCGTGTGTAAATTAGTACACTTTATTGTTTGTGTAAATAAGTACACTTTATTGTTTATGTAAGTTAGTACACTTTACTGAGTGTGTAAATTAGTACACTTTATTGTTTGTGTAAATTCATACACTTTACTGTTTGTGTAAGTCAGTACACATTATTGTATGTGTAAATTAGTACACTTTATTGTTTGCGCAGGTCAGTACACTTTATTATGTGTGTAAGTCAGTGCACCTTATTGTTTGTGTAAGTCAGTGCACCTTATTGTTTGTGTAAATTATTACACTTTACTGTGTGTGTAAATTTGTGCAATTTATTGTTTGTGTAAGTCAGTACACTTTATTGTTTGTGTAAGTCAGTACACTTTATTGTTTGTGTAAGTCAGTACACTGTATTGTTTGTGTAAGTCAGTACACTTTATTGTTTGTGTAAGTCAGTACACTTTATTGTTTGTGTAAGTCAGTACACTGTATTGTTTGTGTAAGTCAGTACACTTTATTGTTTGTGTAAGTCAGTGCACTTTATTGTTTGTGTAAGTCAGTACACTTTATTGTTTGTGTAAGTCAGTACACTTTATTGTTTGTGTAAGTCAGTACACTTTATTGTTTGTGTAAGTCAGTACACTTTATTGTTTGTGTAAGTCAGTACACTTTATTGTTTGTGTAAGTCAGTACACTTTATTGTTTGTGTAAGTCAGTACACTTTATTGTTTGTGTAAGTCAGTACACTTTATTGTTTGCTTTGGCTGATTTATCCATTCTGTCGTTTTAGATATGTGTGATTTTAAATTGGTACAGCATGGGCAGCCAGCTCCAGACCCAACAGTCCTAAATTGCCTACTATGACATTGCTCTGTTTGGTTAAGTGTTATTATTCTTCGCTCCTCTTTAGGGTGTTCGTCCCTCGTAGGCGACTGATGAGACTTAGTGACAGCATTACAAAGCAGTCAAAGTTCTAGAATTCCAGATTAAGAGAGGTCGAAGGAATCTGGAAAATACCACGAAGGGAACTCGATACATTAAGTAAGAGATAAATAAGGAACAGATGACACACAACAGGAATGTTTGTCAGGAAATCGTTGAAGGTTTATAATCCTTAGGAAGCTGAATGATAATGGATGAATGAGTGAATGAAGTACGAATGATACTAATAATCTATTATGTGAATCAATCAATCAACAAAAGTAACATATTTACTGTGAAAATCAATCAGGTATTAGAGAGACAATAACAAGTGTACAGCTTAATCATGTACTATAAATAAGTATGTTCAGGAATCGTACTATTGATAGTCAAATGTGCTTTCTCTGTATCTCATGTTCGGAACTTTTGCAGCAGTAATTTTACACTCGTCACAGAACCCTCATCGGTAGCTCTTACCATGAGCTTGTTCAATAAATGGTATCTCAATCTGTTGTGATTTGTACCAAGTCTGAAGAATACCACTTGTACTCCTCTGTTGAGCTGGTAATATACCATCATTTTTGCCGACTTAGATACTCTGCTTTGCACGTGTTCCTGTATCTGCTCCTAATAAACCTCTTGACCTTGTCATACATTATGTTTGTATCAGGTTTAAGTAACCTCTTGACCTTGTCATACATTATGTTTGTATCAGGTTTAAGTAACCTCTTGACCTTGTCATACATTATGTTTGTATCAGGTTTAAGTAACCTCTTGACCTTGTCATACATTATGTTTGTATCAGGTTTAAGTAACCTCTTGACCTTGTCATACATTATGTTTGTATCAGATTTAAGTAACCTCTTGACCTTATCATACATTATGTTTGTATCAGGTTTAAGTAACCTCTTGACCTTGTCATACATTATGTTTGTATCAGGTTTAAGTAACCTCTTGACCTTGTCATACATTATGTTTGTATCAGGTTTAAGTAACCTCTTGACCTTGTCATACATTATGTTTGTATCAGATTTAAGTAACCTCTTGACCTTGTCATACATTATGTTTGTATCAGGTTTAAGTAGCTTTCCTTTTTCTCTGCAAAACTGTCAGCTTTTTCATTGCTAGGGATCTTGCGATGAAATAAAATCGATTGTATCACAATTCTTTTGACTCGCTGACATAGTCACTCCTTCCTCATCAAGTCACACTTCAATCATCTTGATATTAAATGTTCTACATTAAGTTATAAAAGAACCTTCCTGTTAATTGTGATCGGGTGGATTGTAAGGGCGAGTGGACATTGATATTTTGCTTACTGTAACACTTGAGTTTCTGGCCTGTTATTCGTTGTGTCAGGAGAAACATTTCATGAGAATACAAAATTACATGTTATTATACAAATCAGCAACGAACAACGAAAGTAATGAGTGAATGATGATGATGATGATGTTGATGATCATTTTGGGACAAAACATTCACGCATGAACATACACACATCCAAACACCCATACTGTATACACAAATATCTAGACACAAACTTACAAACAATGACAAACACAGATTCTCATATATTCAGGTATACACAGGCATATATTTTGATACAACAATCACTGTCTGCCTCCATTATGGACTTCCACTCTCTGGCAATGTACTGTCACATGAGAGATGCTATTTCTAGCTATGTCAAGTGTTGGGTACATCAGATTCACCAGGGACAGCTCATTGGACAGCCTCGAGTTAATTTAGCCGCTCGCCAGTACCAACGACCCCGGAAGTACAATCGCTGAGCAGGTTAGTTAATAATAGTAACAAACACACTGATCAGAGTTGTCAGCTATGGCGGGCTAAATATGATACACTGGTCACGGATAAGACACGTGGAATATTAAAACTTCAATCACAAATGTCCTGCTCAGCCGTTTGTAGCTGTATTATGTTATGTATTGAAATACATAACATGCACACAATACAAATGAGATACAATCATACTGAATGTATATACTGTTAACAAAATGCGACAAAACGATTTCCTTTTTTAGAACTAATAAAAAGGACAGCAATAGACAAACTGACTATAATACATACACACAAGTCACAAGAACAATTTGTCTGCGCATTCAGATCCATGAATGGGACGAGAAATAGGAACAATAACTTGTTTTTATGTATCCTCTATTTGTAAATTTACATCTTGTGTTTTCATTTTAAAGCCATTTCGTGAGCGCCAAGAAAAAAATAAGCAGACAGTAGTGTTTCGCAACTCTTTATTTACAATGTGTGCATTCACTAACGTTACTCATCACCTATGTGTCTGGTTTTGATTGTTAGCCATAATAAATTTGTATTCAAAGAATTATAGCAATCCCAACGCGCAATCATCATACAAGTCAATGTCGTAATTACCATACTAATCTTCAGCTCCCCAAGGAGCATACCACTTCAACAAGCTCATTATATATAGGTCTTCCAGTCGTGCACCATCCGTTCAATATCTGTTCATGTCTTTTTGTTTATTCTCTTCTCCGTTTTTTTTTTAAATCTTCTTCGACGTCTCTTACGCTGGGGATTCTAGAAGAAGGATTGTTATATGTTATGAATGCGAGTCATGGGCAATGACTACAACCCATAAAAGTCAGCTCCAAACCTCAGAATGAGGTATCTGAGGAAGGTGGTTGAAGTAACAAGAAGAGACATGGTCCGCAACCTGACGATGCGTCATGGTCTCAAAACACAGCCCCTGCAGGTTCCCAATTACGATGGTTTGGCCATGTCTGCTGAATGGGAAAAGATCTGCTACCATGGCAAATATGGGAAACCAAGAGCCAGGGATCCAGACCTCTAGGACGACCCAGAGTCCGCTGGGAGGGCAACATTAGATAATCTCTGAAGGACCGAGGACTAGATTGGAAGCTAGCCAGAAGGAAGACAGCCGATATGATAGTATGGCGCACTCTCTGTCAAATCTCTACACCCCAGGATAGAATAGGAATGACTAAGTAAGTAAGGATTGCCATGTGATGATAATGACTGGTTTTCTCAATGTGTGTCCTATCTAACGTAACCGTCATGTCCTCGCCTTTCGTTCTACATGTGTTTGTTTGGTTCTATCCATCTATTCCACCTTGATGATCTAGCCAACCCAGTTCAATCTTTCTATTCTGCGCAAGCACCCATTCATTAAAAATTTGTAACTCGGTGGTTGTCGTTTCTGTTATCCCTCCATGTTTTACAGCCATGCAACGGAACAGGTTTAATATTTGAGTTGAAGACTTGTGTTTTTCTGTTAGACTTCAATTCTTTTTATTTCCATACATTTCTCAATGCAGTGAAAGCCCCTCTTAACTTCTGTATTCTTATATTGATCACATTGTCTGTTCCTTCAACCGTGTGTATGTTGCTGACAAGATATGTGTTTGAGTCCGCCTCCAGTAGGATTGTTTCTACAATGGCATTATCGTTATAGTTTGCCACATTTATTCTGTGTTTTTTTCTCTACCTATTTTCAGACCCAGGTGCTGCGCTGTGCCATCAATTTTGCTCAACTTGTTTTGCATTTCATTAATATAAAGACCAGCTGAGCCAGGTCTTCGATACATCTCAGTCATCAAGCTGTTTTGTCAAAGTTTATTTCTATTGGTTGATATCTTTGTCACTTCAATATAATATGACATAACATAATGGAAGACTCGCGATGAAGGAACCAAAGATTGTCGAATCACAGTGCTCCGTAATATAATAATATGTGTACTCTAGAAAGTCTCAAAATCTTAATTACAATCAAAATGAGGTTGAACAGAGCCGACTTTCTGCCGCAATGGTGGATGGGCGGAGACAAGTAAAGCTCACACAATGATATTCCGCTCTCTTCCCATTTTCTTATTTAAAAAAAAACATCTTTGTTCATCTGATTCACGACCGGTGGTATCTTCATTCAATGGTCGAGTTAAATTAACTCAGCCCGACCGACCTCAGCCGCCAGCGACGTCTGCCAGCGTGTAGGCGTAAGGAACCACCGTGTGCCTTTTGAATTTAATCAGGACTGACGGAGTGGAGAAGAGATCATCTTGTCCCCGTCTGTATGTATATATAGTAGTAGCATTTTGTTCATAAATGTTTCTTGTATTCTTCGCAGACCTGATCACAAGGGCGTCCAGCGGTCTTCTTTTGTTTTGTGACTTTTTTCCTTTACTGGGGTGTGCGTTTCCAATTTCATTTATAAACGGGTACTCTCCAGATGGTATTTGAGAACAATAAAATTTAACACTGGACTTACCAAATCCATATTTATATTTTTACCAGCCACAGTGGTGTACATATAACACTATTATTGTTCCCCGACTCCTGACAGTCGTAATTAAAGTGGAGTATATCTCTACATACATACGCTGTGCAGAATCAGCGCTCTGACCCAGAGTTGGCCTATAGAAGAACCATCATCATCATTTGGAATTTTTTTTAGCAACCAGATGTTTCCCAATACTGGAAGTATTCCCCCCGTTAAAGGGTGAACCTCAAGAACTCTCTCAGTTGTAACTATTTGTAGTAACACTTATATCCAGGTGTAGTGGATTTTGATGGTATTGTATGGTTGATGTTACCTAGTGTGATGTATGAGGTCAGCTGTGAAGGCTCCTGAGATAAATGTAGATGTGAATTACAGAAGGCCCTTCTTACTACCACTAACGACCTCACACATATCTTTTTTTTCTAATGAATGTGGCTACGTTAAAAGTCTAGGGTACTGATATGCAATGTGTTGTGGTAGATTACACACACACACACACACACACACAGATATTTAATAAGTCTAATAATATTAATAAACTTTATAACACACTGAACTAACTCAGGCTGTTTTAGTTTTTAAAAGTTAAATCTTTTGATAAATTTATTTGTTCTGAACCAATTGTTTAGTTGGTCAGAACATAAGAAATATTATGGAGTTATAAATGGAATGCATAATCATATGACATAATAAAATGGAAAATGTGTACCTAATTATTTCAAATGACTGGTTAATAATAATTATATTAAGATAGTCCCAGGAGAACTTATTACTAGATATGCTGTTGGGGTGGTGTCATCACTCCCAGTCTATGACTACCAAACATTGTCCATTGACTTAGGGGATGAATATATAGTTTAATTTCCCACAATGGTATGGTGAATTAGTTGATAGGTTAGTGGGTAATTTGTTGGAAAATCAGTTGGTGAAAGTCCAGCAGGCCAGATAACACTTATCTCGCCTGCGTCGATCTAGTACAGAAGTCTGGTGGCCCCTCCTCTCCGTGCTGGGGGATAATATACGGCTGTTCTGACACAATGGTAGACTGCACTGGTCCACACTTGTATATATTACTACAGCATTTGACACCGCTTTGGTGCCAAACAGAAACTCACAATTCTGAAACAAAAGTATTGGGTCATGTGTCAGAATTCTACCTCCTGAACCACTTCTGCACATAACACTACACACAACAACACCACATAGACTGGGTCAGATCTCTCTGACCACACAGCACATCTTACCTAGTTGGTTTCACATAGTACTAGTTCCCCAAGACTACATTGCATCTGAGATATGTTCAATAGCTTCCTGCTATTGAATAAGATAGGTGATATGTTCCACTGATCTCAACACTAGATCTTTTTTCATAGTTTCATTTAGGCGTGCCTATATATTTTCTTTGTATGTATGTCTCTAGACCCTGAACTGGGGCTGGGGATCTACAGCGAACACTTACTTGTCGTAATCATTCTTATGATATGGCAGTATCAATCACTCGAATTATTAAAATATACAAAATAAATACTGTTCATTCTTACCAGAATTCAGAATTGAGAACACAGTTAAATTTGCTAGCAGAACTCAGCTGAGCTGCTGGCTGTATGATGGCGTCCCACTATATATTTGTATTCTTCAGGAATCAACACCACTATTAATTTAAACTGCGTCTCTGAACAGACTTATGTCAAATGGCAAAATTTCACCTCTCTGTCCCGCTACTATAAAATGCGTTGGCCAATCGCCGACTTCTCCCCTAACTTTCAATTCTACACCCAAAAGTCACTCCAGTCAAATCTCAGTCAAGTATGTATTACGGTCTGTTAGTCCGTCTGTCTCTACTTGTTTTTTCATAAAAACACGCTTGGTTCTACATGCATTTCCTACACGAATCTGCCTCCTAAGTTATTTTTAGCTACAATTCTCCACCACTTCCCCTCTCTTTAATTACAGCTCGATTTTTACGTTTGCATGCTCAAGGCCAAGATTTTCGAAACTATTAGTGACATGGGTTAACAGTGCAGTCGCTCGTCTGATATGAACAATACAGTCTTTTGCCAATATCTTCCTTATTATCTATCCGTCTGTATAATTGAAAGCATATTATTTCTCTGCTCAAGATGGGCTATCAAACTAGCTAGGTTTTATTTCCATAACTCTATTATTAAGAAAAAACATTTTTTTTTTTCAAGTTTAGTTTTTGAAATTTGTTCGAGAACCTTCTCTCATGTGTTTTGCCGCGGCATTCAAATATAGACCAAGTATCGAAAAACGTCCAAGAAATGACTGTCTCGAATAAGAGCTAAGGTCCTTTTCTTGTCCATTTCCTCACTTTGTCAACTAGGGACGTGAATTTTTTTCCTTTCACCCCCAATTGCGTCTTTTTTGCCGTTCGAACTTCAAACACGTGTTCAGTCATATCTTTCCTTTTTTGATCTCCGTTTCCTTCCCCCCCCCCCCCCCCGTTTACAAAGGGTAAACGTTCCGTCTGCACGTCTAACTAGATAATTTGAATGATGGCAGGAAAAGGCTGGCATGGGCAAGCATGTCTCCTAGTATCTGACGCATTATTTGTATCCCTACATGTTATCGTTAAATTTGGAGATATTTTAACGTTGTATCATGGTAAAATTCATCACACCAGGAGAAGCACCATATTAGGCGTTCACCTCACTAGTTAGTTTCTGGGGGTGAACTGGGGCCAATTTGGATCTGCGACAACTGGGGTGACAGAATATTAAGTCAAATATATAATATATTCATGGACTAATTCTATTACCAAGGGATATTACAGACCTACCATACCAGGCACTTACGCAAGAGTGTGAGAGTGGCCACTGTTTGAGAGAGTGTGTGAGTATTTTTCCTTGCTTGCAGGAAACTATCGATATATCTGATTTGTCTAAATTTTGTTTACTTTACTGGGTCTCATAGAGTACCAATACTGTTCATTCTGTAACATAGTGCTAATCTTCAACCTGTGGGTTAATAATTTTTGGGTTTTTTATTCTCCATTCTAGGAGGGTGAACTTTTCTGCTTTATTTCATGTACATGTAAAAGACTTTGATCTTTTTTTCTTAAGATATTTCGATGTTATCGAGTTTAATGGTAATAAACTACAAAGAAACTTACCTTTGTGTGTTGGTCAGACCCATACCCATTTATCCGTAGATTTAACGTTTATGTGTCTTGTTGTCACATAGCTGTGTGTGTGTAGAGTAACTTATCTATTCTTGATAGGGAGGCAAAGGCTGTCTGGTAATAAAGTACAGTCGTACTGATAGGCTGGAGGCGATAACCTAATCACTCCAGAGACATATCTTTCCCTCAATCTACCACCTGTGAAATCTATTTTCTATACCTTTTCTCGCGTATCTGTCGACATCTACTCTACTTAGACGGGCCAAATAAAACAATTAACCTACCGTACGACAAACACTCAGAGATCCTCGGCAACTGCACGAAGAGAAAAATCAACTACTTGCGATTTATTGCCATCAGATTTGTACATCCAGCGGTTTTTAGATTTGTTGTGGAATATGAAATTGGAAATTTACAACTAAACAAATATGGTGTTTATGTAAGTTCCAGCTTTTCTTAATTTATTCCTACTCGATTGACTTAAGTTGAAAATGAACGTGATTTTTCTGTCCTGTTAGCCGTTCTCAAGAAAACGGGTGATTTGACTTGTTATGTGGCTCGAGTTAGTGAGTAAACACACGTAGTCTTGTATTAAGATTAAAACCAGTAAGTTTGAAAAAATACTTTTTTTTGAAAATTCATGATAAAAGTTGACGGGGCTAGAGTGACAATGTCGCAATACTACAGCTGCAGTTTTTGAAGTAGTTGCACAGACAATTAAATTCTTTCCAGTGGCAGAACCATTTAATAACCTGCAGGTCGCTACTTCAAATCGCTTAGATTACTTTTATAGTTTGTCTCTCTTCTACATATTCGGTTTTTATATGCTTTGTTGTCACTTGAGTGTTGACACTATCTTAGAAATCAGTTGTAAATATTTGCTCTTGAGATAGTATTTTAGTTACTCCTTTGTAGCAGTATGCGAAAAAGATTATTTATGCTATCGACAACTGTCTTCTCAAGATTCAATATCCTAAAAACTAGGTCACAACCTTTGATTGATGGGCAAATCAAGTTTATTTTATCTTCATCCTGGAAAAGTGTTTACTTATCTAGATTAAAAGATTGTACTCCTAGAATTTGCAGCACGGAAAAATGTAACTACTATCCACTGGATAGATTTATAGTCAAACGACAGGATACACTTTTGGTATCATAGTTTGTTGGTCCCTTCTTTCTACTCCAGTGGAACACAGTCACGACGACATGAAAATGTGCACGGTGTGGTAGTAAAAATATCTGTAATATTATATCGTTCAAACTATCAATACTATTATTATGCTCGTTCTTCTATCTTATTCATCGCCATACTTTTCAGTTAACTATAGTTTAGGGTGGTTAGAGCACTGGTCTCTCGCGGCAAATGTGCCGTGTTCAATTCATGGTATCGACACGCTCCAGTCTACCCAGCTATAAATAGGTACCTGACTTTGTTCTTGAGTTAGGGAAGAAAAAACAGCGAGGAATGGAATTGGTCGCCCCACCTCTTCATGCTGAACTTAGTATAGTGAAGTCTCTAATACTTCACTCCCTAGGACAGTATAAGCTATGGGACTACCGTGACCTTTATTTAATAGTTTACAGGTCATCAACAAATACACTTCAAGCCACCCTGACCTGTGCTGACTTCAAGCCACCCTGACCTGTGCTGTTTGCTGCAGGTCTTTTCATGCCTTCTGTATCTCGTCTGTCTCCCGTTCCCTAGTCCACGCGTCCTCTCGTCTTCCCCCATCTCTCTTACCTAGAGAAATTCACAACAGGGCACGTCCTGCTATACTGTAGTATATCATCTCATCATCTCAACCCGTAACCCGTCATGGGTCGTAGGGGTGCCATGGTAAAAGCATCAGCAGACAGGGTCCTCAACTGCTCTCTATCCTCATCAATGCGTACAAGTGTGGAAAAACCATGCCCTTTACTGTAGTATATAGAGAGACGTAAATCAATGTTCTCTTGGCGGCAATAAAAATAAAATAAAAAAACGTAAACTAGAAAAAGGAATAATAAATTATTCAAATAACAGTCAACATCAGGCAATATCAATGCAAACAAGATGAACAAAGAGAGTAATGAATGTGTTGACTGGCCACAGAGCGAGGAAACGAAACAGACAAAGAAAAAAACAGCAAGCCACCAAAACTCATGGGATGTGAAGAAACATTTGTTTGCAAGGCTTTTGAGAATGATAGTAGTATGGCGCGATTCGAACACACATAATGTCAGCTTGTATGTACACATTTGTAAGTTTTCATTTAACAAAATCGTTCGAAAGAAAAAGTAGCTCCTCCCGTAAAACTTACTTGGAAATGTCACGTAACATGATTTTCACTTAAGTATAACTTTACAGTTCAGGAAGTATTTTCCAGAATAATACAGTAGATTACTGCGCCAGTAAGCATGTAATGTGGGTTTATCCCATGAGGCAGCTACGTGATTATAGACGCTGACCCAAGTTATTCAGAAAGACTACAGCTAGATAATACTGAGTTATTGAAATTTAACTAGTTTTGGAAGCCGACAGTTGTAAATTGATTGATAAAACCTACAACATTCTCGATAAATGGACTTGAACAATATACCTAAATTTGAGAATTGCAACTAGATTCTCACTCACGCTCTCCTGACGTAGCAACGATCAACATAGTCTTTCATGGCTGTTCAAGGCATACTTTGTCAGACAAAATACAGATAGTGAATTTAACGTGTACATCCTTTTGTGGTCACAAAAGCACCCTATCTTCTTCTTCTGCTTCCTCTTCTTTTCTTCTTCTTCTTTTTCACCTCTTCCTCTTCTTCTTCTTCAATTACCATGCCATCTGGCTTAGGTGATCACGTCTGTTCAATTTTTTTCTGTTCCCAGTGCGTCTACTGTAGACTTTCTCCCACACCATCATCTCTCTTAGTCGCCATTCCTTTTCTTCAATTTTTCCTATTGTCATAATACATTCCAGCTTTCCTCATCTCAGAATAAAAGTGAACTGGTTCCTTCTGATGTGACTAATGAACGCCCATCTAGTACTGGCTTCAGTCGGGGCATCGTCATTACTCGTTTTAGCTATCTCTGATTCATACATAGCACAACACAGACATTATAACCAAAAAAAGGTCTTCACCAGGAACATCGTGCAAGAAAACGGTGCATATGTCATCAAAAGCGAAACCAAAGTAAAGTAATATGGTCACTATATTTGCATTGTTACGCGTTCTTGGGAGCCTGTACTTCACTTTTATTTAGCATACTAGCATAATTGGCACCTGCTGCCTGGAGGGCCACCCTGGTCACGTGTGTAAAAATGGACATGACATCCAACGCACTACCAAGGAACAAAAGGAAATAAAACTCAAATTTATACTTGTAACACGCATTCACCCAAGACGGAGAAGATAGCGACTGTAAGGAGAAGACATCAGTGAAGAGCCTGCGATGCGCCATTGTTTATACGTGTATACAATACCAAACGTACCGTCTGTCTTTTGCTATTCTCATTCTTCAATCATTTACTAGACACAGTATTAAGGTCTTTGTTTTGTGTAATCTGGGCTATACTATTAAATAGGAATACTGCAGAAATGATTGCGTGTATAATTAGTCTGCGTTGTCCTTAGGTACATTGTCGCATGAGAATTTTATTAACATTTAAAGCTTGACACCTGCGGAGAGGTGAGGGACAATAGAGCACACGGACGTGTGATAGTAATGCGCAAGAGAGATAGACAGAAGGCACAGGCTGAGTCAGTGAGTTCTTCACTAAGAAAACCACACACACAGCTCTTCTTGTTTTCTCTGGCGACAATATTACTCTTGTGCACACACTTTGTCACTCACAAATAGTAGGGAAAAGAAGTAAAGTTAGATTGAGGATTTGGTAGTCTGAACAGAACGGGGACAACACCATCAGTGTGGAACAAAGGAATAATTGTCAAATTGCCCGAGAAGGGAGATCTTGCAGACTGCAATAATTGGAGAGGAATCACTCTTCTCTCAGTTCCCAGCAAAATACTAGGCAGGATAATTATACAGAGAATTTCAAAAGCAGTAGACCACAAACTGAGGAAAGAACAAGCAGGATTTAGAAAGAACAGAAGATGTGTAGATCATATATTTACTCTCAAGAACATTATAGAGCAGTGCTCAGAATGGCAAAGACAGCTGTACATTAATTTCGTTGATTTTGAAAAGGCTTTTGACAGCATACATAGGGACAGTTTATGGAAAATACTGAGGGCTTATGGAATTCCAAGCTGCATAGTGTCAATCATAAAAAGCCTCTATGCCAAATTGACGTGTAGTGTTGGGCAGAGCAACCTAACCTTTGAGGTGAAGACAGGAGTACGACAGGGATGCCCCTTATCAACCACTCTATTTTTAACAGTCATAGACTGGGTGATGCGCCAGACAACAGAGGTTAGTCCAAGAGGAATAAGATGGACTACATTTTCTACACTGGAAGATCTGGAATATGCAGATGACATAGCACTACTAGCACATTCACATCAACACATCCAGGAAAAAATGGATAGACTTAATAAGTTTAGCCAGCAGGTGGGCTTGAACATCAATTTAAAGAAGTCAGAGGTCATGACGCTCAATGTGAGCAACCCTGAGCCCATATCAGTAAGGAATCAGCAACTGGTACAGACAGACACCTTCACATACCTAGGATGCATAGTAACATCAGACGGCGAGGCAGGCAAAGACATCAACATCAGAATGAATAAGGCAAGAACAGCCTTTTTTTTAGCCTAAACAACATCTGGAAGTCCTCTCAATACAGCACAAGCACAAAATTAAGATTATATCAGAGCTGTGTGCTTTCTGTGCTTCTCTATGGTGCGGAATGCTGGAGAGTTACAAAGAAGGAAATTTCGAAATTGTCCTCTTTTCACACAACATGCCTAAGAAAAATTAACCGATTCTTTTGGCCGAATACCATCACCAACCAAGATCTGCTCACTTGGAGCAAGCAAGAGGACATGCACACCATCATAGCTGGCAAACACTGGAGCTGGGTTGGCCATGTCCTCGGAAGAGACCCCGATGCCATCACAAGAACTGCTATGCTTTGGACCCCTGAAGGAAAACGAAAGAGAGGCCGACCAAAAACAACCTGGCGGAGGACTGTGGAGGCTGAGATGCAAAGAATGAACCCGAGTTGGGGCACTGTACGAAGGATGGCCACCAACCGAGCAAAGTGGAATCAATTTGTTGTTGCCTTATAAGACGCCACTAGGCGTGATGGCCACTGACTGCTTTGACGGTTGGCGGCTAAGGATCAAAGAAGACGAAGAACAGAACGAACAATCCTATCAAGTCTAACTCAATTTATTTCAATTCAAAGATGTAAATACATCAAAAAAGATTTTACAGCAAAAACATTATCACGAGAAAACAATCTCACAACAATTTGATGATTTTTAGAAGAAAAAATATTACACAAATTGTGAAAAAAGTGATGAATGAATTGTGTTAGTAAAGGTCCCGACAGGCCTGATAACATCCTAGGCTTTGCTGGAAATATGTGAAATACTGTTTGTGTGAAAATGAATGTTTGTTTCTTTGTTCCTTTGGTGTGAATTTTGGAAACAACTTATATCCTGGTGTTCTCTTGGAAAAATTACGTAATCCAATGCTTTGAAATCAACTTCAGTGCTCGAATAAGGTATCCAAGAAAGAGGCACAGAATCTGAACACGATTTTATAAATCCAAGATTGGTGTAACGTATCCACAATTGATAAGATATCCACAGATAACAAATTTGCTTCCAAAGGTGGGATGGAGGTTTATAATGGATGGAGTATGGGAGGGGTGATGTTTGTGTTGAGAATCTTTGAAATAATTGAAATAATTATGACTGGTGGCGATGACGTATATGGCCACTTGAGGGGCTAGGTAACCTCTTCAGCAATAAGAGACAAGACTTGGCAGGTTACACTGCATATATCTGTTGGACAAAACAAAAATACATGTGTAACTACTCTTCTGCTGCAACATGCAGATTATTACCGTTACAATTTAAGCAGTGTCCTCAGCGTAGCCTGTTGGTATTCGTGCATACTTCTGTCCGTCTCGTTCCTAAAATAGGTCAGTCCATTGTTAAACATTCTTGTCTGCTATGAATGAATTCAGCTGGCCAGGCCGCGCACATACACAATAACAAGACTGCCGTTTTGCTCTCGTCGAGGAAAGGTCACATGAGAGTCCGCTACAAAAGGTTGGGCTTATTGTGTTTGCTACTGGCGGTCAACTCCTTCTTTCCTTTCACCGTTCATTCTTTCCAGCATTCATTCTATGTTCATAAATTAATGTTACAATTATTTATGTTACAAACATTGTGACTTTTTTGTAATCATTTATGAAACATACATGGTAAAGTAAACCCATTTATATAATACACTTAGACTTTCACCATGATAGTAATATATTTCCTATCTATATATTTGAGCTAATTTCCTATAACCTGGAAAAGCGAATACATACTCGCACAAGAATTTAGTCTGTAAGTTAATAAACGTGAGGGCACTTTGTTTGTTTAAATCAAGTCTCCCTATGTAAAGTTTTTTGTTTGTTTACGAGACTACAAAGTGCGTCTTGCTCCTTCAGTAAGCTGAACATCGATTGAAGTCTAAAACTAGTTTCTTTAACAACGAAAGAATTATTTTCCATTTACCTGCTACATTTTGACTTCCCACGATATGCACCTGCGAAATTATTTTCGCAAATTAACTTGCATATTAAATGTCACGATCGTACGTGCGGTGCGACTCTCTGTGTTCTGAAGTCAAAGGTATTAACAATGGGAAAGAAAACAGGTGATAAATATCTAGAAACCGAGTCTGGAAAATCCTAACAGATATAGACGCTGGCTTGACCGAAGCTTCACCTGAGTTAGGGTGGGAAATGCAAGTGCGTGAGAAACGTTTTTTTTTCCAGAAACCAAAGGATAGACAGAAAATAAAGGAATATACAGGATGGACAGAAAATTACTAATAGACAAATTATCTTCAATCTGCGACAGTACATATCCGGCCTACGTGGAGAGATCATGCTAGACCTCTGTCTACGAAGAACTATTTTCGTGGTGCCTAGTTGACAGAGAGGATAGTAACGATTTGCTCCCGTAGCTAGGCGGATGTGTCGTTCGGAAGGTTCTGGGTTCGATTCCATGTAAGTCTATCACTTCTGTTGTTTTTCTGTTGTCTATATTCTACTACTTATTTATTTGTCACGAGTGCCTGGAACATACCTTTGTGTATTATTTATTTACTGTTTACAGGCCTCGGGTTTCCCCTCATTTGTTTATACGAAGTTAACACACGACGTATTTAGGAACTTTACGCATCAACAAAAAGCGTTGAGTACTTATGTTGATAGTTGACTGTTGTACGAGAATATTAAGAGACAATTTCACTGACACAAATGGGTATAATGTTGTGACGTATGAAAATCGAGCATCTCGATCAGTCGCTTTAATCCCACAGTCACCCCTTTCTCTCTTGTCAAACAACTCGATTCCACGTGGATTTCCCTCGCTTCCTAATTAACATGCAAGTTAAGTACGTGTAAGCCATGCCTCTCTTGCTATCCGCATCGCTTTCAGTTAGCCACGCCTACCTGTCTTCTTTTCACGCGCTATCTAAGCAGATATTGAGATTCATAAACTGTCATTCCTTCATAAGACGGCGGGCCAGGGGAGCCTGCCGGCTGTCACATTATTTCACGTCCGGCATTTCGCCGAGATCTGAGAAACCTTTGGTGCTGATTAACACCAGATAAAAGAAAGGACCGAGAACCCTGTACACGGGGAAGAAATCTCCGCTGAAGCGGCCATCATGTCGGCAACGGTGTGAAAAAGAGCTTTCATTCAGGAATTGACCGCAGAATCTGCCCTAGGTGCGAATTTCCGCATATTGGGGAAAATCTGGCATTTTTAAATATATAGTCATGCTCATCAAACTCTGTTATCAGTCTGCTACAGGATTTCTTGAATGGTGTAGCTCGCATTTTGAGCCTTATTTTCATTTGGATTCTTATAAATGCGTGAGATTAATTCAGTCCTCATTTGCGGTAACTAATAGTATATTAGCATTTAAGTGTTTTAACGTGTTAAAGTTTAATTAAATTTCACTGAAAATTTTGTGTTAATTGAAACGTATTAAATAAACATATAGCTAATTTCTCCAGCTGTAAATATAAATTTAATTACTAGCTATTCCCCAGGAAATAGATGTTTAATTAATTAATAAGACGCTAGGTGTTTGATAAACGACGAAGTGTAATCATTCCTAATACATCATGTGTAATTTTATAAACGACTAGTGTTCTTATCTCGTGTTAAAGCCGTTAAGATAAACCAGACACTCGTGTGGTTTTTAAAATATATATAATTAAATACCGGAGTGATTTACAGGTCTTACCTAGACGAGTAGGGTGTTAGAATATGATTTCTATTATGATTAAATGTTTATCTATTTTCTACACATAGGCTGGTCATACCCTTGCGAACTAGCGATTTTACAGTATTAAGGTCCTATGTTCTTAAACATACAGACACTGTGGTGAAGAATATGTTGTTATGACCCTGGGCGGTCTACCTTCTCCATCATTGAGAGTGGTCAAAAACCAGAACAATAACTAGCGAAGTTAACGTGTAACTGGACTAGAACTATATACCAGATCTTTTTATACACATATAAATATTGCTGGCCTGCTGTGGCAGAATATCCATCACCATTTTCAAAATATCTGACAGAAAATTTTATTACCACGGGATTATCCTCGAGAGTAATCACGGTTCATACTCGGCTATTTCCCTCAGAGAACAGCAGAGAAATAACATTCGTTTCTTGTTAGAACGGTTCATCACGTCAGAGAGTGTCACCGCCCCCTGAGGCTAGACAACCCTGAAGCAATATATCTCTATTAACTCCCACGACGGTGCCACCAAAACTAGAAACACTTATCCAAAGCCAGTACCTGCAGTGAAAGGAGTAATATCCAGGAAAAATACTACCGCATCAATTACAGCGACTCCCGAGTAATAGCAGTCAGAAAAATCGGACAGTCTGGGGCTGCAATTGACAATGAATATGATTGAACAGTATTAAATACCTGTTAGTGATTAATTCCTCGGAGTGTATGCTGCGACAACATTTGGTAAGCAAATCTAAAAGTGGCCACTGCTTGTTTGTTGTGAGCGAACGGTTAGAATGATACTTATTTTTTTAGATTACTACTAACCTACCAATCTTCTTTTTTAATTATTTCTCACTAATATGAGTGTCCATGGGATAGGTTAAATTAGGGACTTATTCTTTACCCGTCCTGACTATTCCCACTCCAACTGTTAATTTTTGATCTCTTTTGGGTTAACTACCTCTGTTAGGACTTTACTTGTTTCCCTTTATAAGAGGGAGGGCCTATTAGATTTTATTTCATTTTGCCTGTAAACAATAACTCATTGATGTAAATGCTTTTCTTGATGTTGTGATATTTCTAGTGAAAATAAAAGTAATAAACCTTAAGTTATAGTTTTGGTTAAACTCCTGTCCTGCCGATATATATATATATATATATATATATATATATATATATATATATATAGATGTATATATACATATATATATATATATATATATATATATATATATATATATATGTTATCAATAGTTTTGTTTTCACGTCTGCACGTATTTCTGTCACAAAATTGTGTGTGCATGAGTGTGTGTGTGTAACTTGTACTTTGTACAAGAAGAGAGAGTGCGTCTAATTTAAATATTGTCGTAAGATAGGCTGGACTAGAGCAATTACTCTATCCAAGACTGTTCTTTCTCTTTTACAATATCACCCCTCGTGAAAAAACAAAATAAACCTATTTCTTACACCTTTCTCTCACATAAGCTATCACTATCACCTCTGCTCGGACGGAACCACAAATATCTGAGACCTATCTTATTAAAAATTACGACAAATGTAAAGAAATAGTGTTTATCCGTAGAGACAGTTTACGAAACACAACAAGAATCATATAATGGTCATTTAAATAACACGAGAAACGCCACTTTATTTGAATTACCAAACTTATAGTATTTTCAAAACTGACAAACCGGCAATCTGAATTTCATGAACGAACCGAAAGATCCCAATATTTGCAGAAAGGGTCGTCAACATATGAAGTAACGTAATTTTTACCATTCTTTTAAATTCCCTCGAGGAAGTTGAGGGGAACTGCTGTAAGACGTGGAGTACAATCAATGAATGTGAAAAAAAAAATCTAAAAAAGGTAATTCGTCTTACGAGGACAAAAGACAAAGAAAATAGCCAACGTTACGACCACAAGGCCTTCGTCAGGGAAAGGAAAGAAAGTGAAGGTTAAATAGGACACATAAGAACCTAAATAAATATAAAAGTTAAACCGTTTGCGGGAAGCAATAGTGGTAGGACCTCGATTCCTTCAGGGAAGTACCTAGGTTTAACTTTTATATTTATTTAGGTTCTTATGTGTCCTATTTAACCTTCACTTTCTTTCCTTTCCCTGACGAAGGCCTTGTGGTCGTAACGTTGGCTATTTTCTTTGTCTTTTGTCCTCGTAAGACGAATTACCTTTTTTAGATTTCTTTTCACACCCATTGATTTTAAATTCCCTCCGCCCTTTTCCCCATTTCGTCACAAAAACCCAGACCCCACCCCCTCCCCTCTAATGTTATGTCACAAATCTCTTAGCCTCCCCCCCCCCCCTCTTCCCAGTTTTTGTAGTACTAAAAGGTAAAGGTAGTCCAGTAGCTTACTGCCGTAGGGGAGTACTATACTAGGTCCAGCTTCAAAATTTTGTGGTAACCAGTTCCCTTCCTTGCTGCCTTCCGTAACTCAAGAGCAAAGTTATGTGCCCATTTACAGCGGGGTACCCTGGAGCTTGGCGCCACCGCTTTTAGGACACGAGAGGCCAGCGCTGTAACTATTCGGCCAATCGGTTTTTACCACGGAAAAGAAAGAATATAATCGAATGTAAATAAGTTAAATAGTGCAGACATAAGAGTTCTATTTTCAAACATAATAATGTTTTGATTAATCAAACGTTTACAGTAATTCCTTTTTTGGTTACATGTTGCTAAATTTATTTTAAAATATCGCTATTTTTGGCTTAATTTAATTTCAAAGAATTAAAAAAAAAAATTAATTAAATGTAAATTAAACACATCAGTAACTTCAGTTCTGACTTGTGTTAAGTTTCATACAATAATGCTAAACATGAGAGAAAATTCAGCAAAATGTTTGCTTAATACTCAAATCTAACTGATTATACTTTGATTTTTGTCGTAAGATGTATATTTATGTCTCATACTGTGGCCATTATTTTCTTTAGATTTCACGAGAGTGACAGCGACATCAGCTACTTCTATTTACCGACCATGTTGTTTTCAATTATTATTTGTACGTATTTAACTTAGTTTTGCTTTCTTTCTCTTATTTCCCTTTGTCTGTCGCTGGACAAAGGCTTTGTGGTCGTAACGTAGGTAATTATCTGTCCTTTGTCTTCGTGAGACTCATTACTTATTTCCGTTTACCACGCCGCTTATCCTTTCATTCGAGTATAATTCATATTCTTCCTGCAGACATGCTCGTTTCTTATTACCCGAATTAAATGTACCACACGTAAGGAGTTACTCATTTAAGGTGCATGTCCTTTTTCACCCTTGTAGGCCAGAGCTCAACTTGGGCACAGGTACAAATTCAGCTCTAATTAGTGAAATTAACATATGTTAACATCTTCTGTAGAACGTAAATATTTATGCTTACTACCCGATCTCAACATGCTCTGCGTACTGTTTGAACGCTCAAAAAATGTATTTGCATGATAAGAAATTCTACACACAGGAACGTGCTGATAGCATTACACAGTCCTTGTTCTGGTAAAAGAAACAAGAGGGGAAATATAAGAGCGCACGGAAAAGGGATTTGGAGACGGTTTATAAAAGGGATACAGAAGACATGGCCAGGCTGTTAACAGTTGAAAGAGGATAGGAGTGCTTGACATCAACTATTTGAAGGCCTATGCTACACTAAAAGTAACGATTTTACAATTAATTTTTTTTTTTTTTAGTTAACAATCACAAACAGACGAATATTGTTTCTATTAGAAATATGCATTACGTATATATGATATTGTATTTATTAGCCTGATTACAATAAATGACATCTTTACAGTAAGATAATCTTAATGTCTGAATCATGCTTTCTCACTAGGGTTCATCACAGAGCGACTCTTAAGCATGCTTTCTCACTGAGGGTCCGCCAGAATGACTGAAATATGTTTTCTAACTGGGATTCACCAGAGTGACTCTGAAATATGTTTTCTCAATGGCGTTCTTCAGAGTGACTCTGCAATATGTTTTCTCACTGCGGTTCGCATTAGTGACTCTTTCCGATACTTCCTCACTGGGGTTCGCCGGCGATTCTGAAGCATGCCTTTTCACTGGGTTTGGCGCACATTGTGTATTTTCGTCACTCCCTAAGTTTTTCAGCGTTGTCATAGTAGCCTTATTCAGCCATAACTAACAGTGGGGATGATGCGCCCTTAAGTTGATAACCCTCATCTGCGTGTTGCCTTGTGGTACTTCTGATGTTTTTTTCTTCTTCTGCTTGTTCTAAGACCCTCTCTTCACCCAATCTAAGACGACACCGTAGGGAACATCTCCACTTGGTGCGACTGGCAGCTTCGTCCTTCTGCTGGGTTTACGTCAAGTGCTTTCATATCTCTCTTGCACACATCTTTTAACCTCAGCTGTGATCGGTCGGCTGTTCTTTTGCCATCTACCAGTGGTGCCAGGAAATATCTTGTGGCATGCCATGAACATGGCAAACGAAGCGTAATCTGAGCTGTCAACGCGGTGTATGTGACGTGTAAACACAAATTAAAGAAATAAACGAAATACTGCTGCGTTGGACACACCATTATGATTATGCAAACACACACACGCACATACACAGAAACAAGCCAAAGACCATAACGCGATTGTTTAAGTACAGTACACTTTTAAAATAAAGTGCACTGGGTACTTTGAATACAAACTGCTTCGTGCCATGTAGGCTAGAATCAGACATCACGTCAGAAAACAGCAGAAAGTGGGATTCTTCTTTTTCATACACTCTCAGACGTCGTCAACTTGAATGTTTTCAAAGAAAGCAGCAGTCAGTTTGAAGCTATTGGAATCTCCGTAGAGTTTTTCCGCGAATGTTACTGGTGTCGGCCATATGCGCTTTCTGTTCCGCAAATGTTGGGCAACTTTAAAGCAAATATTCAGCAGTCATTCTATCAGTGCCACAGTTACACTGATCGGTAGTTCCTATCTTTAGCTTGTTGAATAGATGGTATCTCAATCTGTTGTGGCCAGTGGGGAGTCTGAAGATTACCACTTGTTCTCTTCTGTTCAGCTGGTAGTATGAATCATTTTTGGATTCAAGATTGGCTGAAACTTATTAGATGTGGCATCATTATGATGTAAGCTACTGTAATAGTCGAACCGTGCTAATGAATCGTCTCGTACTGTTTAATAAATTAAAAAAAGTAAGGAATCTTAAACATATAAACACGTGTAACTGTTCCTCATCTTGGCTCATGGACGTCCTATAGAATTTGAAGTGCCAATTAGTAACACGAAAGTCGTTCAGACTTGGTCCTAACAGCGATAACGATATTTAACTGATTTAACTGTTCAAGTATCTACCAATGAATATTGACCAAAGTAATTTGAACAAGAACATATGAAATCATTCAGTTTTCATTGTTCATGTGATGAAAAGAGGAACACTAAATCACAATGATAACAAAAATAATGAACCCAAAATAAGTTGAGAAAAGATAATGAACGTTAGTTTCTGTCATCAGTCGCGAATACTGGTAAACGTGAAGCAGAGCAAATAGGTTTAATTATAATGCAGGGAGACCTTATGTTTGACGTGGGTACAAATTCTGATGGCCAGATTACCTCCTGTTAAAACACTATTAAGAGTTTCCTTTTACTATTGACTGACGTTGTCTTTGTTGAGTACCCGGGAGGTCTTTGAAATGACAAAGAAAGATTAAGACTGCTGCACCCTCATGCATGTCGTACAAGGCAACTAAAATGAGGCTCTGCATGGGGCTAGAAACCTCATTATGTAAAACACATTGTTACAGAAACCACCTCTGTAAGAGAATATGACTGCTTGGTGCAGGTTTCTTGTAACTGGGTCAGCTGTAGTTGTGGCTCTATGCTTCGTAAGTTGCTTCAAGAAAAATTATGATGAGTCTATATGTCTGTTTCTTCAGGTTGTATTTGTGTCTTTCTCCTTCTGTTTTCTTAAATTTGTCCATTCATCTGTTGCTTCAGGTTGTATTTATGTCCTTTTCCTTCTATTTTATGAAATCATTTGTCCATGCATTTGTTGCTTCAGCTCACGATTTACAGACAGAGGGAAAAAATAATTATGGAAACCACACAGCTGGCCCCCTAATGTTTCTTTTCCCCCTTTACCGCTATCTTCCATTATTTACATGTCCTCTATTATGGAATTTAAATTTTCTTTTCATTCTTGGAGTTTTTAAAAAGATGAAATTATCATGAACTATTTAAAAAAATAAACCAAGCATCTGCAAGTAGCACATCTCAAAGATATCTCTCCCTCTGTCCTCGTCCCTCCTCCCTCACTCTCAAGCATACACTTATAAAGACGTGCATATCCTTACTCACAAGAATGTCCAAGATCGTGCAAATGTTGCCTGGTCCATGTTCAGCTGTCAAACCGTGAACGAAGTCTTTGAATGCACAAGCAACGCAATGTTTTCAGTGGAAGCTTTCGTTCTGAACTCGGGCTCTTAAAATATGACACTCAAAGCGGCAAAAATGAGAAAGAAACTCTGAAAAACCTCATAAAAAACTCCAAGATCCAAAACTGAAGGTAGAAAAGACATCTCGCGCCCATTACAAGAAAAAATAATGGCGCGAAGCAAAACATAATGATTTCCATGAAGCAACACACAACGTGTATGCATTTCACACAAACACATTCAAATACTAACACACATAGACAGGCAATAATGAACGATACTGGTTGTGTTCTTTGGGGAAAATCTCATAGATTATTTTGTCCTTGTCAGTGCGGCTACCTCAGCTGGCATTCTTTTCTGACGGAAATTGGATGACTGGTGCAATTGGCCGTGTTTTTATTTCCTGTGCCAGCGCGTGAGGAGATAACGAGGCTAATTCTCTTAGGTCTGGAAGGATGAGAGTTCAGAAAGTGGGGCGTGACAACGTTTCACAGAGTTGCTGAAATTTTACTAAAGAGAGAATTCTCAAAGCAAAAGAATATAATAAAAGAAAGAGAATCGACGCTTCCATCTCCACAATCTCTGCGCTTAATGGAAATTGAAAATATTTCCGTCTTCATGTTTTGTTTTTCCTTGTATTCTCCTTCTTCGCCTTCATCTTTTAGTTGGTGTATTTTAAATTTCTTTTTTTCTGACTCGTTTCATTATTCATTTGTTTAATTTCTTCTTCAATCGTTACATCCCAGAAAGGTATTTGTTGCGGGCATAATTTTTCTCTTTATTTTTCTCTTCTTTCTTATTCAGTAGTTTCAACCCTTAAATGTATTTCAGGTGTCGTGAGACATTCTAAATCCACATATATAAATTAAAAAGGAAATGTAAAGCCTAACGAATTAATTCAATACAAGAAAAGAAGAATGGTAAAAGAACAGTGCGGTCACAATAGCGTATGCCTGTGTTATAGAACGTCATACTAGCTAAAAAGAAAACCCCTTTTTATGCTCCGTCTGCATAATTGTAACGCTTTCACGTTTACTAGTAAAGCCTACTGCATCAACTACACGCGTTTCAAAAAAATAAAACGTGTACTGTATTTCTAAGAAAACCTTGAGATAGACACACTGCGTAATGACCTAGATTAATATTACAATTAATGTCATTTATGCACTACGTAAACGAAAAGACAGACGGGCTTAGAGAGAGAGAGAGAGAGAGAGAGATGTACGGAGGAACGCATGCAATACTACCACCGTCTCGCGATATGAAATTAATGCCACCCCCCGCGAAAGGCATGCAGGCTTGCTTTTTTTCAAATAAACAGTAATAAAAAACACTACCAATACGAGGTAAGGTTAAAAAACATGGTTAATGCTTATTAGGAAACATGACACAATACTGTTTTACGTCTGAAATCCTGACATTAGCCTGGCAGTACAGAAGACACCCCATCGTATCGAAGTGAACGGGTGGTAGAAGAAAATACATATTTTGAACGCAGCCACTTAGCTCCATTAAACTTATATATTTGGGTGCCTTAGGTCTTGCTGACAAAGAATATGTTAGGTGTTAAGCAAATAGTCTAATAACACTGACTAACAAAAAAAAAACTTTTTTTTTCTTTCTCTAACATTTCTATGTTTTTCTGGTCAATTTTAATGCGCTGTTTTTAAATCTGCAAACCGTTTTTCTCTATCAGGTCGGGATCTCTAGAAATACGCAATTGAAGTTTTTTTAACAACGCATACAGTATTACAACATCATTCGTACAAGAAGTATAACAGTTATGTAGGCTTGAATTTCTTTGCAGTCGACTTTCGTCGGGGAATGGCATGGCGTACATCGCGATGAAGCATCCAACAATAATCGGCAAGCATGGTCACACTCCACCGTCCTTGATAACGTGACTCCATTACGGCGATATCTTGATGGAATCGTTCTCCATGTTCATCGCTGACTTCGCCAAGGTTGTCAGGGAAAAAGTCAAGATGTGAATCGAGCAAATGGATTTTGAGGGACATGTTACAGCCCATAATTCTGTATGCATCTATGCACTGCTTAACAATATGCAACATAGTCAACAGATTTGTGATTTCCCAGAAAGTTATCGACGATCGATTTGAATGCCATCCATGCGCGAAGTTCACTACCATGTAACAAGTTCTCGAATTGTTTGTCTGCAATAACTTTCCTAATCTGAGGTCCTACAAAGATACCTTCCTTTATCTTTGCATCGCTAAATTCCGGAAACGTTTCTCGAAGATAAGTGAAAGCTTTGCTCGTTTTATCTAACGCTTTTACAAAATTCTTCATGAGCCCCAACTTTATATGTAACAGTGGTAAAATGAAGCTGTCTTTGTTAACTAATGGCTCGTGTATTACATTTTTATGCCCGAGCTGCATACGATCCCGGATAGGCCACACCTTTCTTGCATAATGTTCCTGTCTGTTGCGGCTGTCCCATTCACATCGGAAGCAACAAAATTTAGTATACCCAGTCTGCATGCCCGTGAGAATGCAATGACCTTAGGTCTCCACAAATCCGCCATTGGTAGTCATTGTACTTTATTTTTTCCAAACGTATAGCCATATTGTCATAAGTTTCTTTCATATGAACAGAGTAGGTGACTGGAATTGATGAAAATAAGTTTCTGTTATGCAATAACACAGCTTTTAGACTAGTCTTGGAAGAATCGATGAAAAGTCGCCATTCGTTGACTATGTGCTTATGACCGAGGTGCACCATTAGACCGTTTACATCTTTGCAATAGCAAATGTCATCATCCATCTCAAAGTATTGAACAAGTTCTCTGTGTCTATGACGAAATTTAGATATCGGAGTATTGGGCGCTAAAAGATTCCATTCTTTGAGTCGCGAACCGAGTAATTCCGCTTGTCCTTTGGTAAGAGCGAGATCACGTATTAGATCTGAAAGTCCTGAATGGTTAATTAAGTAAACACTATCATTCACCGGTATGTAATCTGAGTCAGAATTAGTTTCTAATGCAGGTAAACTATCACTTTCTGATGGTTCATTCACGTCCAACGGATTATGTTCTGGTGGTACTTGGATCGGACACGTGATTGGATCATGAGGCACTGGTTTCGAAACCAATTCAATATTTGAATAAACCACAGACTTTCTAGTTTTAAAAGTGAAACCATGGATATTTGTCAAGCAGAAGTACAATCAGTAGTGTGATTTGTATGTTCACGCCATATTACTGGCACTCCAAAAGGCATCGACTTATGCTTCAGCGATTTTCGTAACCAACCTGCCAATGTATCGAACAAACTGCATTTGGCTACCAAGATTTATTTGCATCATCAACTTTCGAATCGAAATAAAGTTCATATGCTTTCTTTAGTAATGGTGTAAAGTTTTTCTGGTCAACACGATCGGTAAAATATCTGCACACGTAACAGAACAGATCAGCCGAATTTCTACAACTTCTAGAAACCATATTTTGCTCAGAATTATTTCAAAATACAGTAACTATTTGAAAAATCGCGTAACATATGTCATGCATCTTTTAGCAGTATAAAAAGTAGAATTATGTTGCTTTTTATTAATTTTTAATAAGATATATAGTAAAAATGAAACGGAGCAAATAACGGTTTCCCAAAAATATATTTATTCACAAATATCTTAAGAACCCGACGTGATAGAGATAAACGGATTTCAGATTTGAAATCAGCGCAAGAAACTGACCTAAGAACACTTATTCTTATATAAGAAAGAAAAATGTTGTTTGTCAGTGTAATTAACAAATTATAGCCAGAATACTATAGTGGTGTTTTCTGACAACACAGGATCATATTTGCTCATAATGGCGTGTTTGGACACTGCTTTAGAGGAAATGAGGTCACCACGTTAAATCCGATTTGATTGGCTAGAATTATATGTAAGGCGAAACATGATTAGTCGACTGCAAATACTATTTTTGGTTGTTAAGGGAAACGATAGGAAGGGTACTTTTTTCAAAAGCTTTTGTAAACATGGTCTCATTGGCTAGACCATTTAATATAGTCAATTAGGAGCGTCAGTTCAGTGCCACTTTTTGAAAATCCAATTTGTAAAAGCAAGTGTGTTGAGATCCAGCTCATATTTTTCTAATAAAAGCCTGGGACAGAGGCAGATCGGAATTGTGCCATAACTCATCGCCAGTCAACGTATTTGTTTAATATTTCCGTGAATTGGGGTAAGCTAGACATATTTGATATCTTTTAGAGGAAAATTGAATGTGAATTGATAAATTTATGTCTGTATGTGTGTGGTTCAGTAACAAACATGAGGCAAAGCCTAGATATTGCTCTATCATGAGAAAAACTTGTCGGAGAGGAGTATAACTGCATGGGATTGCCAAATAGTACTATGACACCTATCTTATTGAATAGAAGGAATTAATGCTGGAATTGCAGAGGCGTTGTAACCATTAGGGAGAGGAATACTGGTGTATATTGTTCATGAGAAGCTAACAGTTGGCCTACCGCGCTGAACTCGGTGTTTGTTATGTATTGTGCTTCAGTGTGGAAATAGATTATGAATTAGTTCTGAAGTAGGAGGTACAACCTTCTTGTTTCAGGGACCGTGGTACTAAAGTATTAAAGCAGCACCTGGTCTGAGTTTTGCTGAATCCAGAGGCTGATAGCATACTCCTTGGTCAAGATATCGACCAGTGTATTTTCTCAAGAAAACTGTGAAGCAAGCGAGCATAGGAGACTGTTTCCTGCCGCCCACACAGAAGTTAAGATTACGTTGGCCAGAGCAGCTCAATCTTGTGTATACCCCCTCTAAAAGTGACTTTACCTTAAATCAAGAGGGACATTTATTTGTTTCAAATAAAAAGAAACTGTGAACCTTCCCAATATTATTTCCACCAGAACCAAACACTTGAAGTCATGATGACAAACAACAACCTAGCTTGAAAAGCCAGTATTACCTCATAGTACTACAGCACAACTTATACACATATTGCAATAATAATATATGTCAATACAAAGATCCTATCTATAAATAGTGTACATACAACTTGTGATTACATTTGATTGTGATTCCTGGTTCACTTTGTAGTTGAATCAGGATATCTATTATTGACAGGAATTAATACATATTTTTAAAAGTTACACTTGACTTATTAAGATAGTCTTATAGAGTGTTCTATGTATGTGAGTGTCACAGTGTTGTAAAGTATTGTGGATTAAATTAAATTGTTTATCTGTCTGTTGGTTGTTGTGAACATACACTTCATCATTATCATAACCCTAGACATTCAACGTAGTCATCACAATATTCCAGAATAAGTCTGACTGAGGTATAAATGTGGTAGTAAAGTAAGGTCATCTGTAACACACCACACTTATTAGATACAGATACCTTCACAGCTGATCTCAGTCAGTACACTAAGTCCCCTATAAATATTTATATCATCTCACTTTATCACATATATTGGGGTCCTGTCCGGGATTTTGAATCTTCTCCCATTATATATATTGGGAGTAATTCACTTCTGGAAATAATAAAAATTAAAAGGTATCCTTGGGTGGAAATGAATAAGGCTGAGCTCTCAGTGCTTGTGGTTGTCCTTAGTTAATTAGACATAGATAAAATTGTTTGGTTAAATATTGTATACATTTGGCTGTTAGAAAATGGCGGACCTGGCAAAATTTCGATCTGCTGTTATGCAGGCTGCTAAAGAGTTAGGAATGGACGGGCAAGCTATGATTGCTTATGTCACTACTGAATGTGACAAATTTATTGAACGCGAAGAAAAAAGATTAGAAAAAGAAGCTGAAAGAAAGTTAGAGGCTGAAAAAGAAATTAAGAGGCTGCAGATTGAGGCTGAAAAAGAGGCTAGGGCATTAGAGGCTGAGGCTAAGAAGTTACAATTAGAGGCTGAGGCTAAGAAGTTCCAATTGGAGGCAGAAGAAAAAAGATTGACTGCCGAAAGGGAAGACAAAAGATTAGCTGCAGAAAGGGAAGCAGAAGAAAGAAGGCAGGATGCACAAAGGGAAGCAGAAGATAAGAGATTACAAAGGGAGCACGAGTTACGACTAAGGGAGTTGGAATTTCAAGGCCATGCTCCTGAAAATGGTGCCAGTCCCTTTACCTCTGATGCCTCTGCTAGTCAGGGAGCCTCAACCTCAGCTATGAACTTTCATTTAGATCATTTTGTTGAGAAAGAAGATGATATTGAGAGCTATCTAAATAGATATGAACTATTAGCTACCACGTATGGGTTAGAGAGAGAAAGGTGGAGCTTAAAGTTATCTCAAGGGCTTCGTGGTACGGCTTATGATGTTTTCGCCAAAATGAGCAGAGATGATCAAGAAAATTATGACATGCTAAAGCAGGCTCTTTTGTTAAGATATGAAAAGAATGGTGAATTTTATAGAAAAAAATTTAGGAATGCTAAACTACTGTCAGGTGAAACCTATCACCAGTTCTCTGCACGGTTAGAGACATACTTGGAGAAATGGACTTCTCTGGGGAAAACCCAAGATCTTAAGGAAATGATCCTTATAGAACAACTAAGAGAGTCCATGGCTCCAGACCTGAGAAAGTTTCTCATGGAACAAGGTGCAGAGAGACTGGGTGAGTTACTGAATGTCACTGAAAGGTATCAAGCAGCTCAGGCAGAGGTATCAGGTAATAAAAAGAAACAGGTAGATAATTTTAAGGCACCACAGAACTTTAATAAATTTGATCCTAGAGATCAGAACAAAGGTAAGCACCAGTTTGATAGGCCAAGGTATGACAATAAAAATAAAACCCCACAATTCGATGAAAGGAAATATGATGAAAGAAAATCTTTCAACCAAAAAAGGAGGTGGTGTAAGAATTGTCGGATGGACAATCATGATACTGACCATTGCAGAAGGAAACCTGTGTATATGGCCACCCTTCAGGTCAGGTCGAATTTAAGAAAGGAGGAGGATATTATGTTAAATACCACTCCAGAAGAGTTGAGGAAGGCCCAGGCTGGGGATAAGACCCTCAAGCCTTGTTTTAGGAAATTGTCCCATGGTCACACACCTCCAGGAAAAGGAGACTTCTATATGAAGAACAAACTAATATACCGGAAGACTGGAACTAGATCCAAAAATCAGGGACAGCTGGTACTTCCTAAAAGGTATAGGACAGACTTAATAAGGAGCTTACATGTGAGAAAAGATGGGGACCATGAAAAAATAGGTACCATCATTCAAAAGGTGGCTCAGAATTATTATTGGCGCAAGGCAAGGTGGGACATTAAAAATTTTGTAGAGAGATGTGGCATATTACATGAGAGAACACCCACAAGTGGGAACAGTGATCAGGACCTCCACACGCCACGGGGCAAACGTAGGCCTGACACTGAAAAGAAAAATAGATTTAATAAAGTGGACCAAGTGGATTGGGAAGCCCCTTTTCACGGACAAGCTTCAATTGACTGTTTTACAATGGCCACTATGCGGCGAGTGCAAAAGATGTCTTATCCCAGAATAAGCCGAAAATCCCTCAATCGGACTTATGTAAACTGGAGGAAGAAGATGTAGAGAGGAAATCTCTCATCAAGAATTCTAAGTGGGGAGAAAGCCTCAAGAGAAAAATTGGTAGCGGTCGCTTTGTGCATGATGATTCTGGGAAGAAAAGTCATCACAACTGGGCTTCGAGTGCAAAGGACCTGACATGTGCCAGGAAAAATAAGTTTTTGAATTTAAAAGTCCATATGTAACTCTGTTAAGAACATGGACTGATTGTGGTAAAGTGGGATGATATAAATATTTATAGGGGACTTAGTGTACTGACTGAGATCAGCTGTGAAGGTATCTGTATCTAATAGGTGTAGTGTTTTACAGATAACCTTACTTGCTACCACATTTATAACTCAGTCAGAATTATTCTGGAATATTGTGATGACTACGTTAAATGTCTAGGGTTATGTAAATGATGAAGTGTAAGTCACAACAACAACAGACAGATAAACAATTTAATTTATTCCACCACACTTGACAACACTGTGACACTCACACACATTTAACACTCTATAAGACTATCTTAAATGAGTCACTGGTAAAGTTTCAAATATTTATGTATTAATTACTTTCACTATTATATATCCTGATTCAACTACAAAGTGAACCAGGAATCACATTCAAATGTAATCACAATTTATATGTACAGAATTTATAAATATGAACATTGTAGTGACATATTTTATTAATATTATCCTATGTGTGTCAGTGTGTAGTAGTACTATGAGGTAATACTGGTTTTGTTTTTCAAGCTATGTTGTTATTTGTCATCATGACTTCAAGTGTTTGTTTATCTGAGAAATAGTATGGGGAAAAAGTTCACAGTTCCTGTCAATTTAAACAAGGTATTGTCCCTCTTTTTTTTTCTTTCTAAAATGTCAATTTTTGAGGGGACACATAATGTTGAGCTCCACTGGCCACAGAGGCTTAACTTTCGTGATGGCGGCAGGAAAAGACTCCTCTGCTCGATTGCTCCCCTGTGTTCTGGAGACACCTCACTAGTCGCTATCTGGACCCAGGAGTATGCTGTCAGCCTCCAGATTCAGCAAAGCTCAGACCAGGTGCTGCTCAATAACTTTAGGACCACAGTCCCACAATTCATGGAATAATACACAGTTACGTTGACTGGCAATGAATATAGCACAATTTCGATCTGCCGATGTCCCAGGCTTTTATTTAGAAAAATATGCACTGGCGCTCAACGCACTGGTTCTTTAGTAAGTTTATTTGAAAATGTGGTGCTAAACTGACGCTTCTAATTGCCTATATTGGCGGGTCTAACCAATCGAGCCATGTTTACACAGCTTTTCAAAAAAGTACCTCTACTACTGTTTCCCCTAACAACAAAGAAGTAGTATTTGTAGCCCGACTAATCGTGTTTAGCCTTACATTTATTGCGCTCCAATCAAATAGGATTTAACATGGGGACCTATTTCCCGTACAATGGTGGTGTCAAAATCTGCCACTGAGCGATTCTGATTTTGGTGTTGTCTGACACCCTCACTATTTCTTTTGGCTATAATTTGTTAATTCCTAGACTGTTTGCGTAACGTTAAACATATTCTTTGTCAGCAAGTCCTAAGGAACCCAAATATATAAATTTAATGGGGCTAAGGGGCTGCGTTCAAAATATGCATTTTCTTCTAGGATAGTCGTGCTGTTGCCACCTCCTCACTTCCAAACTTTATGGTGTCTGCTGTACTGTCATACTAATGTCAGGATTTCAGACATAAAACAGTAGAATGTCATGTTTCCTAATAAGCGTTTTGTAAGTTTTTTAAACCTAACTCTCGTATGGGTAGTGTTTTTTATCACTGTCGATTTGAAAAAAGCTAGTGCTTGTGGCCTTACACGCATGATGGTAGTAATTGTATAGCGAGACGCGTGTTTAGTGTGGCATGCGTTTCGGCTTTCAGCCCTCCCTTCTCTCTATCCTAATTCCATCTGTCTTTCGTTTATGGTAACGTAGTGTATAAAATGACATGAATGGAATATTAAATATAGGTCAGCTTGCGTATCTCAAGGTTTTTCTTAGAAAGGTAGTACACGTTTTATCGTAGAAAGCGTGTATGCTGCAGTAGGCTTTTACTATCAACGTGAAACGTTACAATTTGCAGACGAAGTAGAAAACAAGGGGGATTTCGAGTACAGTCATGGTGACAGCACTGTTCTTTACCATTCTTCTTTCCTTTTATTGAAGTCATTTGTTAGGCTTTACATTTACTTTTTAATTTATATATGTGGATTAGAATTTCACACGACACTGATGAAAAGGCAGAGGAAAATATTACATCCTTATACCAATATGTGAATGAGCTGAATGAGTTTAAAAACTGGCTGGAAACTTGCCAATGAAAATTTGAGACAAGCCAGGAAAAAACATGCTGCCTATTACAACAGGAAAGCTAAAGACAGAGATTTGGCTGTGGGAGAGAAGGTACTGCTTCTTCTACCCGGTAGTCAGAATAAGTTACAAATTGGATGGCAAGGTCCATATACAGTTCTAGAGAAGGTGTCTAGAACCAATTATAAGATAGATAAGAAGGGGAAAGAAAAAATCTATCATGTGAATCTCCTGAAGAAATATTTGGAAAGAGAAAATCAGGAAGAGACACACTTGTTGACCTTGTCCATTGCAATGGAGATGAAAAAGGAACCACTTTCATCATTTGAATATCCATTACATCCCTGTGAGACAGCGGCACAGGTGAAAATCAGTACACATTTAACGAAAAATCAGAAGGAGAGAGTGCAACAGGTTCTAGATGATCATACAGAGGTGTTAACGGACCGACCGGGGCATACAAACTTATTGGAATATGATATGAAGCTGATAGACCCCACACCTGTCTGTATGAAAGCCTATTCGATTCCTTTTGCTAAGGGGAAAGCCTTGAAGGAAGAGATAGACTATTTGTTGAAGGAGGGAATAATTTCACACAGTGAATCTTCGTATAGTTCCAGTGTGGTGCTCTTAAGGAAACCCTCTGGAGAACATAGACTCTGTATAGATTACAGGAGACTGAATGCTATCACAGAAGGTCAGGTGGATCCATTGCCGGATACAAATCAGTTGTTTGCCAGGCTAAATAAAGCTAAATATTTCTCAAAAGTGGACCTGAGTAAAGGATACTATCAGATTCCAGTAAAGCCTGAGGTTAGACCATACCTAGCTTTTAGTACCTCAGAGGGACACTATGAGTTTAACAGATTGCCATTTGGATTGAAGAATGCGCCTAGTGTCTTCTCTAGAATGATGAGAAAATTGTTGGATCCTCTGAATAATCCATGCATCACAAATTTCATGGATGATATCCTTATAGCAACAGAAACATTTGAGGAACACATTGACTCTCTGAACATGCTGTTTAATCGACTTAGAGAAGCGAACTTAACAGCCCGACCAACCAAATGTTGCGTGGGATATAAAGACTTAGAATTCCTGGGACACACAGTTCATCAGGGAAACATGACCCCTGACCCCAAGAATTTAGAGAAACTAAAGAAAGCCCCGAGGCCACAAACCAAGAAAGACGTGATATCCTTTGTCTCGTTATGTGGTTTCTACCAAAAGTATATCAAAAACTTTAATTCCATATGTGCACCGTTAACTGATTTGACACGCAAAGGAAATCCAGATCGAATTACATGGACAGCACAATGTGAATTGGCATACCAGGAATTGAAGGAAAAGCTCACAAGCAAACCTATTTTGAAATTACCTGACTTAAGTCAAGAATTCATTGTGAGAACGGATGCAAGTAATATCGGGTTGGGCGCGACCCTGTTACAGAAATCAGATGCACTGAATGGGGAATTAACCCCAGTGGCATATGCTAGCAGAAAGTTGAATAAAGCTGAAACCAATTATTCAACTAGCGAAAAAGAATGTCTTGCTGTAATATGGGCAATCAAGAAATTCAATATTTATCTGTATGGTAAGGCATTTAAGTTGCAAACGGATCACAAACCCTTGTCGTTTCTGGCGCAGGCTAGGCATGAAAATTCGAGGTTACTCAGATCGTCCTTACTTTTGCAGCCATTCCAGTTCAGCATAGAGTATATTTCTGGAAAAACTAACCTGGGAGCGGATTTTCTAAGCCGTCATCCGTGTGATGAAAATCACCGTAAGCACCAGGAATAATATTAAATTTCTCCATGTGTATATAGAATTATAGACTGACATATAACGTCTGTTTTAAGTGGGGAGAATTTGTCGTGAGACATTCTAAATCCACATTTATAAATTAAAAAGGAAATGTAAAGCCTAACGAATTAATTCAATACAAGGAAAGAAGAATGGTAAAAGATCAGTGCGGTCACAATAGCGTATGCCTGTGTTATAGAACGTCATACGAGCTAAAAAGAAAACCCCTTTTTATGCTCCGTCTGCATAATTGTAACGCTTTCACGTTTACTAGTAAAGCCTACTGCATCAACTACACGCGTTTCAAAAAAATAAAACGTGTACTGTATTTCTTAGAAAACCTTGAGATAGACACACTGCGTAATGACCTAGATTAATATTACAATTAATGTCATTTATGCACTACGTAAACGAAAAGACAGACGGGCTTAGAGAGAGAGAGAGAGAGAGAGAGAGAGAGAGAGAGAGAGAGAGAGAGAGATGTACGGAGGAACGCATGCAATACTACCACCGTCTCGCGATATGAAATTAATGCCACCCCCCGCGAAAGGCATGCAGGCTTGCTTTTTTTCAAATAAACAGTAATAAAAAACACTACTAATACGAGGTAAGGTTAGAAAACATGGTTAATGCTTATTAGGAAACATGACACAATACTGTTTTACGTCTGAAATCCTGACATTAGCCTGACAGTACAGAAGACACCCCATCGTATCGAAGTGAACGGGTGGTAGAAGAAAATACATATTTTGAACGCAGCCACTTAGCTCCATTAAACTTATATATTTGGGTGCCTTAGGTCTTGCTGACAAAGAATATGTTAGGTGTTAAGCAAATAGTCTAATAATTAACAAATTATAGCCAAAATACTATAGTGGTGTTGTCTGACAACACAGGATCATATTTGCTCATAATGGCGTGTTTGGACACTGCTTTAGAGGAAATGAGGCCACCGCGTTAAATCCGATTTGATTGGCTAGAATTATATGTAAGGCGAAACATGATTAGTCGACTGCAAATACTATTTTTGGTTGTTAAGGGAAACGATAGGAAGGGTACTTTTTTTCAAAAGCTTTTGTAAACATGGTCTCATTGGCTAGACCATTTAATATAGTCAATTAGGAGCTTCAGTTCAGCGCCACTTTTTGAAAATCCAATTTGTAAAAGCAAGTGCGTTGAGATCCGGCTCATATTTTTCTAATAAAAGCCTGGGACAGAGGCAGATCGGAATTGTGCCATAACTCATCGCCAGTCAACGATAAATTTATGTCTGTATGTGTGTGGTTCAGTAACAAACATGAGGCAAAGCCTAGATATTGCTCTATCATGAGAAAAACTTGTCGGAGAGGAGTATAACTGCATGGGATTTCCAAATAGTACTATGACACCTATCTTATTAAATATAAGGAATTAATGCTGGAATTGCAGAGGCGTTGTAACCATTAGGGAGAGGAATACTGGTGTATATTGTTCATGAGAAGCTAACAGTTGGCCTACCGCGCTGAACTCGGTGTTTGTTATGTATTGTGCTTCAGTGTGGAAATAGATTATAAATTAGTTCTGAAGTAGGAGGTACAACCTTCTTGTTTCAGGGACCGTGGTACTAAAGTATTAAAGCAGCACCTGGTCTGAGTTTTGCTGAATCCAGAGGCTGATAGCATACTCCTTGGTCAAGATATCGACCAGTGTTGTTTCTCAAGAAAACTGTGAAGCAAGCGAGCATAGGAGACTGTTTCCTGCCGCCCACACAGAAGTTAAGATTACGTTGGCCAGAGCAGCTCAATCTTGTGTATACCCCCTCTAAAAGTGACTTTACCTTAAATCAAGAGGGACATTTATTTGTTTCAAATAAAAAGAAACTGTGAACCTTCCCAATATTATTTCAACTAGAAACAAACACTTGAAGTCATGATGACAAACAACAACCTAGCTTAAAAAGCCAGTATTACCTCATAGTACTACAGCACAACTTACACACATATTGCAATAATAATATATGTCAATACAAAGATCCTATCTATAAATTGTGTACATACAACTTGTGATTACATTTGATTGTGATTCCTAGTTCACTTTGTAGTTGAATCAGGATGTCTATTATTGACAGGAATTAATACATATTTTTAAAAGTTACACTTGACTTATTAAGATAGTCTTATAGAGTGTTCTATGTATGTGAGTGTCACAGTGTTGTAAAGTATTGTGGATTAAATTAAATTGTTTATCTGTCTGTTGGTTGTTGTGAACATACACTTCATCATTATCATAACCCTAGACATTCAACGTAGTCATCACAATATTCCAGAATAAGTCTGACTGAGGTATAAATGTGGTAGCAAAGTAAGGTCATCTGTAACACACCACACTTATTAGATACAGATACCTTCACTGCTGATCTCAGTCAGTACACTAAGTCCCCTATAAATATTTATATCATCCCACTTTACCACATCAGGCAAACATAATTCTCCCCTTTTTGTTCTCGACCTTTCACAGCCTCCAGAGATACAGTATTAGTTCTATCAGAGTTCTTGCTATTGCTCATTCATTTCTTCCTTGATTGCCATATTATCTTGCACATTACGTTACGTTCTTTATATGTTTCTGTCTCTGTGATTTCCTTTATTGGATATGTCTGTTTTTCTTATTCTCTGCATTCGATGTTTGTATCCCTCTTATTCAGTTGGTTTGGTTTGCTTTTAAGGACTATCTTCATTGCACACAGACCACTCCATAAATGCTCTGATCTCCTCCCTTAGATCACACAAGGAGGATCTCAGCACAGTGCACGAACTCAGTAGCATCGGCGAGAATCCCAGTGTGTGTATATAGGAATCAAGCGTTCTACAAATATTTTTTATGGTGGGTAGATTTCTAATTGTTTCTTTTTTAAATTTGCCAGGGCAGCGGCCTTCTTCTTCTTTTTCCTCGTTCGTCCTGAAAAGGACGTTGGTTGCGTTGTGTCTGTTTACGCCGGAGCTGCGATATCTGCGCCTTTCGGCCGACACATCCAGCTTCAGCACGGCATTTTTGGGACCGGGTTTTGAGAATAAATGAATTCAGTATGAAAGGTGAGCGAAAGGAAGGGTAGAATGTTAGACGGGCCTGCGTGCCCAATTCTCAACCCTTTGAAAATAAAGTTCGTTCGTTCGTTCTCTCCCTCTCTCTCCCGCTTTCTCTCTCTTATTCCCTTCATGTCTCCATTATTTCATGTATTTTTACATTTTGTCTCTGATTTCCTATATATGATAGCTTTGTCTATTTGATTATATTCATTTGCCATTTGTGTCTCTCCTGTTTCCTATGTTCGACAATTGTGTTCCTTTCCGATTCCTTGAATTTGTTGTGTAACTCTCTCTGATTCCATCCATTGCAAGTCTGTGAATCTCCGATTCCCTTAATATGATGTGACATGAATGTATGCCACAGCAGACCCAAGAGAAATGGCACCACTGACTTCACGCGGAATAATTAAATGTATAGGGGCGTGGCTCATGGATAGCAATATGAGGAGTCGAGACGGCGTGATATATAGAGTGGTCACAATGAATTATGTTATACAGATATCACTGTAATATGAAAAGACATTTACAGAAGCAGAAAAGAAAGAGCAGAGATCCTGAAAGATCGAAGATATAGATCTCGGGATATGAACAAGGACTCGGGTAGGGTTAGCAGAGAAATAAAACTGAACCAGACAGTTAATACAGAGGGAAGAGAGATGGGATCGGAATTAATTCCAGACATAAGGGACGCGCAGCGATAAACGAGATCAGACATATGAGGGCAAAACGTAGCCTATTAATGGGAATGAAGCAGAAACCGTCTGTAAAACCTAAGGCAAAGACACAGCGAGAAAGGGGGAAAAATAATAAGAAACAGTTTCAGCTACAGACTCACAGACGTTGCCAGTAATTGAGATCAGCATTTTCTAATCTGTGATGTGTGAGAAAACATTAACTTTAGCACGATAAAGTAGATTTCATTTTCTTAAAATTTTGAGAAAGGAAAATATCTTTCAATAAGGCACATATGCTGCCAAGACTTTTACAGTGACACTAGATGTTTCTTGGTTCGACACTAAAAGTGCGATCTCGAATTTCTTCCCTGTTCTTATTGATATTTTTCTAGACTTTTTAGGTTTGAAACTCGTTTAGCACCAGTTAATTACTTGATCTGTCTCTAGCTATGGCATTCATCCGATGTCAGATGTATTCTGTCACCCATACATGTTTCAAATGATGGTATGCGACACACTCCATCGATTTTAAGATCTCTCGGAAGCTCTTCAGCTGCCTCGAGAATTACCTGCATAATCGTCAAGTATAGTATCGGTGAAACCATCTTCTGTTCAGTTTCCGCTTGTTATGGAGGTACCTCTGCAACAAGTCTCATTGTACGAAGATTGTAAGAAAGTATTCATGTGCTCCTGCTGCTGTAATTCTTGTAGCTGTTGGTTTTACATGATGAGGTTGCCAAGATCTGAATCATTATTTCAGTTTCTGCTGCTAATGGAGCATATAAGAATATGAGGAGAACTGCTGTAAGACGGGGTAAAATAGTTGAAAAAAAAACACACACACAAATAGATAGCAATACGTCTTACAAGGAGAAGGACAAGAAAAACCTACGTTGCGGCCACAAGGCCTTCGTCAGGGACAGACAAACAAGAGACAGGAGGGAAAGAAAATGAGAATTAAGTAGAGTATGTTCTCAACACTTTCCATACCTTTGTCTGAGGTCACCCTTTCCTCTCTTGCTCTATTTTGACTCTTTCCACTCTTATCCTATTCTTCTATCTTTATGCCATCCTCCATAATTTTTCCTCTTCTATTTCCAGTCCCCACTTTCATTACGTTTGGGTATTGTTTCGTTTTTTAGTTTTTAGTTTCTTAGTATGTATTGTGTACATCCGGGGTCAAGAGTCACTTCCTTTTCAGCCAAGCGTGATAGGACTTCGATGCTTCGCCTTCAGGGAAGTACCTAGGTTTTATTTATCTATTTTTTATTTTTTAATATTTATTTTTATATTCATTTAAGTTCTTATGTCTCCTATCTAGCCTTCACTGTTTTCTTTTCCCGACCAAGGCCTTGTGGCCGTAACGTAGACTACTTTCTTTGTCTTTTGTCCTCGTAAGACGAATCACCTGTTTTCGATTTTTTTTCAAACCCATCCATTGTAGACAGGACTCGCAGATTATTACCACAATACAATGTTGCCTCGGGTTTTCCAACCTGTTACAACAGATGGTATTTTAAGACAGTGCGTTAATTTTGCCATATTGCAAAGCCAGGCGGTTGGTAAACAGGGATGTCAGAAGTTAACAGTCGTGATATTGGAGCACGAGGAGCAACGCATTCACTTCCGCCCAGACTTTGTTATGGTAAACAACTTCGACAAAAAGACATCTTGGAAGAGATCATCAGTGATAATATAGGATAGATCGGTGATGTAGTGATTGTGGGTAAATATAACAAGTAATGCGTGTCACAAGATGGATTTTTGGGCGACCTCTTTTCGATCTCTCTTTCACTACGGCAGTAATCACTTACATTTGTTGTACTGATTTTATTTCTATTTTTCCGGGTCGCACCCTTTTCTTTCTCTGCTAGGCAGCAGATATTTAATATTGTCAAAACATGACACTCCTAGTTGCTGTATACCTCACATTTGATAGGCGCGGCACAGCTTTGCTGAGATTAAGCGCAGGTAAACCCATATTGGTCTGCTTAGTTTTCGTGTAGCGTTGTGCGCTTAATTAAGCGAGATAACAAAATTACTCGTCTGTGCAACACATTTTGGACAGACACGTATGACATAACCGTTTCCTGTCCGATTTGTTATAACAAGATTACTTTAGATAGTAATAATCTGTTACATCTGAAACACATTGTCGTATGAGCTTACAGATGTGTTGGTGAGTTCGCCTGCCATGGATCGGATATTTTCATGCCATATTTGGGAGAGTAGACCTCTGAACTACTTTCAAAATTTTTCCATGTCAGGAGTATTTTGAAATCGAAACCCCCCCCCCCCCCTCCCCCCACCCCCAACCAGCATGTTTGAAATGATTGGAGCTGTTACTTAGCTCCTTAACAAACAGATGCGGGGGAGAACAGTGAATATAACCTGACACGTTTCAGTGTTAAGACACTATGAACATCGCTTGCCAAGACGACACAACCAAACCTTGCCCGCGTGAAGCCTATAATTCAGAATTCCATTTTATCAGACCAGACCTTTTTATTTGAGTATTTATCAGGACTTACAAATCAGCCCAATAAATCTCTATAATTTTAAATAAGGAAACGCGGAATATCTGAGGAAACTGGACACACGGAGTGAGAGAGGGAATTAAAGTTACAATTAACGACCCCAAGTACACGTGTAAAAAGACATCGGCTAGTGCCTTAACTTCATTCATCTGGGTAAAAAGTCTGTTAGCCAGGATTGGCGTAAGTTGTCATTTTACATTCTATATTTTCATTACTAACATGTGAACTAATATGTATATAATACCATGTGAAAAGTAATATGTGAAAATCGCTAGTGATGTCCCAGTAATTTGAGGCTGGCAACTTCAGCGCACAGAATGATGATTTCATGAACCACCACTGCACGGGCTGGTGATTGCTTTATTGCTAGTTTCTTACAGAGAACTAAAAGTATAAGTAGTCCCAGGTTCCCTATGGAGCAGTGAGGGAAAGATGAAAGAAAGGATGTACATTTTAAATATAATACTTACAGTTTCAAACCAGTGAAAATGTCGATGTTAACATATTCACTTTAAAATTAATGGAAGTTTCAAACTTTTCAAATCAATGTAAACATAAATGAAAGAATATTCAATTTATATTGTGAACCCTTTTCAATCAGTGGAAATGTAAATGTAAACAGATTATATCTGTACTATTAACCTTTTCATTTAAATGTAAAATAACGATAAAGCTATTCAGTTTAAATGTAAAGAAAGTTTTCTCTCGAGAGTTTAAAGTTAATTCTCACCGAGGGTAAATTCTGAGTAAAAGGAATGGTAAATATGAGAAAGGGGACACATAAGTATGTGTCGGAAAACGCAATACTCAGGAGAGCGTTTCGTTTCAATACTTTTACCATAGTTGTTGGTGGTGGTACCAGTTGAAGGATACTATCTCTGGAACTAGAAGAGAACAGTGGCTGTGCTTTAAGACGAGGGGCCAACTTTTTAGACTTTCCCTGACACTCCTGGGAACGAGCTGCACCCTAAAACCTTGACCAGCGACGAGCGTGAGCAGTTTAAAAAGTGGGAAAAGAAACAACCTTACTTACTTACTTAGTTGTTCCACTTCTACCGTGAGGTGTAGAGGTCCACTGACAACCACTGACAGCTAAGTGCTATATTTAAGCTGCCAAAGTGAACTTTTTTTCCATAGAACCTACTATCCATCAATGATTAACCTTTTCTGTTAAGGTATTCAATTTTTTTCCAACTGTTAAAACTTAAGTGATTATTAAATTTTGTTATTTGTACTTTTACAAATCTAACTTCGATGTATTCATTTTTAATGTACTGCATGTTTGTCTCAGTCAATTTACTACACACACTCTACATAGAGCTATACCAGAATAATAAGTATTCCACTGAGTAAGTCAGAGGTGGGGGCTTGAACGAGCTAAAATTAATCATTGCTTAATTTTTCACAAACGTTGTCGGCAGATTCTAGAATTAACGTGCTCAGCCAATGCAGCATTGTTTTCGATTATCTGAATATCTTGTGAACACTCCATTGAGATAGAGGCGTCATTAACCGTCTATTTACAACTCTGCCAAGAGTAATCTTCTGCGAAGGCAGACACATTTGAAGCCCATATTAGATACTCTTGAGTTTTGGCCACTGTTGGACCACTAAGTAGGGGAGGCAATACCGTCACAATACGGAAATGGCAAGATCTTATATGGTCACGAAGAACGTTCAGATGAGTTTTAAAATAACATGTAAGGGGAATACCTAATGTTATTATGTAGTAATGTTAAACAGGAGGGTTGTGGAAAACTCTTACCAAAATCAGATGCTTACTAGCGATTTATTTGGTATTGGAATACTGGACTAAACTACTTCTGATTGGATCTTTGATCAACGGCGAAACATGTGCATGGAGTAACAATTTCGCTTATAACCTTGTACATTTTAAGACTTACACACTGCATTTTCATCTTATCAAGGAGAAATCTCAGTCATCCAGGATAATGAATAGAATCTGGATTTCAGCGTAGGACACGGCAGAGTACTAGAGGATCTTCTAAAATTTGAAAGGATAATACCTCAACTATGCACTGGAGAATTGTTCAAAACAACTGTAGGAGTTCGGCAGGGATGTATCCTGTCCACATTGCTTTTTAATATATATCTAGAACATATTATGCAGGAGACTCTCTACGACTATAAAACCACAATATCGATTGGAGTTCGACCTCTTTGCAATCTACGATTTTCTGATGATATCGATCTTATAGCTGGAATAAACCAGAACTTCAAGACCTTACCTCTAGACTGGAGAAAGTAACAAGAACGTATGGGATTGAAATTAATATACAAAAAAGCAAGATATTGGTGAATAGCCACAAGAAACATGTTCCGACAAACATTATGTTAAATGGGAAAAAGTTAAAAGAAGTGAACACCTTTAAATATCTGGGGTCCACTATATGTAGTGATGGAAGATCAAGTAAAGAAATTAAGTTACGGTTTAAGATGGCCTCAGCTGCCATGACAAGGCTGAATGTGGATCTGGAAAAGTTACATCAGTTTTCCTGTGAAGATCAAATTATACAAATCACTTGTATTATCTTTTCTCTTGTATGCGTGTGAGGGCTGGACACTCACTTGAGATACGGAGCTGTCGTGAGTATGGGAAATTAAGAATGTCTGAGTGTATATAGACTATGAATGAAAATAAAGTCATTAATGAAAATATGGGGAGAGATATGACTTATGAAGAGTAGTGAGGCTACTTCTCCACCATACTCCGACAAGTTTTATATAGCACAATCTCTCACCCGTCCTCTCTGAGCTAATTAGAATAATTTTAAGGCAGTTAGAACATATAGCACAACATCAAGTGACAGTTAGAGGAGAAGAGATTCTGACCACAGATATGTATAAATATATTTATTAACACAAAACCATACCCTGAATTTTTTTTAAAATAAGAAAATGCCTTCACGATCTCTGAAGGCTACAAATCACACTAAAGAAAATGCACCAACACACTTCGTTCAATCGCACCAGCAAACGTCTCACTCCAAACTACTAGCGCCCGTGCACTTTCTCACACCAGGATTGCTAACAATAAGGGGTTAGGCCCCCAGCTTCCTTGAGGGACACGGCCTGTCCTGTAGGTATAAATCCGGGTAGGTAAGGTAATCCAGGCTGGAAAAAACTAACACAGTACTGTTCGTCCTAATTTTGTGAATCCAAATGATGTGGAGTTAAGCTTCCCGGTGAACAGCGGTTAAAATAATCCAAGCGCACACCCAATTTCCAGAGCGCGGGTGAAGGAGGCCACACTGGTGCGAGTAACTGCACCCACTAACTCCAATTATCCAAACAGTAATGACAACTTCTGGCAAAAAGGAAACGGATATATGTGAGGGCTCCCAGGAAAACGCCTCTATTTGTGGGGTAAAGATGACTTGAGCTTCACATAGGTGACGATAGCAGGCAAGTTGACGATTATCTGGACAATACTCCAGTCTTTTTCGGCTTTACCGGCTGTCAATGTTACTGACAGTGTTGCCGACAAGTCTCGATGGCAAAGGTGGCAGCCTGTCTGGATGGAGGTTTATATCCTGCTAAAAGCTGCGCGTGTGTACTCCAGGGTAATATCATCAGCAAATGCCAACTCTGAAATAAAGACCTGTCTCATCTTCCAGTGCCCCACTGAATACTTTCTTGTCCTCTCCTTACATGCCTTGATGACATCGTCCATGAAGAGTATGAAAAGATATCACCTTGGCAGTATATCACCTTGTCTTACACCAGTGGTGGTCCTGAATTCTTCTGACTTATGGTTTGCCGTCCTCAAATAATGTCTGCAAGACTTGTAGAAGCTCTGTATAGCATGAATCAGAGGTGTTGGAATGTTCTTCCTAGCCAAACAGTCCCAGAGTTTGTTCCAGGGGACCTTGTCAAATGCATTTTCCATATCTAAGAAGCAAAGATGGATCTCACTCTTAATGTTTATGTTATAGAGAAAATAAACGCGTATGCAGTCCACCACGATCCACTTTTGTCAGTAGTGAAACGTCGAAAGCTTGCCTGGTTTGGGCATGTAACTCGACATGACTCCCTATCGAAAATGATCCTCCAGGAAACAGTCGAAGGTAAACGGAGAAGAGGAAGGCAAAGAAAATCCTTTGCTGATAACATCAAAGAATGGACAGGGCACGGTTTTTACTAGTACGCATTGCTGAGAATAGAGAGCAGTGGAGGACCCTGTCTGCTGATGCTTCCACCATGGCACCCTATGACCCATGACGGGTTACGGGTTGAGATGATGATGATACACTGAAAGTCACAAGTCCTCGGAGCCTGTCTACATTGTGAACAGTGTCGCGAAATTCTCCGCCCAACCTCTTCTCTCTCTCTTTCTCTTTTTCTCTCTCCCATGATTTCGAATGCCAAATAGGACAATAACCCAAGATCGGGGGTTTCCAGCTACTTGACGCTTCAGTATTTTAAACGAGAGGCCAATGTCCCAGATAGCCGGGGATTTCCAGTTGACCGGGTGGGAACGCCCATACAGGTAGGACATTCACCCGTGACCCGTAGGCTGGGGGTTTCCCTAGCCTGGATGAGTTCAGTGACCGCTGTTAAACTTATAAAATTAAAACTATATCGGTTATGTTTTTACTCACATCTGCAAAAGCCCCGAACAGACAAGCCAGTTGCAGGAAACATCTAGCGTGTAATCTGTCAGACAACCAGGCAAAAGAATTGCTTATATATATGCCGTTTTTGGCAAGCCAAACTCAATATTGGAACAAAGCGGGTGAGCTGAATGCATTATCTTCTTATATGCAATTATCTGTTTTGAATGTTTGAACTGCTTTCAATTATTATCTCATTATATGCAATTAACTTTAGTTAATGTTTGCACTGCTTTTCAGTCAATTGCATACTTTCATGTAATGGTTGTATATTTTATGGAATTCATATATTTTCTGTTATATGATTTTTGTATGCCTTTGATGTCCTTAAGGTTGTTTCACAGAATGCATTTGCACTACCCTGCCCGCCTCTTTTATTTAATGGTTGTATATTTTATCGCATTCATGTACGAGGGGCGTTCAGAAAGTAATGCACCACATCGTTTTTCTCAGCTAATAATGAAGATAGAAGCATGAAAATTTGCACACTTCAAATATGGCATGTGCCAATTGTGTGCACTAAATTGCACCGCAACCGGCCAAATAGTACGGCTGCCCTAAACCGTTGAAATGGAGCGTGTTAGAAACTTGCGTTATAAGCAGCGAATTGTGATAGAATTTCTCGTTGCAGAGAAGGAAACTGTTGTGAATATTCACAAGCGTCTATGTGATGTGTATGGAAGTTTTGCAGTCGACAGGAGTACAGTCAGTCTTTGGGTTCAGAGAATCAAAGAATCAGGAAGTGGAGATACGGAGCTGCTTGATCGGCCGCGCTGTGGACGTCCTGCCACAGCCACCAACGCAGAAATGTTGAAATGCGCTGAGGGCATTATTCTTACTGATATCACTACTCAACAATTGGCCTTACAGCTGTCAGTCAGCATTGGTAGTGCAAATGCAGTTATAAAAACTCTCGGATTTTCTAAGGCTTGCGCAAGATTGGTTCCTCGAAGTCTCACAAATGACCACCGATTGCAAAGGAAAGCAATTTCTTCTGAATTGTTGGAGCGTTTCAATGCTAATGGAGAGAACATTTTGGCTAAGATCGTTACAGGCGACGAAACCTGGGCCCATCACTTTGAACCTGAGACAAAAAAACAGTCAATGGAGTGGCATCATCCGCAATCACCAAGAAGAAAGAAATTCAAGACAATTCCTTCAGCTGGAAAGGTCATGATCACTGTCTTTTGGGACATTGAAAGTGTGATTCTTGTGGACGCCATGCCAAGAGGAGAGACAATCAATTCGCAAGCTTACATTAAGACGTTGAAGAAACTCAATCAACGTTTTCGCAGAGTTCGGCCGCACAAGAATCCAGCAGACCTGCTTCTCCTTCACGACAATGCGCGCCCTCACAAGTCTGGCAACACGGGAAGCAATCACCAAAGTGGGTTGGACTGTACTACCCCATCCACCCTATAGTCCCGATTTGGCACCCTCTGATTTTCATCTATTTGGTCCACTTAAAGATGCACTCCGTGGGACAAGGTTTGAAGATGATGAAGGAGTGATTCATGCAGCGAAGAAATGGCTACATGATCAAGACAAAATCTGGTACGGGCTAGGAATACATGCACTTGTTTCGCGCTGGCATAAAGCCGCACAAGTTGATGGGGATTATGTTGAATAATACCGATGTTTACATGACATATCCATGTACATTGTGTATAAAGTTCATGCTTTTTGAATAAACAGCTCCTGAGAAAAACGATGTGGTGCATTACTTTCTGAACGCCCCTCGTATTTAATGTTGTATGATTTTTGTATGCCTTTACAACAGTTGATAATATATGTATGCCCCAACCTTATTAATATTATATGTTTGCAGCTCGAAGAATGGCGCCCAACATTGGTTCATGTCATTTATGTAATAATATGACTGATATCTGAGCCTAGTTTATATGAGCAAACGACATGCAGCTGCCACAGTATCGGACTCTTGAAGAGAAGAAACAGTCCAAAACGTTTGAGAACCAGCAGTTATGGAACCCGAGATCATCGACGACTCATTGTCAACACCTGGCCAGCCAGCTAAGTCCAAACATAATTTCACAGTATGTAGACTCTGTAAAATATCCACCAAAATCATCCCAAGATGATTGCAATTAACTGATAATTTTTCTTGTTAAAATAACTTTATTCACGTTTATGTTGTTAACCAATAATTGATTATTAACTTTGTTATATGTAAATATAAATTTCCAGTTGGGTTAATCATTATTTTACAACAGGGATGCCCCTTATCAACCACTCTATTTTTAACAGTCATAGACTGGGTGATGCGCCAAACAACAGAGGGCAGTCCAAGAGGAATAAGATGGACTACTTTTTCTACATTGGAAGATCTGGAATATGCAGATGACATTGCACTACTGGCATATTCACATCAACACATCCAGGAAAAAATGGATAGACTTAACAAGTATAGCCAGCAGGTGGGCTTGAACACCAATCTAAAGAAGTCAGAGGTCATGACGCTCAATGTGAGCAACCCTGAGCCCATATCAGTAAGGAATCAGCAACTGGAACAGACAGACACCTTCACATATCTAGGATGCATAGTAACACCAGACGGTGGAGCAAGCAAAGATATCAACAACAGAATGAACAAAGCAAGAACAGCCTTTTTTAGTCTAAACAACATCTGGAAGTCCTCTCAATACAGCACAAGCACAAAATTAAGATTATATCAGAGCTGCGTACTTTCTGTGCTTCTCCATGGTGCGGAACGCTGGAGAGTTACAGAGAAGGAAATGTCAAAATTGTCCTCTTTTCACACAACATGCCTAAGAAAAATTCACCGAATCTTTTGGCCGAATATCATCACCAAGATCTGCTTACTCGAAGCAAGCAAGAGGACATGCACACCATCATAGCTAGCAGACGCTGGAGCTGGGCTGGCCATGTCCTCAGAAGAGACCCTGATTCCATCATAAGAACAGCTATGCTTTGGACCCCTGAAGGAAAACGAAAGAGAGGCCTACCAAAAACAACTTGGCGGAGGACGGTGGAGGCTGAGATGCAAAGAATGAACCAGAGTTGGGGCACTGTACGAAGGATGGCCGCCGACCGAGCAAAGTGGAATCAATTTGTTGTTGCCCTACAAGACGCCACAAGGTGTGATGGCCACTGACTGCTTTGACGGTCGGCGGTTAAGGATCAAAGAAGAAGGAGAAGAAATTTGCACCAGTTTTTAAAAGAAAATACATAAAAATATTATGGCCAAAATGCAACGTTACAGAAGATAGCAAAGAATTGCTACCCGCTACGCTGTCATGTGTTGGCCAGGTGGGATTCCACGCTGAGGGGAACGTTAATGTGATAGATCAATGTATTTAATAAAATGAAATGTAATGTTCTTTACCCAATGTTTGTGTTCTACACATTAGTTTGACAGGAGGGGGGAAAAACAATTTAAAAATAGTAAGTGCCTTTCCATTAACCCCCTAGTTTTCTACTTATTTCTTTGTAAAGAATTCCTCAAACATACCTGTTTATGTTGATTATTTATTTAATTGTTACAGGTCTCGTGTTTCTCTCTTTATTTATTTTAACGTTAATTCCTTAATACAACTCTCTTACATTACACATATTTACTTAATTACGTTCACTCGCTATTTATTTATTTCAACGTTAATTACCTTTTTACAACTTTCTTACATTAATATCAATTTACTTCATTATGTTCACTCTCTATTTATTTACTTTAACGTTAATTATCTTTTTACAACTTTCTTATATTAATACCCATTAACTCTCTTATATTAATACCCATTTTTTAGGGGTCGGAGTGGCTCAGAGGTATGGCGTCCGCGCCGTATTCAAGAGGTACCGGGTTCGAATCCCAGTTGAGGGATTATAATTTATTAAAATATTTTTTTCAGAACAAGTGGTCCTAATTACGTCACACTCCCCACTGGTCTCATGGGTAGTGAGATCGGATTTCTAGCCTTCTCGGATAAGGGCTAGACAATAGGAGGTCCCGTGTGCAAATTTGCGCACGTTAAAAATCCCACGTCAGTTGGAAATCGTAAAGAGTATGCTTGTCAGGCCGCTGCCCTGGCAAAAATTTAAACATTAGGAAACCTACCCATCACACACATATTTATAGAATGTGTGATTCCTATACATTATATACACACACTGGGATTCTCGCCGGTGCTACGGAGTTCGTGCACTGCGCTGAAACCTTCCTTGTGTGATTTAAGGGAAGAGATCGGAGCACTGATAGTCCTTAAAAAAACCAATCCAAACCAATTCCCATTTACTTCATTATGTTTACTCTCTATTTATTTATTTCAACGTTAATTACTTTTTTTACAACTCTCTTATATCGATACTTATTTACTTCATTATGTTCACTCTCTCTTCTCTCACTGTCTATCTTCTCCTTTTTTTTGTAAGTCTGCAGAAGTGTATATTTGTGTGCAAGTATGGGTGTGACCCTGTGTGATTTCTCGAGGCTTGAACAATCGTCCGTAAATTCCTCCAGTTAAAAAATCTCTCCAGATCATCACACATGTTAAAAATTATGTTACTGTCGTGATTTAAATGCGATTAGCAGGTACTTTCAGCTGAGCGATCTCTCTGTCTTATTTTCTGCTGTAGTCTCCTCCCACTTTTCTGTATAAGAGCTCCTACAACCTTATGTCACTGCATTAGACACGTCACTCTTACGGTGGACAGGCTAAATTCCACCCCTTTACACGTGGACAACGGTATCTAGCTAAAGATCCTTTTTATTCTGCCTGTCTTGTAGATAACGGGAAATTCCCTGATTCTTTGATTTACCGAGAACCCGGGGACATAGGGAATCAACCTTAAACATTCATCTGTCCGCATACCGCGTTCGAAGTACCTCCTAAGTATCGTTATTTATTACGTCTCTTCCTTTTATCAAGGGACGCATGGGAGACAACTCCCGAGGTCCATACGTCTTATTACACCATTCTTAACCCATCTGTAGATTTTATCTTACTATTTAAGCTAGACGTTCGTAACACCCCTTGTGTTTTTTATTTGACGAGTCGCAGTGAAATAGAATCGACTAGATTTGTGTTTCAGTCTAGACTACAATTTTATTGTTTATTGGGTGTGTTATCTCACAAGCGAAGCTAATCAGCACCCATTTGATTAGATAATTGAGGACCGTGAGTTAAGTGGGTTGGTCATTAGCTTATTAAAATCTCTGGGGTGAGTAATAATTTTTTTTTTAATCTCTAAGTGTGCTTACCGCTGTAATAACAAGTAAAATGATCGACTGGGTTAAAGTGAGCTTATACCTGTTGAAATACCCAAGAGAAATGTGGTAGGATGAAGGGAAGACGAACAATTACGTATACGAGAAGTTAAAGAAAATGATGGTAGCCGCTGACGAGAAGAAAAGGAGACAGGCTGAGATAGAGGAAAGAGAGAGGATGAGACAAGCTGAGATAGAGGAAAGGTGGAGTCGAGCTAAAGAAAGGGAAAGAGTGAGACCGCACGAGCTAGCTATGAAGGCTCTTGAAGTGCAGAGTCGGAATTCAGAAGCTAGCTCTTCAAATGGAGACTCCACTTCCCCTAGGTTACCGGCCGCTGACTCCTCAGACAATTTGACCCCTCATTTGGTAGAAATAAATTAAGCCATTGAGTAATTTTCCAGCAGGAACGAGGAAATCGATACTTTTCTCGAAAAATGTGAGAGAATGGCAACCCAGTATGGTTTAGATATTTCGAGGTGGACTTTGAAATTGTCCCAGGCCTTAAAAGGCCTCGCTTATGAAGTTTATGCCAAATTAATGCCTAACGACCAAAATTACTACGAAGTGCTGAAGAGAGCTTTGTTGGAGAGACTCGAAATGGATGCAAAAAATATTCGCAGCTTTTTCGGGAGAGCCGAAAAGACAAGAACGAAACATACGCTCAGTTCTCCGCCAGATTGGAAAGTTGTCTTACCAAATGGCGAGAGCTTGCAGTCTCCCTAACCTTAGGAAGGGCTGTTCGAACTTTGCATGGTCAAGCAGATAAACGCAACCATGGCTCTTGACATGCGTAGGTTCCTCGAGGAGCATGGCGCAGATCGGGACGAAGACATTTTGGAACTAGTTGAGCGATTTCAAAATGCAGTTGCAGAAAAAAACCTAGCCATAAACGCAAACTTGCAGAAATGACATCTCACAATGACATAGAATTCTCCTTTAAGCGACCCTCAGGACCGACCCCTAAAGAACCCCCACACCCAGAACCACCACAGCTCAAGACCCTAAAATCATAATAACTGTAGGCCCCACAATAATACCAACCCTCGCGCTTTGAACGAGACGACCCCGCAAGAAATAAGAGAAACGGTAATAAATTCTGTGGAAGATGTAAGCTCACTTTGCAATGGACGACTGAATGCCGTAACAACCAGCCAGCCCATCGCATCGCGTGTTTACGAGTGATGAATGACAAACCAGGGGCGTCGTTCAATAATTGCGGGTAGTAGAAATTAATGTACGTGCAGGAACATGTTTATTTGACACAGGCCATGTTGGTTACTGAACGCTTAGTGCGGCCTGATCAGTGGACCACCTAGAAAGTGGACCTATGTGGAATTGTACCCGCAAATACTAAGACAAGGCACGCGGTGGTTTTGGTGAGAGTCCAATCTCCGTATATAAGTGGGACAGTACGTGCTGCAGTGGTAAGAGATCTGTATTATGATCTCATCCTTGGCAGCCCTTATGTGATCCCGGGGGAGTCTAGAGCCTCTATCATTGCTGCCGCTCAAACCCACGTACCAGAGACGTTGAGCAATGGTTTAGAGTCCATACCCCACGTTTCTTCTGCCTTTCCGGCAGACAGCCTGTTGAGCCATGGGTTAGATTCCCAGCAAGACAGAGAAAAACAATATGCAGAGACGTATCCATACAACTCACAGTTACGAGCAAGGAGGAACTCCTCTCATCGCCACGCTCGGCTATTTTACGAGACAGAGGCGTCGGAAAAAGGGTTTATAATTTTCACTTGTTTGCCAGGAACTTTGGAAAAAGCTACCGAGAACCTTTTCTCGGATGCTCCTGGTGAACACTTGATGAGAAAATCCTCCGCTTTCTGCTTGCAGACTGCGAAGCCTGTAACAAGGAAGTAGATCTGATGCTACAGGAAAGTTGCCAACTAACGCTATTAACTCCCTCAAGGGAGGTCACTATTGCTGACACTAGGGAAACCAGGGCCCCAGCTCATGGAGTGGGAACATCTTGCCCTAATATAATCCTCATTTGCTTCTCAGTGCAGAAGGCGGTGAGAAAAGCTACCTTACGCCTTTGAGATTAGCTAACCCGGACCCCATGATCCCAGTATCCCTTGAGAAGGGAAGGGCGGGAGACGACGGTGGGGCCGGCGACCACGACCTCTCTCTCCCAGTTCACAAACATCGTGAAGGAGTGGGAGAAGAGGAAATACAACCAGATGCATGGTATCTTTTATTAAAGATGGAAGCTGCTGAAGTCCGGTGTGACTCAGGGAAAACGACGAGTGCGATCGGAGAGAGATTAAAACTCTCCCGTCGACACCGCAGTGTATCTGAGAAACACAATTTGTTAAAAACCAGCAATTTACTGCAGAGCAGTTCTAAAACTCCCATTACTCTAACCAAATCTGTTGGTGGTAAAGACGGAGAAGTTTCAGACCCGCCATGGGATGAAGCCTTGCTTACGCCCCAGTGTGGGTAAAAGCGAAAAGGGCAATGATGACACTTTCGCGCCCCTCTCTTCTATCTCTTTATCTTCCTTTTCATTGGGCTGCGATAGCCCGGGCTCCGAGAAAGCTAAAGAGGAAGAACGCCTTGGTTCTATTTTCGTACAGGCTGAACACTCTGCTCACGGATCAATTTTTAACCCTTGCATCGGAGAAATCAATCCGAGGCACCCTTCCTGCATCTCCTCTGTAGAGAAGACGCCTCTGCCTAATTCGACAAACAATAACACTGACTGGGCACTTAAGGTCGCATTCACCGATACAGGTGAGCCAGAAATAGCTGGTACCTTTCAGCTGAGCGATTTGTCTGTCTTATTTTCTGCTGTAGTCTCTTCCCATTTTTCTGTATAAGAGCTCATACAAGCTCTATTTCACTGCTTTGGTCACGTCATTCTTACGTTAAACAGGCTAAATTCCAACCCTTTACGCGTGGGTTTCGGCATCTAGCTAAAGATCCTTTTATTCTACCTTTCTTGTAAATGACGGCAAGTTCCCCGACTCTCTGATTCACAGAGAACCCGAGGACAAAGGATTCCACCTTAACCTTTCATCTGTCCGCACGCCTCGTTCGAAGTACCGCCTAATATCACTATAGATCACGTCTTTTGCTTTTATCAAGGGACGCAAGGGAGACCACTCCCGAGGTCCTCACGTCTTATTACACCACGTCTTATTGCACCATTCTTAACGCACGTGCGACCCACCTGTAGACGTTATCGTACTATTTAAGCTAGGCGTCCGTAACACTACTTACCGTTGTCTTCATAGAACATTTTCGCTGCCTTACAAAGTTGATCAGTGCTAATTGCCAGTCTCATTTGCATTGAATTTAGGAATATTCTTTCAGGTGAGATCTTTGGACACCCCTGACCGTGCTACTTGTTATACTTCAGCTACTTGTTATACGGCAGTTCTTGGTATACTACAGTTATTGTTATACTAGAGCTTCTTGTTATGCGGCAGTTCTTGTTATGCTGCAGCTACTTGCTATACTGCAGTCCCATTATACTGCCACTTCCTGGATTATAAAATACCACATCGACTGCTGATATACTGCAGTGTTTAGCCTTTGTCCAACTCCCTGGATTACATACCTACAACACCTATTGCCGCTATTAACCATTACCCTTTTACTCTAGCACACACCGGCTGCCTCCATTGCCATCCATGATTGTGAGCAATACGGTCATACCCATTGATATCCGGTTCAGACGGCTTTTACTGTCATACCGTCATACAGGAGTAGTCAGTTGCCGGTACTCGGTACCTGTGTGGCGAAACGAGTAACCATAAGGGGTCCAATGACGCACCTCTTGTACCAATTAGTGAAGACTTGACTTCACTAACCGGTACAAGAGGTGCGTCATTGGACCCCTTATGGTTACTCGTTTCGCCATCCTTTTGGATATATATATATATATAGCCAGTGTTCTTGTGTGTGATGCACAATCACTGGCCTATTATCGCAAGTGAGATTTTTTTTAAATTTCATTTGTATCTTTGTGAATATTTACGTAATAAATTTAATTATATGTTCTACGCGTTCAGAATTTTTTTCTATTCTACCTGTCACTTGACGTTTACTGTTGTAGTCCTTACTGTAATAGATTAACCTATTTAGCAAGAGAGGACGGATGAGGGTATAACATCTAAAACATAGTCTCGAGTGAGGCTGGGAAGAAGACACTAGATATCTGATTATATTACTCCTCTCTCCAGAAGTCCTATCTCTCTCCTTATTTTCATTAGTGACTTTATTTTCCTCGACTTTCACATTACTCATTCATATTCTGTCTAAACTCAAATATTATCCTTCTATATCTGCGACAGTTGCGGAAAACATAACAAATTCTCAAGACCTTAAGGTCGTTTATATTTGGACATGCGCCCTAATATAACCGGCTAGGTTGAAGGGGACGCACCTCGCCAAAACGAGGCAAAATTTTATTTAAAAAACAAAAAAGGATGGTTATGCTTAATACATAGTGTTATTTCATTTATCCTTCCATTTGTCGACTCCTCGTACAATATAACTTCACAATAGTCGATAAATAACATTTCGCTAAGTTTCTCTTATATTTTAACTCCATCTGGCTTAAAAAAGAAACACCTTGACAAGAAAGGTTATACTTATTTATGTTATTCTTTGTCATGTGTTTGCGATAGAATGTGTAAAATGTGTGGGGGTAGAAAATCTCTGCCTGCGAACTCTCAAGTCTGCCTTCTAATAGATGCACGACCTCATCAGCCACTGAGGTCAATTTGACGTAGAATATAAATGTCTTGAATAGCTCTGTATGTAGTCCAGTAGCATAATCTGCCGTAGGAGAGTGCAGTGTAAGATACTTTTCCTACACTAAGCTCATCTTTTTTTATAAGGTGGGGGTGACCAGTGTGCTCAAGTGCAGAGTCAGGTACCCAGTTAAAGCTCGGTGGACTGGAGAGTTACGCTAACAGGTTTCGATCCAGCATCTCGATCACAGTGCGGAGAGAGAGAAGCGCTCTAACTGTTTACCCAGGAAGATGTTCTCATTACTCATGGGAAAAAAAGGTAAAAAGATAGTCTTGTGCAGGCCATGTTTCTCTCTCTATCTCCCTATCTCCCTGTCTCTATGTCTATCTCTCTCGTTATCTCTAACTCGCTGGATTCAAGTTATTCTTACTATGTGGTAGAGTAGTATACGACATTTTGCGTTGTTTTAACATGTGTTTGGGTCAAACAAATCCTAAAGATTTAAGTCATTGTCAGTCCCTGGTTTGGTGATATCACTCCTAAGATACTGTCACGAACAGCCTAGTTTTGTTCTACAAGTATCATTCCAGCTACTTTAGGATGCCACATCTCTTTACAACTTATGTGAATTTTATAAATGATCTTGTTGAGTTCTTTCCATATACGATATCAGACTATCCAAAATCTTCTCTCTTAGTCATCATACATATGTTTTTTTTTCAGTCATTCCAGTGTCACAATGTACTCCAGTTTTACACTTCGTATCGCATGTCACAAGAAAGTGGATTGCTTTCTTCAAATATTATAGCACGTTTCCTTTACTTGTCGGCGTCTGTGGCCTAATGGATATGAACGCAGTTTCATAATCCAGATATACCAGGTTCGAAACCTGCTGCAGGCGGTTTGGTAGCAGATCGCTTTGTGTGGATTTTTAACAATGGTATAAGCGCCGTACCGTCCAGAAAGCTATGGCAAACTACTGAATGAAAAAATTGCCTAGTAAAATCAAAAACAGCCAATAAAAGCTGGGGTTGATTGCCACGTCCTGTAAAGGATAAGCAATTAACTTTTTTCATTTACTTACCGTCTTCTTTCAAGGCAGCCTCATTTCCCTTTTTAACTGTTCCTTGCACTCTTAACATTCTTATGTAAAAGGGCATATCTGTCGTCTGCAGAGATTTTCCTGCTAGTGTACAAATTGTCTCACTTCCATATTGGGTAAGCAAGACACTCACGAATTTTATTTCATTATTTGTGACCAGCAGCCTTCCTCGACCTTATCTGATGTATGTGAGCTATCTGATGTGCGGTAAAGTGGGATGTTATAAATATTTATAGGGGACTTAGTGTACTGACTGAGATCAGCTGTGAAGGTATCTGTATCTAATAGGTGTAGTGTTTTACAGATAACCTTACTTGCTACCACATTATAACTCAGTCAGAATTATTCTGGAATATTGTGATGACTACGTTAAATGTCTAGGGTATGTATATGATGAAGTGTAAGTCACAACAACAACAGACAGATAAACAATTTAATTTATTCCACCACACTTGACAACACTGTGACACTCACACACATTTAACACTTTATAAGACTATCTTAAATGAGGCACTGGTAAATTTTCAAATATAAATATGTATTAATTACTTTCACTAATATTTGTGTCCTGATTCAAATACAAAGTGAACCAGGAATCACAATCAATTGTAATTACAATTTATATGTACAGAATTTATCAATATGAACCTTGTAGTGACATATTTTATTAATATTATCCTATGTGTGTCAGTTGTGTAGTAGTAATATGAGGTAATACTGGTTTTGTTTTTTTCAAGCTATGTTGTTATTTGTCATCATGACTTCAAGTGTTTGTTTATCTTGGAAATAATATGGGGAAAAGTTCACAGTTCCTATCAATTTAAACACTGTATTTTCCCTCTGTTTTATTATAAAGTCAGATTTTGAGGGGGGGGGGGGGGCATAATGTTGAGCTCCTCTGGCCACAGACGCTTATCTTTCGTGATGGCGGCAGGAAAAGACTCCTCTGCTCGATAGCCTCCCTGTGTTCTGGAGACACCTCACTGGTCACTATCTGGACCCAGGAGTATGCTGTCAGCCTCTAGGTTCAGCAAAGCTCAGACCAGGTGCTGCTCAATAACTTTAGGACCACGGTCCCTGAAACAAGAAGGTTGTACCTCCTATTTCAGAACTAATTTATAATAAATTTCCAGACTGAACACAATACATAACAAACACTGAGTTCAGAGCGGTAGGCCAACTGCTATCTTCATCTGAAACAATTTTCACCAGTATACTCCTCCCTAATGGTTATTACGCCTCTGCAATTCCAGCATGATTTCTTTCTAGTTAATAAGATAGGTGTCAGTGTACTGTTTGGCAATTCCATGTAGTTTTACTTTCCTCCGACACCTTCTGTTCAGGTTAAAGCACTATATAGGCTTTACCTCATGTTCGCTACTGAACCACACATATATACAGACATAAATTATCAATTTACATTCAATTTTCATTAAAAAGATATCAAATATTTCAAGCTTACCACAATTCATGGAATAATACACAGTTACGTTGACTGGCAATGAATATAGCACAATTTCGATCTGCCGATGTCCCAGGCTTTTATTTAGAAAAATATGCACTGGCGCTCAACGCACTGGTTCTTTAGTAAGTTTATTTGAAAATGTGGTGCTGACCTGACGCCTCTGATTGACTATATTGGCGGGTCTAACCAATCGTGCCATGTTTACACAAGCGTTTGAAAAAAAGTACACTTACTCACGTTTCCCTAACAACAAAGAATCAATATTTATAGCCCGACTAATCGTGTTTAGCCTTACATTTACTTTCCGCCAATCAAATAGGAGGTAACATGTCAGCCTATTTCCCGTACAATGGTGGTGTGAAAATCTGCCACTGAGCGATTCTGATTTTGGTGTTGTCTGACATCCCTCACTATTTCTTTTGGCTATAATTTGTTAATTCCTAGACTATTTGCGTAACGTTTAACATATTCTTTGTCAGCAAGTCCTAAGGAACCCAAATATATAAATTTAATGGGGCTAAGGGGCTGCGTTCAAAATATGCATTTTCTTCTACCTCCTGTTCACTTCGAATACGATGTGGTGTCTGGGTACTGTAATGTTTTCAAACGTAAACCAGTATAATGTCATGTTTCCTAATAAGCGTTTTGTAAGTTTTTAAAACCTAACTCGTATGGGTAGTGTTTTTTATCACTGTCGATTTGAAAAAAAGCTAGTGCTTGTGGCCTTACACGCGTGATGGTAGTAATTGTGTATCGCGAGACTGTGGTAGTATTGCCTGCGTTCCGGCTTTCAGCCCCTCCCTTTCTTTCTATCCTTAGTCCATCTGTCTTTCGTTTATGGTAACTTAGTGTATAAAATGACATGAATGGAATATTAAATATAGGTCAGCTTGCGTATCTCAAGGTTTTTTTTAGAAAGGCAGTACACGTTTTATCGTAGAAAGCGGGTATTGAAGCAGTAGGCTTTTACTATCAACGTGAAACGTTACAATTTGCAGACGAAGGAGAAAACAAGGGGGATTTCGAGTACAGTCATTGTGACAGCACTGTTCTTTACCATTCTTCTTTCCTTTTATTAAATTTATTTGTTAGGCTTTTCATTTACGTTTTAATTTATATATGTGGATTAGAATTTCACACGACAAATTCTCCCCACTTAAAACAGACGTTATATGTCAGTCTATAATTCTATATACACATAGAGAAATTTCTTATTATTCCTGGGGTTTAGGGTGATTCTCATCACACGGATGGCGGCTTAAAAAATCCGCTCCCAGATTTGTTTTTCCACTTATATACTCTATGCTAAACTCAAATGGCTGCATCAATAATGACCAACGGAGTAATCTAGAGTTTTCATGTCTAGCCTGCGCTAGAAACGACAAAGGTTTGTGATCCGTTTGCAACTTAAATGCCTTCCCATACAGATAAATATTGAATTTCTTTATCGCCCATATTACTGCAAGACATTCTTTTTCGCTAGTTGAGTAATTGGTTTCAGCTTTATTCAACTTTCTGCTAGCATATGCCACTGGGCTTAATTCCCCATCCAATGCATCTGATTTCTGTAGCAGAGTCGCACCTAACCCAATATTACTGGCATCCGTCCTTACTATGAATTCTTGACTTAAGTCAGGTAATTTCAAAATAGGTTTACTTGTGAGCTTTTCCTTCAATTCTTGGTAAGCCATTTCACATTGTGGTGTCCATGTAATTCGATCTGGATTTCCCTTACGTGTCAAATCAGTTAACGGTGCACATATGGAATTAAAGTTTTTGATATACTTTTGGTAGAAACCACATAATGAGACAAAGGATCTCACGTCTTTCTTGGTTTGTGGTCTCGGGGCTTTCTTTAGTTTCTCTAAATTCTTGGGGTCAGGGGTCATGTTTCCCTGATAAACTGTGTGTCCCAAGAATTCCAATTCTTTACATCCAACGCAACATTTGGTTGGTCGGGCTGTTAAATTCGCTTCCCTAAGTCGATTAAACAGCATGTTCAGAGAGTCAATGTGTTCCTCAAATGTTTCTGTTGCTATAAGGATATCATCCATGAAATTTGTGATACATGGATTATTCAGAGGGTCCAATAATTTTCTCATCATTCTAGAGAAGACACTAGGTGCATTCTTCAATCCAAATGGCAATCTATTAAACTCATAGTGTCCTTCTGAGGTACTAAAAGCTAGGTATGGTCTAACCTCAGGCTTTACTGGAATCTGATAGTATCCTTTACTCAGATCCACTTTTGAGAAATATTTAGCTTTATTTAGTCTGGCAAACAACTGATTTGTATCCGGCAATGGATCCACCTGTCCTTCTGTAATAGCATTCAGTCTCCTGTAATCTATACAGAGTCTATGTTCTCCAGAGGGCTTCCTTAGGAGTACAACACCGGAACTATACGAAGATTCACTGTGTGAAATAATTCCTTCCTTCAACAAATAGTCTATCTCTTCCTTCAAAGCTTTCTCCTTAGCAAAAGGAATCGAATAGGGTTTCATACATACAGGTGTGGGGTCTATCAGCTTCATATCATATTCCAATAAGTTTGTATGCCCTAGTCGGTCTGTTAACACCTCTGCATGATTATCTAGAACCTGTTGCACTCTCTCTTTCTGAGTTTTCGTTAAATGTGTACTGATTTTCACCTGTGCCGCTGTCTCACAGGGGTGTAATGGATATTCAAATGATGAAAGTGGTTCCTTTTTCATCTCCATGGCAATGGACAAGGTCAACAAGTGTGTCTCTTCCTGATGTTCTCTTTCCAAATATTTCTTCAGGAGATTCACATGATAGATTTTTTCTTTCCCCTTCTTATCTATCTTATAATTGGTTCTAGACACCTTCTCTAGAACTGTATATGGACCTTGCCATCCAATTTGTAACTTATTCTGGCTACCGGGTAGAAGAAGCAGTACCTTCTCTCCCACAGCCAAATCTCTGTCTTTAGCTTTCCTGTTATAATAGGCAGCATGTTTCTTCCTGGCTTGTTTCAAATTTTCATTGGCAAGTTTCCAGCCAGTTTTTAACCGAGTGGTCAGCTCATTCACATATTGGTATGAGGATGCAATATTTTCCTCTGCCTTTTCATCAGTCCACGTTCTTAACAGCGCTTCCAGTGGACCTTTTATTGGCCTTCCAAACAATAATGTTGCCGGGGCCATACCGGTTGAACTATGGGGTACCTCCCGATAAGCAAAGAGGGCGGCGTGAAGGTACTGGTCCCATGTATCTGGTTTTTCGTGTGCCAACTTTCTCAGGATCGACATCAACGTGCCATTAAATCTTTCCACTTGGCCGTTCCCTTGGGGGTGGTACACACTACAATGGAAGTGTTTGGCCTGGAAGATCCTGAAAACTTCTTCTGTTAGTTTCCCCTTGAACTGAGAGCCATTATCAGTCAAGATTTGATTGGGAAAACCTAACCTTGTGAAAATTGTGAGCAATGCCTCTGCCACATGTTTAGAATCAATCGATGACAGGGCTACCGCCTCTCCCCACATAGAACAAGTGTCCACCAGAGTCAGAATGTAGCTGTTCCTTCTCTTGGTTCGGGTGAGAGGTCCCACAAGATCCACGGCAACTCTCTCAAAGGGTGTTCCCACTATGGGCATTTCCCCCAGAGTTGCTGGTGCAGTCCAATGTTTAGGTGCTACTCGTTGGCACTCTGGACAGGATTTTACATATAGTTTGATATCTTCAGTTATTCCTGGCCAGAAATAGTGACAAGCTATACGCTGTCCTGTTGCGCTGATCCCCATATGACCACTGAAGGGAATCGCATGCCCTAGTTCCAACACTTTAGTCCTATATGAAGTGGGAAGGACCAGCTGTCCGTGACCATTGGATTCAGATCCAGCCTTCCTATAAATCAGTTTGTTCTTCATATAAAATTCTCCCTTGCCTGGAGGTGTATGAGATTTGGGCAACTTCTTGAAACACGGCTTGAGTGTTTTGTCCTCAGCCTGTGCCTTCCTCATCTCATCTGGATGAGTATTTATTGGATTATCCTCCTCCTTTTTAGACTGTGATCTGGTCTGCACTGTTGCCAATATCACAGGTCTCTTGGGATTCCCCAAGAAGACATATCTACACCCCAATATCAGAGGGTAGATTGGCTCATTTATCACTGCTGCTTTTATGATTCCTTCCACATATCGCGTTTTCACCTTTATCCGGGCGACGGGAAGTGTCATGGTAGCTACATCCTTGGTTGCAGTTTGAATCTCCACTGTTTCTGTGGTGTATTGATCGGCCTGCACCAGGTGAGAACTCACAACGGAATCGTAATCTAAACCGGTATCATATAAACACCTTATAGTGACACCATTACAAATGACATCTTCACACACTGGGGGGTAGTATGGTTCCTGTAGTTCTGCAGGTTTGACCTTTTTTCCCGTTTCCCAGATGTCATAGCAGCACAATGAGGACGTTTCCCTCTACAATGGTCAGTGTCATGATTGTTCATCTTACAATTTTTACACCACCTTTTCCCTTGGTTGAAAGATTTTCTTTCATCATATTTCCTTTCATCGAATTGTGGGGTTTTATTTTTATTGTCATACCGTGGCCTATCAAACTGGTGCTTACCTTTGTTTTGATCTCTAGGATCAAATTTATTAAAGTTCTGTGGTGCCCTAAAATTTTCTACCTGTTTCTTTTTATTACCAGATACCTCTGCCTGAGCCGCTTGATACCTTTCTGCAACATTTAGCAACTCACCCAGCCTCTCTGCACCTTGTTCCATGAGAAACTTTCTCAGGTCTGGAGCCATGGACTCTCTTAATTGTTCTATAAGGACCATTTCCTTAAGATCTTGGGTTTTCCCCAGAGAAGTCCATTTCTCCAAGTATGTCTCTAACCGTGCAGAGAACTGGTGATAGGTTTCACCTGACAGTAGTTTAGCATTCCTAAATTTTTTCCTATAAAATTCTGCGTTCTTTTCATATCTTAACAAAAGTGCCTGCTTTAATATGTCATAATTTTCCTGATCACCTCTGCTCATTTTGGCAAAAACTTCATAAGCTGCCCCACGAAGACCTTGAGATAACTTTAAGCTCCACCTTTCTCTCTCTAACCCATATGTGGTAGCTAATAGTTCATATCTATTTAGATAGCTCTCAATATCATCGTCTTTCTCAACAAAATGATCTAAATGAAAATTCATAGCTGAGGTTGAGGCTCCCTGGCTAGCAGTGGCATCAGAGGTAAAGGGACTGGCACCATTTTCAGGAGCATGGCCTTGAAACTCAAACTCCCTTAGTCGTAACTCATGTTCCCTTTGTAATCTCTTCTCCTCCTTTTCTGCTTCACTCTCTGCAGTCAATCTTCTTTCTTCTGCTTCCCTTTCTGCAGCCTGTCTTCTTTCCTCGGCTTCCAATTTCTTAGCCTCAGCCTCAATCTGCAACCTCTTAATTTCCTTTTCAGCCTCTAACCTCTTATCTTCGGCCAACCTTTCAGATTCTAATTTTCTTTCGGCCTCTTTTTCTAATCTTCTTTCTTCCCGTTCAATATATTTGTCACATTCAGCAGTGACATAAGCAATCATAATTTGCCCGTCCATTCCTAACTCTTTCGCAGTCTGTACAGCAGCAGATCGAAATTTTGCCAATTCGGCCATTGTCTAACATGCAATTGTAAACAATTCAATCTTTCAATAATTATCTAAGGACACTACAGGCACTGAGAGCTCAACCTTATTTATTTCCACCCAAGGATACCTTTTAATTCTTATTATTCCCAATATCTATAACAGGAGAAAGTTCAATATCCCTGGAGCGAGACCCCAATATATGTGGTAAAGTGGGATGTTATAAGTATTTATAGGGGACTTAGTGTACTGACTGAGATCAGCTGTGAAGGTATCTGTATCTAATAGGTGTAGTGTTTTACAGATAACCTTACTTGCTACCACATTATAACTCAGTCAGAATTATTCTGGAATATTGTGATGACTACGTTAAATGTCTAGGGTATGTATATGATGAAGTGTAAGTCACAACAACAACAGACAGATAAACAATTTAATTTATTCCACCACACTTGACAACACTGTGACACTCACACACATTTAACACTCTATAAGACTATCTTAAATGAGGCACTGGTAAATTTTCAAATATAAATATGTATTAATTACTTTCACTAATATTTGTGTCCTGATTCAAATACAAAGTGAACCAGGAATCACAATCAATTGTAATTACAATTTATATGTACAGAATTTATCAATATGAACCTTGTAATGACATATTTTATTAATATTATCCTATGTGTGTCAGTTGTGTAGTAGTAATATGAGGTAATACTGGTTTTGTTTTTTTCAAGCTATGTTGTTATTTGTCATCATGACGTCAAGTGTTTGTTTATTTTGGAAATAATATGGGGAAAAGTTCACAGTTCCTATCAATTTAAACACTGTATTTTCCCTCTGTTTTATTATAAAGTCAGATTTTGAGGGGGGGGGGGGGCATAATGTTGAGCTCCTCTGGCCACAGACGCTTATCTTTCGTGATGGCGGCAGGAAAAGACTCCTCTGCTCGATAGCCTCCCTGTGTTCTGGAGACACCTCACTGGTCACTATCTGGACCCAGGAGTATGATGTCAGCCTCTAGGTTCAGCAAAGCTCAGACCAGGTGCTGCTCAATAACTTTAGGACCACGGTCCCTGAAACAAGAAGGTTGTACCTCCTATTTCAGAACTAATTTATAATAAATTTCCAGACTGAACACAATACATAACAAACACTGAGTTCAGAGCAGTAGGCCAACTGCTATCTTCATCTGAAACAATTTTCACCAGTATACTCCTCCCTAATGGTTACTACGCCTCTGCAATTCCAGCATGATTTCTTTCTAGTTAATAAGATAGGTGTCAGTGTACTGTTTGGCAATTCCATGTAGTTTTACTTTCCTCCGACACCTTCTGTTCAGGTTGGAGCACTATATAGGCTTTACCTCATGTTCGCTACTGAACCACACATATATATACAGACATAAATTATCAATTTACATTCAATTTTCATTAAAAAGATATCAAATATTTCAAGCTTACCACAATTCATGGAATAATACACAGTTACGTTGACTGGCAATGAATATAGCACAATTTCGATCTGCCGATGTCCCAGGCTTTTATTTAGAAAAATATGCACTGGCGCTCAACGCACTGGTTCTTTAGTAAGTTTATTTGAAAATGTGGTGCTGACCTGACGCCTCTGATTGACTATAATGGCGGGTCTAACCAATCGTGCCATGTTTACCCAAGCGTTTGAAAAAAAGTACACTTACTCACGTTTCCCTAACAACAAAGAATCAATATTTATAGCGAGACTAATCGTGTTTAGCCTTACATTTACTTTCCGCCAATCAAATAGGAGGTAACATGTCAGCCTATTTCCCGTACAATGGTGGTGTGAAAATCTGCCACTGAGCGATTCTGATTTTGGTGTTGTCTGACATCCCTCACTATTTCTTTTGGCTATAATTTGTTAATTCCTAGACTATTTGCGTAACGTTTAACATATTCTTTGTCAGCAAGTCCTAAGGAACCCAAATATATAAATTTAATGGGGCTAAGGGGATGCGTTCAAAATATGCATTTTCTTCTACCTCCTGTTCACTTCGAATACAATGTGGTGTCTGGGTACTGTAATGTTTTCAAACGTAAACCAGTATAATGTCATGTTTCCTAATAAGCGTTTTGTAAGTTTTTAAAACCTAACTCGTATGGGTAGTGTTTTTTATCACTGTCGATTTGAAAAAAGCTAGTGCTTGTGGCCTTACACGCGTGATGGTAGTAATTGTGTATCGCGAGACTGTGGTAGTATTGCCTGCGTTCCGGCTTTCAGCCCCTCCCTTTCTTTCTATCCTTAGTCCATCTGTCTTTCGTTTATGGTAACTTAGTGTATAAAATGACGTGAATGGAATATTAAATATAGGTCAGCTTGCGTATCTCAAGGTTTTTCTTAGAAAGGCAGTACACGTTTTATCGTAGAAAGCGGGTATTGAAGCAGTAGGCTTTTACTATCAACGTGAAACGTTACAATTTGCAGACGAAGGAGAAAACAAGGGGGATTTCGAGTACAGTCATTGTGACAGCACTGTTCTTTACCATTCTTCTTTCCTTTTATTAAATTTATTTGTTAGGCTTTTCATTTACGTTTTAATTTATATATGTGGATTAGAATTTCACAATACTGTATAGATACTGTATAGATACTGTATACATACTGTATAGATACTGTATACATACTGTATACATACTGTATAGACACTGTATACATACTGTATAGATACTGTATACATACTGTATACAAGAACCAGACAAGCGCAAGTGGAACACGAGATGAGAAGAAGTCGCTGGTGATGGATAGGACACACATTACAGAAACTTGCTGATAGCAGTACAAGGCAGCTATGAGTAATCTTTGAGAACAACTCAGAGACAACAATACTAAGATCTAACTTGTAATCCTGTTAAATGAAGTTATGCGCTGATGGGTAGGTTATTGTTTTTTTGCTGGATTTTTTATTCACAAGATCCTGCATACAGAAGTACAAACACAGATTTCTACTTGACTGCTATACAATGATAGCGTGGAACAAGCGGTAATATGCTACAGGAACATTTTTTTGAACAAATTGAGGTATCATAAATTTGTTTCTTGCTTCTTGGTATGCAGGGGTAGCAGTTACAAATCGTGTTGTAACAAGGGACATAACTAGTTTCCAAAACGGGTAGGCAAAGTGAATTATTGCGTCGGTATGTCTGCAGCTGACAGCAGAATTAAGGGAGGAAAAGGGGAAGTGGGGGAGGGAGGTAGTAACAACACGTGAACAATAACATCAGGGTACAGTTATTGATACCGTCTTGCTTCTCTGGTTGAGCTGATTGGCTGTGAACGCTAAACGTGACTTTAAGTATTGTTTGGATGTGTGCCAGGCGTGTACTTCCGTTTGGCGGTCGTGTGTGAAAGTCTGTGTATTTGGGTGTGTGTGTGAGTGTGAGAGTGCGATATTTCTTTGATGTGTTCCAGACAATAACGTGCATTTATGAAACCGTGTGTGTCAATTTGTGAGTGTGAGTAGTGAGTCTGTGTTAGAAATGTGACAAAATTTAGAAAAATATGTTTAAGATTTGTAATTCTAAAATCCGCCGGATACAAATCAGGTAAGCTCCGCGTGCAATATATGAAGGGAAATATATATATATATATATATATATATATATATATATATATATATATATATATATATATATATATATATATATATATATATATATATATGTCACAACGCTATTTTGTGGTTGTTTGCTTGTTGGTGACAAGGCAAACCGGTCGGAGGCCAACGGAAATAGCCGAACGACCGGATCATGTGACCATCGGAAATTCGGGCGCCAAGGTTTTGAGCGCGAAAGACTGCGGTCCCGTTTGGACGATATTCTATGCCAGCTTGATGCTGCCCATATTTCATTGAATATCTTGATACAATGCCCGCCAGATTAGTCTTATGTTAGTGATATTTATTCTAGGGAAGTGATTATTTGCTCAGTGATGATTTTTGTGTAAGCTGAGAATTGGTTGCACGTACTTTTGATAGTCGTTAGGTCGCTAGTACCATGTTGGTTCGCCGCTACATTGAGCGGAGTTCACCGTAGGAGTTAGGTAGCCATATTGCCTGGTCTTGCATATTGATATTATATGTTCATTCCCTGTGGCGGCATTTATATATGTATTTGCATTTCATTAGTGTTCGGAAGCATGTGTGAGAGCTCCTGAAAAGTGTATATGTCCGCTGCATGACTCACAGATTCTTCAATGATCATTTTACAGTGTATGCCTGAGATACTGGTACGAAACGGGGACTGTTCACTGCCATTTCAAGTAAATTTTGTGTAAAGCAAGATCGATGAGAGCAGGCGGAGAAATTTTCTAACATAGGAAAAGCCTGGACATAGGGCAGATCGAAAATGTGCCATATCGCCTAGTCATCGTTTACTTGTGTTATTTCCTTGCATCAGTGGTAAGATTGATTTTCTTAACATTTTATTTAAAATAAAATTTGAATGTGAAATACTAACATACGACTGTAAGTAAGTGAGTCTATGGCAGATTCAAAACAGAGTCTAGAGATTGATCCAGCATATGAAAGACTATCAGAGAGGTGTAGACCAACTAAACTATATAGGATTATCATCAGGAGCATAATACCTATCCTATTATATGGACAACAGATTATTGCTGGAATTGCAGAGGCGTTGTAACTATTAGGGGAGAGGAATACTGGTATACCTGGTCACATCAAAAGAAACTGGTGAAAGGGATTGTCGTAAAGAGCTGATCTTGCATGTTTGTTTGTAATGTGCCTGTACTGGTTGTTGAGTATTATTGTAGGCTGTTGATTACGAAGGAGGCATATCCTTTTGATTTAAGAGGGTTTTGGTTGCTGTCAATAACTGGTGCCAGACTACAGTGGGACGATATATTCATGCCACAGTCTTGCTTTTTTCGGGGACAACTGTAAACCACCATCATTCTTGAAGAAGTGGGAGCTGAAGGTTGTCGTTCAGCGAAGTGCAGGAAGATTCCTACATCATATTACAAAGATAGGTGCATGTTCGGCACCTGATCGCTCAACTAACATTATATTACAAATAAGAAACTGGGAATAGTGATATAAACATTCCATCAGTGTCCACAAAAACTTACAAACAACATGCAGAGATGATGATAATAAACAATCAACCAGTGTATACTAGAAGTCATCTCAGTTAAACAATACAACTACACTCTTATATAATAATATGTGTATTATGGTCAGAAGACCCATTGTGTAAATTGATTGATGTAATTAATTTCTATGATTTCACTTTGATTGTCAGTCCTGATTCCAAATAAATCAGATTCAGGACAATAAATTGAAAAATATTAACTTTACCAAACTTTCAACCACTGACGTACTAAAGATAGTCTTTTAAAGTGTAGTTCGTATGTGATTTTCGTGGTACTGTTGTGTTGTATTAGATAATAAAATAATTTGTGTAATTGTTTATATGTTCAGTTGGTTAATGCAACCTTACACTAACATTTCATAACCCTAGACACCAAACGTAGTCATCTTACATTCTATCTAGAATAAGTCTGAATGAGATCATAGTGGTGGTAGTAGAAAGGTGCCCTGGAAATTTACTCTAATATTTATTATATTCAGGGACCTTCACAGCTGACCTCATTCAGTACACTAAGATTTCTTAACAACAAACTGTATTAACATCAAACCCACCACAGCCACGTATATTTCCAAGATAGTGCGCTTATTCAGTTAATAATCATCATTATTATTATAATCATCATCTTTATTATCACCATCATCATTATCATCATTATCCTTCAGCTTCTGCTCCCCGAGGAGCATATCCATTAAAGAAAACGCATGCCAAGCCGTTACCGTCTTGTGCCATCTGTTCAAAGTCTTTCCATGTCTTCTTTATCCACTTCATGTCCATCTCCAGTTCCGATCTCCATTTCTTTCCCCTCTACATCAGTTACCCACGAGACTCTAGAAAAAGGACTGTCTTGTAATTGTCGTGAAGTGACGTCTGTCTCACAACACGAATTCTGCTTAACTGTGACCATACCGTGCGCCATACATTGTAAGAACTGCAAGATACACAGACCAATCAGAACGCTCCGTTATGCCGTGTTTACTACAGCCTTGGATAAATAAAATGGAAGTCCAAATATGTGCAAAAAACTATCGAAGGACAGTTAACTACATCATTATGAAAGAAGTACCACCTGGAAGAGGCTACCAAAACGATATTAGGGATGTTGCTCTACCCGTAAGTACTAACACTTTTACAAATACTGATATAGGACGGTAGAGATCTCTAGTTGAATGCATAGAAGCCTCAGGTTAGTCCATTATTTAGCTCTGTAACGTACGCATAGAATAAAATGCATTTAGGAATGGAAAAGGTTGTTTACTAGAAATATGTAGAAAAATATAGGGCGTATTTTAAACTTTAGATGAATAAAATCGCTCCAGGGATACCTTAGATAAGTAAAATCTTAGTTTTCCTGATTTGCACAATAGGCAAAATTTACCAATATTTTCTGAACACAAAACACATTCGTTGGGAACCACCTCGGACGCTCGAGGCTACACTATTTATAGCGCGTGTCTAACAGAATCAGGTCAGTCACAATATTTGAAAGCGACAGCGAGCGGCAAAAGAAAGCAAGTGTTGGTGGAAGCGATTTGCCTTCTGTACTGGAAAGCAGACCTTAAACAGCCATTAACAGCTCGTCTGTGAGTATGCCTGAGGGTAAGAACGAATCTTTATATATATATAGTGCAGTAGAAATTAAAAGAAGACTTGCAATTGCTTCACATAAGCTAATACAGATGAAAAACCTATGGCAAGGCACAAGCAAAGAAACAAAGTTACAACTGATCAGAGCATGTATATTCCCAGTAGCAACATACGGCTGCGAGACTTGGACACTCAATAAAACAGTTGCAAAAAAGATTACATCATTCGAAATGAAATGCTACAGAAGGATGTTGAGAATACCCTGGACAGAAAAAAAGACCAACAGAGAAGTACTGCACTCACTAAATGTACAGGAACATTGGCTCCTAAATACCATCGCAATAAGGAAGCTGAAATTTTTCGGTCATATAAAAAGACATAATAGTCTGGAAAAAACAGTGATGGAAGGCATGGTCCCTGGAAAAAGGGGAAGGGGTCGACCTAGACGACGGTGGACCCAGCACATCACAGAGAGTCTGAACTTGTCTTTGGCTGATGCAGGTCGACTTGCCCAGAATCGTGATGCGTTCAGAGCAGCTGTAATGGAGACAACGTTCTGGAAAGAATACGTCACATGATGATGATGATGATATATATATATATATATATATATATATATATATATATATATATATATATATATATATATATATATATATATATGTGGGTGTGTGTGTGTGTATATATAATTATGTGTATTTCTAGTGATTAATCCACCTGTACGATAGGAAGTGTGTAGATGTGTTAGAAAATTACAGTGTGTTGCTGGTGAACTTAAGGCTTGTGTGTAATTCTGGAGGCAAAGCCAGCCTTGGGAAATATTCAAAGTAATTGAGAATGATGGCCAAAGTGTGTCTGTAAGTTTGGAAATGTATTTAAAGAAGTATTTCTTAATGGAATGACACACATACCATGGATATAAGGAAGAATCAAAGGAACTGTATTACTGTATAGTTTGATATATTACTTAGTAGTTTTATTCACGACCAAATTATTGTAGGGAGGCGGATCATGGGAAAAGGATTATAAATAAGGATGTAGAAGAAATTTATGATCACAGTGAACTGAATTGATTGTTGCTACTATATTATGTTTTGTGAATCTTCTAGCACTGTCTATCATCCCCATCTGTGTCATAGAGGGATACTGATAGAAAAATACAGGGATTGCATTTAACTTCGTTTCAGGTTTCATCCTGTAAACCTAACAAATATACAAAAGGCATCTCTTACTAAAGGTTACTATGGATGCAGTGCCGGTCTATGTCAGAGGGCCAGACATCTCGTGTATACCAATTGGAAGAATTTCAGCAATTAATTCTATCCAGTATCAGAGGGCGCCATCCTCAGTGACTCGGATACGTTGCCCACAAAGGCAACTGTACAGCATATCCCTGTTCACCAAAAATAAAATAAAAGTTTTATGATGACTATAGCAGTGTAGAACTTCAATCAGAACTGTGAAATTAACAAATATTACTTAATCAGAGAGAGACCAACCAAGCAACACTTTCTCTATAGTGATAGACATTTTAATTCAGTGAAAGACTTTGTTGAACATTTTATTAATTATTTAATGTTGTAATATGATTTCTTTTAAAACTTTTCAAACAGAAAAGAGTAAATGTACAAATAAATTGTAAATATTTACCAGCAGACTTGCTTAAATTCTTTAAGTTAAGTTACAGTCCTTGTTGGTGAATTTAATTAAATAATTACTCCTAGCAGAGTTAATAACAATAGTAATTACCATATTAACAGAGGAGGATCTGGAGAGGTAGCAAATAAGGACTCAGAGTACTACATTACCATCTTCTCTGGGAACTTATACAGCTTGACCCTACCTTTGTTGTCTATACACCCTTACTCTTTTCAGAGAAGGGGTATTACTGATAAGACCAGACTCTTACCCTCTCGTGACAGTAATGCTACCAAACGGTTTCCTCAGTAACCCATTTATGGTTACGCTTAACTGAATCTAAAAAGCTCATATTTTTTGTTTGGCTCTGTCGTTTGAGGCATATCTTCCTTCAATAGAGCATGTCGAATGTTTTATTCCCAGTGAACATTATCAGTTTTCCTTACTGTTCCTCCTGTTTGGTGTTATAATTGTTACGTTATTCTGTTTTTATGTTTGTGTATGTGTTTTTTTATCTTTTATATCGCTTACCAACATTAATTCTTTTCATTTTTCGGAACAAAATAATGTCTCGCTGAAGAAATGAGAGCCTAGAACTCAAACGAAACATGTTGGAACCAGGAGAAACGTTCGTGGTATCTTGATGTGTAATCTCTCTCAAGAGCAAGACTAATTACACACCTGACTATTATGTTCTTAAAAGAAACAGAGAAATGCAAGCTGTATTTTTTTAGGCGGGATAATTTATAAATTAACAAGAACATTATTGCGCTGCTTGCAAGTTGTGTGTATATATCACAAATGTAAACAATAATTACTATAGGATGGCACGAATTTAAAGAAAAAAAAACTATGCAGTTAGTAAATATTAAGGCAAAGAACAAAACAAATGGAACACGACTTGCAAAAGGTTTGACTTTGGTAAAAATGTAAGATTTATATAGCAACAAAGTTTGGAAATCTCAATAGAGAAAAGGAAAAGAGAAACGCCCAAAACGCACTGCGAAGAGATTGGGTACCAAAAAAAAACTAAACTATGTAGACAAAAATAGTTGGGAGTGACTGCTTGGAACAACGATTTAAATTTGGATTTAAAAGACACATAATCTTGATCAAGCTGAAAGAAGCGATTAGAGAGGGGAAAAGAAAAGGGGAAAAAACAAATCAGAAAGTGTTGAAAAAAAGAAAATGAAAAAGTGGCAAACGGGCATGCGCAAATAAAAGAAAATAAAATAATGAAGGAGAATGTTGTAAACTGGTAATAGAAAGTTTCAAAAAATATATGAAAAATGGTGCTAGAGACTGTTTTAAAAATGATCAATACACTAGAGGCCCCCTGTAGGTCATTGGGGTCCTTGAAGAGACACAGACAGAATAGGACTACTGCACACTCAAGCCTGTCTTACCCGGTGATTTATATGAGGTTATACATGGGGCTTACAGTCTTATCACAAACTGTCACAGAAACCACCATAACAACAGCATGTGAATGTTTGATGCAGGCTGTCTGCCAGGGGACCAGCTGTAATGGTGGCTTCATTTTCCGTCAGGAGCACGAAGGAAAGGCAAGGCAATACACCAGAAGCACGTGATGTTTCGGGATTACCATTCGTCAGTTAGTCACAAACAGGAAACAAAGGTGATAAATATAGAAATACTATAAGAAAATAACAAAGTACACGCAGAAACCAGGGAAATAGAACAATGCTTGACAGTAAACTTACTAAACAAGTAGGAAATATCAATGTAGAGAAGTAAACTACAATAACACAGCAATGAACATTAATGAAATAAATAAATGAAAAAAAAAAACGACCTGATGTAAAAGTAATGTCCTGCAATTTAAGAAAATGCCGTCTAAACATTTGGCAGCACAAACAGGAACCGACAGTGTAACCAAGGTTAATAGGAGGGGGAGGGGGGTGGGTAACAATGTGTACATGCTGTTAGCAAATTGTCATCACATTAATTTAGAAATGCACATGGGAAATACAAATGATATCAATTCTACTAAGACCAAATATTGGTTTTACAACGATAAACACAAATGGATTGCTCTTAATAACGCTTATATACTGAAGCACATTAAAAACGCACCACTATTATATATACTGATGCCGAGAAGCTGGAAAAAAAAGTGTGGGAATGGATTTTCCCCGTGTTTGTCATGAGGTAGAGAGCGAATGGCTGCTGAATGGAAAGTGCATGATTCAACCCACGGGTTTGTGTACAGACTACATGAAAACAATGAAAGTTACACGTGCAACACGATTCCCAACAGCTATGACCCTGAAAATGTGTACGCGTTGTGGCAGTATACTCGGTATAAAAAGGCCGTTGAGACAAAACACCCAGTACATGTGCTTGAAATGCCACGACTATCTGAAAACGACCGCTAACGAGCCATTGGTATGTTGGAGACCGGAATGAGCTCGCGGGCCATTGCCAGAAGGATGAATTGTCACCACAGCACTATTGTACGTCTCAATGAACGTTACGGAACCACTGGCAGTGCCCGGGATAGATTTCAGAGTGGCCAACCACATGTTACTACCCCTGCGCAAGATCGTCATATTGTGCTGAGTTACCTAAGGAATCGTTCTCTCCCGGCAAGTCAAACAGCAAGAGCAATAGTGGGTAGACGTGGGCAAGTCTCTCGAATGACAGTCATGCGACGACTCAGAGATACAGGCCTTACTTCAAGACGACCTTATGTTGGGCCAAACTTGACTCACAGACATCGTCAGCAGCGCCTGCAATGGGCAGAGCAACATGTCAGATGGACTAGACTGCAGTGGAATGCTGTCCTATTCACAGACGAGAGCAGATTCAACATATCCTTTGCTGATGGACGTATGCGGATTTGGCGACGGTGTTGAAAGCGCTTTGCAGATTGCTGTGTTCGTCAGCACAACCGATTTGGAGATGGCAGTATTCACATTTGGAGGATTCAGTTTTCACCATCGCATGCCTCTTCACGTCTTCCGTGGAAATATTAATGTTGTGACATATCGAGATGAGGTTCTGGATGCATTGGTTGCTCCTGCGTTCACAAATTATCCAGACTTGCAGCTTCTCCAGCAGGATAACGCACGTGCGCACACCGCATGCATTACGCAGCAATATCTACAGCAGCAGAACATTGTGGCGATTGATTGGTCTGCCCTATCACCAGACATGTCCCCTATGGAACATCCGTGGGACGAGCTTGGACGCAGAGTCTACAGGCAAGGTTATCCGGCTAATCTGCAACAGCTCGAAGCTGCTCTTACACGTGAATGGGACTTGATTCCCCGGAATTTCCTTCAGAGACTTGTGTGTTCCATGCGGAGCCGCTGCCAAGCTTGTTTGCAAGCACACGGTGGACGTACCAGATACTGAGGATAGTGTGAATGAATTTTTTTATTGGTTGCATTTTTGGTTTTCTCCCTTGCCTGCACAGAATGCAATGAATTTCGTAACAATCAAATGTACAAATTAATGACCAGCATGGATTCATAGGAAAATGAATAAAGATTCCAAATATGTAAACTTGTAAACACTTATATTTACATTTCACACTCTGTTCCTGGATTATACAGGTGGTGCGTTTTTAATGTGCTTCAGTATATATATTTTATCTTTGGTTTTATACAATTTTATTCCATTCTACTGGGAAGAAAACACGTTCTGAAATGCACCGATTTTAAATTAAGTGTCACTGATAACATCAAAGACTGGGGGAAATGTTTGATCATCTCGTAGATTGCATTGTCCCCAACCCCCTGTCGACAACTTTATCGATTTGTGTAAAGAAACTACATTAGTTTTCAGACTGAATTCCAGTTTTATTGGAAAACACAGACACATTCAGTCTTGCAACAAAAGTAAATATTGTTTCGAAATTTAAAAAAGAAAGAAAAGCGTGGTGGGTGATGGTAACAACAATTGAAACCAGAAGAAAAAGGAGAACTCACGTTCTAGTGTTGTCAATACGAGATACGGCTGTTTCTAATATACTCAAAACAGTTTTACTTTGTGTGCTATTTAATATTTCAAAACAGGAACCGCGACAGCGTTTTATTGTTTCTGTCACATGCTGTTTGCTCCAGCAATCAGATATGCAAATAGGTTGTTTATTTTTCTAGCAATTTGTGAGGACACGATCTAACTCACGTTTCTTCGTATCCAGACTCCTATAAAAACATGCGTTCTGACAATGCCTGACGTCGATATAGTTCCCGTACTATTCAGTTTGCCGTGTTTTAACCAAATAGTAACAAAATTAACTTCAGTGTTGCTTGCCTAGCCAAATACAAGCCAGGGGTTCATACCTTTAACAACAACAACAACACCTGTGGGAAAATATTAGTTAATATCTTACCTTTTTCCCTACCAACGTCTTGTTACTTCAAGTATTTATCATAATTATTCGCATTTTTGGCTCCCTAAGGAGCAGGAGCCACTGATGTAGTTGAAAGCCTGCCACAATTACTTAATGTGCTCTTGCACGTCTGTTTTGTGTAGCTATTTCTTGCATGGTGAGGTTGTCAACACCATTCACAACGTCATATTCGCAGTCTCTTATGACACTTGTGAAAGAGCTGAACGGATGCAAGGAAGAATGCTTCCATCTCCAGAGGCCCAAGTCAAGACAAAAAAACTCATTCTAAATTAATCAAATATCGTCAAACGTATTTCACACACTTTTTAAAAACTTATTTTATGTATTTCTTGGAACACTTGTAAATATTGTACATGTTTTTGTCTTTAAGTCAAAATTATACATATTTTAGTGGACTTGTAAAATTGGTATACTTTCTTTTCATTATTTAATAATGCTAATTGCGCTAACAGAGGACACGTATTGATAAAAATAATCGATCTGGTCAGTAATCTGTTTTTGCGATGGACAGTATTAATCTTCGAGTACTTATTATTTGTTTGGTGTCCGTTATCTATGTTATTATACTTGCGCGCCCACAGGCAGTGTAATCGACTATGTTTAGTTGGCATACCGCAATAAAAGAATGTTAGGAGTGTGGGTTATTGGCCTAAAGGGTAATCGATGCCGTATGTAAAAAGTGCGAGGTTGACTCTTGTTTGGAGAGAGATAAGAAATGTGTTGTGTAATTCTTCACGTGGTAAGACGGGGCGGGAACAAATAAGGTTGGATGGCGTGTAGTTCAGATTTGTTTTTATTCACCTATTTAAGCGTGCACAGTCAGTGAAGGCAATTCTTGTCAAAACATATTAGACAGTCACGTTTATGGATCGACGAATACAGGAGGAAGCCAAATAGTATGTTTAGTGCGCGAACAATAGCACGCCTTTCACATCTGCGCCCATCTTTCTGTCAGAAGTTGTACGTCACCTTGTAGCAGTGATAGTGCTAGACTGCCCTAGCTGCCTATCGGCAAGGTTGCCACTCAAGTTCTAGAGATAAACCCAGATTTTCTTCTTTAAAAAACCCAGAAATACCTAGATTATTTTATGCATCAAATACACGGGGATAGACGATGCTTACACAATCTTTTAGTGCAACTTTAGCACAAATAAGCTGTGTGCTACCAAATGTTATTTATTTCTTCATTTTTATTTTATTTTTTTATTACCAAAAATTCACAATTACATAAAAATGATTTTATTAACACCCCAATATATCACATAGGCAGCCTTGGTGCGCTTCAGTGACATTATTTTAGCAATTGTGCTGTCTGGAAACATCTGCTTGCAACATTCAATCAAATGATCAGCTTGCGAAAACGGAGTATTATGTTCTGCCATGAAAGCCGACAACAGTATCTCCGCTTTAGCAATTTTGTCTTGAGACAGGGCTCTTTTGGTTTGATGAAAAACTTGTTAATATTCAGAGTTTTGCTTTTGGATTCGAAATTTTTCATGTGCTTCTGTGTCAATAAAGCTGTGTTGTTGGCATTAGTTAATGTACAGGAACAGACCGTACAAATCACAGCATAGCGATTGCCAGAGTCCGGCTTTATCCAATCCTTCAGTTCGATGTCTGTTAGCCATTCCGCACAAAAAGCCTGCTGATACCATGGCTTCAATTTTTTACGCGGTTGCGTGTGTGTCGTCATGCTGCTACAACTACCTAGCGTACCTTCATCATCGCTCATTTTTAATCTTAATTTTAATTATTTTTTGACAAAAAAATAATAATATGCTGTTTAACTGCTTAAGTCTAAAATTTAAAAAGAATACTTTAAAACACATCGCAAAAAATGACTGAGTATTGTAGATGACAGCCATTAACAGAATAACAGGACATAGCTGATGTAAACGAGTAAAAAAAAAACAACGTCATTGATGTGGTTAAAAACAAGAATTAAATTTAAGTGGAATAAAAAAAATATATAGCACATCATTTGTTACATTTAATTATAATATAAATATAATGTATAATGCTCAGTGCACAGAATATACATACATTGTAAATGTCAATTGTCAAATATACCCAGATTAATGCAGATTTGGAAAAACAATACCCAGATACCCAGACGGAAGCCCAAAAACCCAGATCTAGTAAAAAATACGCAGCTGTGGCAACACTGCCTATCGGCAACGTCGGCAGTTGCTTTAGCTACCAGCTAGGTCAAAGGTCATCCACGTATGACGTCATGCAATGTTATCAATTTTTTGCCTGCCCCTTGATCAGATTTTGTCACAATCACCCAAACGTCACATATCTCTTAGCCCCCCACCCGCCCCCCCCCCCCCCTTGTCCCCACTTTTGGTGTGTGATAATACTGAGCGAAATAATACAATAATAATAATAATAGCCCCTTCAGTCATAACTGACTATGGGAATGCGCCCCCGAGGTGGCAGCCCTCAGCTGCTTATTTTCCTGGTGCTCCTTTCGACGTTTTCTCCTCACCTCTGCTTCTTGTGTGAGCCTCTCTTCGCCCAATCTGAGGTGGTGCCGTAAATAGCATCGCCACTTAGTGCGATCGGCAGCTTCATCCTCCCATGTTGCTGGATCCATGTCCAGTGCCCTCATATCTCTCTTGCACACATCTTTGAACCTCAGCTGTGGTCGCCCAACTGTTCTCTTGCCATCTGCTAATTGTCCGTAGAAGATATCTTTTGGGATGCGACCATCTTCCATGCGGCGAACATGGCCAAGCCAGCGAAGTCTGCGCTGTCTAAGCAAAGAATATAATCGAAAGTAAATTAGTTACTATTGCAGACAAAATAACCTTTTACGTCAACTAATCAACTAATGGTTAATAATTAATGAGGCTTTTACAAAGTCTGTCTTTTTCCTGTGCCGCGTTCCTGCACGATACAAGGACCAACCTTTGCTTTACCCAACTAAATGCATTACAAACAATGTTAACGTTCACAGCAGTTGGTTCAGCTAGGTAAACGGTTATGTCTTTGATCTCCCCGGACTGTTGTCGGGATGATAACTTGTTACGGTTTTTTTTTTATTCTAATTTTTACACCAACATAATTTATGAAAAGAGCGAGTCTCGCGCGCATTATTTGTGTGACGTCACCTTTTTTTCAAACTCTTCCCCTCCTCCCCTGTCGTCACATATCGTCTCAAAATGTTGACACCCCCCCCCCCCCCCCCCAACTGCGCGACGTTATATGTGAACGACCCATTATACCTAACAGATCTAAGAATATAGACCAGGCCTCAAGGAAAGACTCCTAGTGACTGAAGGATTATCCATATGGCCAGCCATTTAACATCAACCAACTGCATAAAGTATGGACTACATAAAAACGGATAACTGCACAGAACAGTTTTAAGTCACATGATGGCGTTTCATAAACATCAACGTCTTAATCATCATCAACAGCATTTATATGCTTCTTGTAGGACCTGCAGTTTTAACTACAGCTGACCATCTTGCAGGAAGCCTGCATCCATGGACACATTCCTACAGCTGTGGTTTCTGTAACAAATTGTTATATATGATGCGATTGACATCCTCATGTGCACCCATTTGTGCAATATAACAACACATATTCGAGGATGTTGACACTGTGCACTGTAGGAATAGGAAAAAAACGGAACACTATACAAATATAGATAAGAAATATTGAAAAAGCTAGCTCGCACAAAAATGACAAATTTGGAAAAATTACATTCGTGTACAGTGATTAAAAAATGAGACAGAAAAATGAAGACTTGGACAGATTACATGTTAGTATTCGATAATCATAACCACACATATGCTTCCCATACTTCATCCTCAAAGTCAGACGGTCCCAAATGTTTCTGAATAGCCACACCCAAAACCAAACCTGTGCTTTCTCGCGATACAGCACCCGTAGTTATAGTAATGGTTCTGCATGTAATAAAAATGAGAAACTTAATTGAAGCGGCACATATCGTAATCCCTCTTGACTCAACAATTTAAAACTTTCGTTCTCTGTTACTGATGACCTGAGAAATCGTTTAATGGAAGACATTTCATGGTTACTTTAATTTTTTTTTTTAAATAGGAGTTTCGCCTCGTTACGGCGAGGCGCTCTCCATTTAACCAGGCACAAGGTACGTCGGTTTTATCTGCGCGCTAGTACAAATGTAAACGACCTTGTGGTATGGTACTAAGAAACTGTAACTGCAAGATACACGAGGAATAATCGATATGTTTCTATTTATTGAAATTAGTACATACAAATGTACATAATAGAAAACGAGAAATATGCTAAATATAATAAGTAAATAAGCATTAAGTTGATCATCTATATCTGTAACTCGTGAGAGTTATTCAACACCTGTGTATGACCGTTATAAGAAGATCCAGACCATGTTTAATTCGATTTTCTTGTCGTTAATTAAATTATGAGCAATTAGTCATTAAGGAAGTGAGCACAAAGTCATGGACGGGAACTCATATTGAGTCGTTCAGACAAACCAATGAATTCATCGCCTCCATTTTCCCGCAACAAGGGAATTTTGTGTTCGCATAGAATGGTAATACTGCGAACTACTAGTCATGTAGTAAGCAGTGCCTAAGGAATGCTGGGCTAGGGGCCAGGTGTCTCTTCTTACAGAAACGTAAACTGAACGACCAAAATACATTTAAGCAGATCATTAACATGACTTTCGTGAATGAGTACGCGCGCTGCGTAAGTACAACGATTAAAATGGTGTGCCAATACCACCAATGGAGAACTGATAGAAAACACCTGCAATACATGCGAATAAGAGGTGAATAAATTACGTTGCCACTAAATAGAACGCACAGTGAGGAAAACAGCCAACAGCACCTCCACGAAATCAATGTTCGGAAACTGCCATTACAAAAAAATTAGTCGAAGGCGCATGGAAAACAGAAGTGATGACAGATATATAGCGTATAATGAAAACAGAAGTGGACAGATATATAGCGTATAATGAAGACAGAAGTGATGACAGATATATAGCGTATAATGAAGACAGAAGTGATGACAGATATATAGCGTATAATGAAGACAGAAGTGATGACAGATATATAGCGTATAATGAAGACAGAAGTGATGACAGATATATAGCGTATAATGAAAACAGAAGTTATTGACAAATATATAGCGTATAATGAAGACAGAAGTGATGACAGATATATAGCGTATAATGAAGACAAGTGATGACAGATATATAGCGTATAATGAAAACAGAAGTTATTGACAGATATATAGCGTATAATGAAGACAGAAGTGATGACAGATATATAGCGTATAATGAAGACAGAAGTGATCACAGATATATAGCGTATAATGAAAACAGAAGTTATTGACAGATATATAGCGTATAATGAAGACAGAAGTGATGACAGATATATAGCATATAATGAAGACAGAAGTGATGACAGATATATAGCGTATAATGAAAACAGAAGTTATTGACAGATATATAGTGTATAATGAAGACAGAAGTGATGACAGATATATAGCGTATAATGAAGACAGAAGTGATGACAGATATATAGCGTATAATGAAAACAGAAGTTATTGACAGATATATAGCGTATAATGAAGACAGAAGTGATGACAGATATATAGCGTATAATGAAGACAGAAGTGATGACAGATATATAGCGTATAATGAAAACAGAAGTTATTGACAGATATATAGCGTATAATGAAGACAGAAGTGATGACAGATATATAGCGTATAATGAAGACAGAAGTGATGACAGATATATATATATAGCGTATAATGAAGACATAGAATGAACATGAACTGATGGCACAAGTCACTTGAAATTAAAATCAAACAACCCTCGTGCATCATGCTGAGCTTTACAACAGCTGCACTGTAGTTAAGATATTCACTAACGTTTATGACACAAATGGTAAGAACAAATTTAAACACGCTGGCCAAATTTTCAGTAGCATAATTTCTTTTATAAAACGTTGTAGGCATTATTTGGCACGATCAATTGAAAAACAAAATGCATAGGTTTTATTAATGCAGGATTTTTTGGGGGCAGAAGGAACACAATAAGAATGGGATTAAAAATATAGAAGAAATGGCTTATCAAAGGTGCAGGTATTCGTTTCCTGATGCATTTTGCTTGAAAACCAAATGCTTTATGTTTCCTTATATCTGTAAGCACTGAATAAAACTCATTTACAAGAGAAATAAAGACAATATAAAAATCGTTAAAACTCAGTGTTTCACTATCTGAACGTTTAGAACTATCTGTATAGACATTCATCAGTATGTAGTATATTATTTTACGGTTAGAAATTAATTTGTATGTTTTTCTATTAGAGTGTTACATTTCACTGTTCAGCAGCAGGCTTAACATCTGGACGGCACAAACTCTTCACCTCAAAGGTTGCACAACAGAACCTGGGCTCGGAAACTGTAATTCGCACAGAGAAAGTTTCTAACTCCTGGTTTTCCATTTCATGTGAGTGCTAACTTAACACTAATATAAAAACAAATCACGATATTGTAACACCAAATCTCACGTCATATTTTATATAACCCTAGTGATTTGTACCTTCATAAATCTGACACAATAACTTCTAGGAACCCTGAGCCGTGCAAACCTGTAGATTGTCAACCCGCTGTGTAGAAAGAGGGCAATCAGTCTGATGGTATTTTAGCTCAAAGACCGAGTACATTTCCTCTAACAGATGAAGCATTCCAGTACCGTCTGAACGTCTTTCCCGGTGAACTGGAGACTGGGGTGTCATGGGAGTACACCAAAATATATTTCATTCCAGACACACACATAAATAACCATGTGTTTGCACAGTTGCACCCCTGCATACTTTCCACCTTCCACAACAGCACATCTACACACCTGTAAGTTTATCTGTTCTCACGCCCTTTGGGAGATAAAATCTTAACAATTTCTAAACTGCACAATTGATCACTCGTACACGTGAACTCCTGCAAACATTCCGTCATCCGCATTCTCATCTGTGCACAAATGAACACCTGCGTATTTCCCGTCTCACGCCATCGCACAATAGCACACTGAAGGATCTGAACACTTTCCGTCTTTTACACTTCCACAAGTGCACATCGTCACATTCCCACCAAATGAGAAGGAGACGCTGGCAGTGAACAGAACACACTGAAGAAACCCCCCTACAGGTTTACAAGGTAGTCTTTATTCTAAAATAACAGGGTAAGAAAACAAAGAGAAAGATCTAAAACACACAGAGAAGGGAATTATAGACATATACGAAAGGGCTAAAGGAGACACGGACATTCTTTAAATGGATGGCACAGTATAGAAAGGGTTGGCATGAATCTGTTGAAGGCCTGTGCTCCACAGGCTACTGAAGGGTCATGAGGATGACGATAATGACATTAAGAGTTTCGCACATTTATCAACTTTCTAATTTCTCATTTCTGCATTTGTTCATTCGCTCACTTTCACATTTCTACATTGCTTGTATTCACTAGTAGACGTACACATTTCTGTACACCTATGCTGGTTTTTTGTGTGCACACATACCCATCTCTATATATCAACACTTGCTTACTTGTACACTTCCATATGTCTACAATGCGTGTATTCACTAGTAGATGTGTACATTTCAATATACCCACGATGGATCATTTCCACACATACCAATTTTTAAATATCCACACTTTTTTACTTGTACTTTTACTTATCTCTACGTTCCAGATGTTCATTTGCACATTTGCCTATTTCGACTTATCCACACTTGTTCACTTGTATATTTCTAAGTTTCATATTTGTTCGTTTGCACATATGTCCATTTCTACATACACACGCTTGGTTATTAGTACACGTAATTATGTCTACATGTTACATGTTCATGGGCATACGTGCTCAATTCTACATACCCATGTTTGTTCACTTGCATTCTGTGGACATTTCTACATTCCCACAATTTTTCATTCCAGCACACGGACATTTCTACATACCCACAATTGTTCACTCTCATACTATGAACATTTATAAATACCCATGCTTGTTCACTCTCATACTGTGAACATTTATACATACCCACAACTTTTCGCTCTCATACTTTGGACATTTCAACATACCCATGCTTGTTCACTCTCATACTATGAACATTTCTACATACCCACAATTGTTCACTTTTCATACTGTGAACATTTCTTCATACTCACAATTATTCGCTCTTCTACTGTGGACATTTCTATATAACCACGCTTGTTCACTTTTATACTGTGAACATTTACTTCATACCCACAATTGTTCACTTTCATACTATAGACTTTTCTACATACCCACAATTGGTCACTTTCATACTGTGAACATTTCTATAAACCCACAATTGTTCACTTTCATACTGTGACCATTTCTGCATACCCACAATTGTTCACTTTCATACTGTGAACATTTCTGCATACCCACAATTGTTCACTTTCATACTGTGACCATTTCTGCATACCCACAATTGTTCACTTTCATACTGTGAACATTTCTACATACCCACAATTGTTCACTTTCATACTGTGGACAATTCTACATACCCACATTTATTCGCTCTCATACTAGGGATATTTCTACATACCCACAATTGTTCACTCTCATACTGTTGACATTTCTATATAACCATAATTGTTCACTCGCATACTATGGACATTTCTATATAACCACAATTATTCACTCTCATACTATGGAAATGTCTACATACCCACGTTTGTTAACTCGCATACTATGGGCATTTCTACATACCCACGTTTGTTCACTCGCATACATGCACAACACAAAACAGGTAGGCCATAAACATAAACAGTGGTTACCATGAACACAGTTACACCAACACTCATGTCACTAACGAAGAAGAAACTAATTAGATAAACGACCAAGAACATCATAGACGCCACATATAGAAAGGTCATGAGTGCAACTGTTAGGTGCAGACTTAAGACGTTCATAAACATTACTGAAATAACAACCGCTCCAGGTCGGGGACAACGATCCAATATCAACATTTACCTTCTTGTTACCTCATTAATTCGCTCTTTCATTTGACAGAAGTGTATCAAAGTTCCAGTTACAAATTACGTGGCCTTTGTACAGAATGCCAAGATTACTAAATCTGCAGGTAAGAACTTTATTCGTTTTGAACTCTTTCTGTCCCACACAGCTTTTAGGATTGATCCGGACACAATAGCAGGAGGTTAACTTTGTTGTCCGCATCCACTGTTTTAAAGACAAGTTGTGAACATACACATTTATGAGAAAGTATCTCGTAACAAATACAACTGTGTAGCGAGATTTGGTACCACTTGCTTTGTTTGTGAAAAAATGTGTAACCCCCCCCCCCCCCCCACACACACACACGCACGCACACACACACAGCGCAGGGACAACGCGGCGGGTCTTGCTTTGAAGTTTGAAAGTGGCTGAAAATAATTTGCACAATGAAAGCCTCATGTGGGGAAAATGAAAGGATACCTAGGAAGGAAGGAAAGATATAATTGTGTAGTGTAAAGAAGAGAAAACAAGTACAGAAAAAGCACAGATCGCCTCAAACCAAGAGATTAAACGAAAATCGTAGCGGACTTCAGACGGTGCTTTCTCGTACGGGAGAGTAGCACAAATATAAGGACACAGCGGCGCGTTTAAAATCACACACACCAAATCCAGAAGCTAGAGTGAGAGACTGGAAGACAGTATCTGCAAGAAAAGTTCTTTTCACGCTGCGTGCAGCAAACATGGACAAGTCAATTAAAGAAAAATGGTATGACGGGGTTACCAACGTGGAACTGATGACAAGAACTAGACAAGTGCCAGTGGAACAAGAGATGAGAAGAAGACGATGGCGATGGATAGGACACACACTGAGGAAACCTGTTGATAGCATTACAAGGCAGTCCCTGTTCTGGAACCCCCAGGGCAAGAGAAGCAGAGGTAGACCAAGAAGCACATGGAGAAGAGAGCTGGAAACAGAGGTGAAAATGATAAGGAGAACGTGGAAAGAACTTGAGATGATGGCACGTGACAGGAGGCCTTGGCATGTGTTTGTTGAAGGCCTATGCTCCTTTGGGAGTGGAGGGTTATGAATGAATGCAGGGCAGATACACTTCAACCAATACAGCCTCACCGTGCGCTTATTAATCCTAAGAGGGTGTGACATATTATGATAATAGCTTTCATATATCTATTTTATTACCTACATTTTTCTTCCACCTGGCTTTCACCTACACAAGTTTTGTTAACATAAAACCCTCCTACACTCAGAGATCTGTCTCTTCTTCTAATTTAGCACACCTGTTTTATTTTCTGTTTTCTATTTCCTTAGGAATGTTTACAAACAGACCTATTTAGCTAACGTTGAGCCGCTTACCTGTAATTATAAAGCCAGCGATTGGAAATCGTCGTAATAGGATTAAACAGGGAGAGACGGAACGCGTAGAAAGGGGCGACTATTTCAAAAGAGTCGTAATTTTGGCTCAGGGGAAGATAAGCTAATGTAGTTGAAACGTATTTTTCGTTAGACAGTGATCAGGGGAAATAATTTGAGTAGAAGGAGTAGATAATTTGGAACCAAGGGCAGATAATCACAGTTACTCCCCCTGAATCCGTTCGTTTTAAAGGTCATTAAACACGGGGAGAATCGCCAGATCAAAGGACGGGCTTCGCTCGATTGCCAGAGCCTGCAAGCGGTAAAAGCGTGAATTTTCCCTCTGATCGACCGAGGAAAAGCCCGAAATCTGAGCGAAGGCGTTAAAAGTAACAAGTCTGAGCGAAGTTCTGCAAATTTTATATATATATATATATATATATATATATATATATATATATATATATATATATATCACACTCAGACAGCTGAGTGAAAAGGCCCTTGAGTATAAGAGTGAGATGCATCTTTGTTTCATAGATCTGGAAAAGGCGTTTGACAGGGTCCCCTGGAGCAAACTTTGGGACTGTTTGGCAAGGAAGAATATTCCAGCACCTCTGATTCATGCTATACAGAGCTTCTACAAGTCTTGCAGAAATTATGTGAGGACAGCAAACCATAAGTCGGAAGAGTTCAGGACCACCACTGGTGTAAGACAAGGTGATATCCTATCACCTTACCTCTTCATACTCCTTATGGACGATGTCATCAAGGCATGTAAGAAGAGAACAAGAAAGTATTCAGTGGGGTACGGGAAGATGAGACAGGTCTATATTTCGGAGCTGGCATTTGCTGATGATGTTGCCCTGATTGCTAAATCAGAGGCACATCTCCAATCCAACCTGCAAGTCTGGAAGGAAGAGCTGGAGAAGAGAGGGATGGTCATAAGCAGCTCTAAAACAAAATCCATGGTGATATCACGAGAAGAAAGAAAACATCAGATTAAGCTGGGAGAACAGGTCCTGGAGCAGATAGACCACTTTAAATACCTCGGAGCTATTATAGACCGAAAGGGAGGCATCAAAGAAGAGTTGGCCACTCGAAAAGCAGCAGCTGGGAGACTTTTCAGGCCATAAATCGAGGATTCCTCAGCAAGAGAGAGGTTGGTAAGAAAACGAAGATGGCTGTATACCGCTCCACCTATGTCCCAGTCTTGACATACGGATGCGAGTCATGGGCAATGACTACAACCCATAAAAGCCAGATCCAAACCTCAGAAATGAGGTATCTGAGGAAGGTGGTTGAAGTAACAAGAAGAGACATGGTACGCAACCAGACGATACGTCAAGGCCTTAAATCCTACCCCCTGCAGATCCAAGTAGAACAGTCCCAATTAAGATGGTTTGGCCATGTCTGCAGAATGGGAGAAGATCGGATACCACGACAAGCATGGGAAACAAAGAGCCAATGATCCAGACCCCGAGGATGACCCAGAGTCCGCTGGGAGGACAACATTAGACAATCTTTGAAGGATCGAGGACTAGAATGGAACCAGGCCAGGAGGAAGACAGCCGATAGGATAGTCTGGCGCTCTCTCTTCCAAACCTCTACACCTCACGGTAGAAGGGGAACGACTAAGTAAGTAAGTAAGGCAACATCATCAGCAAATGCCAGCTCTGAAATATATACCTGTCTCATCTACCAGTACCCCACTGAATACTTTCTTGTTCTCTCCTTACATGACTTGATAACATCGTCCATGAGGAGTATGAAAAGATAAGGTGACAGGATATCACCTTGTCTTACACCAGTGGTGGTCCTGAACTCTTCTGACTTATGGTTTGCTGTCCTCACATAATTTCTGCAAGACTTGTAGAAGCTCTGTATAGCATGAATCAGAGGTGCTGAAATGTTCTTCCTTGCCAAAAAGTTCCAAAGTTTGCTCCAGGGGACCCTGTCAAATGCCTTTTCCAGATCTATGAAACAAAGATGGATCTCACTCTTATACTCAAGAGCCTTTTCACTCAGCTGTCTAAGTGTGAAGATTAGGTCTTGAGTACTTCGGTTTGCTCGGAATCCGCACTGGACCTCATCCAATTGTGGCTCAGCTAGGCGTCGGAGTCTCTGCTTTAGGATTCTAGAGTAGATTGTACCAGGGACACTGAGAAGGGATATGCCTCTATGGTTTCCACATTATCGATTGTCACCCTTTTTTAAAATTGGTGTTATGATGGCAATCTCCCAGTCCTTTGGTATGGTCTTGTTGCACCACGCTGCTTGTAGGACCCTTAAGAGTAATAGGTCGCCTGATGCTCCCATGTACGTAACCATTTCTGGTGTTATACCATCATGCCCTGCTGCTTTGCCCATCTTGATTTTCTCCAGTGCTGCCTTCAGTTCTTCCATCTTTATGTCATTTTCATCACCATTTGTTTCCTCTTCTGTGCTAGTGGTTATCATTTCTGATGCTTGGCCTTGCTCACCATCAAGGAGTTCTGAGAAATATTCTTACCATCTTTCCATTACTTCCTTCGGGGCAGTAAGCAATTTGCCTTGCTTGTCCTTTATAAATTTGAGAGGGCATCGTTTTTCCTTCCTCATGTTCTTTAGGGTCTTATGGAACAATTTCTGGTTTTCTTGCGCATCTTTTTCTAGCTTTTCTCCAAATTCTTCCCAGGACTTCTGTTTTGCTGCTCGCACCTTGTTCTTTGCTTCTGTTCTGAGTATCACATATTCTCTGTATTTCTCTATTTGTCCTGCTGTGTTTTTAGCTCCTAAGTATTGTTTCCATGCCATTTTCTTCTCTCTTATTTTCTCTTTGACTTCCTCTCTCCACCAAGGTGTCCTCTTTCTCTTGTTCCCAAGTCGGGCTTCACCACATGCTTCTGCAGCAGCTGTCTTTATGATGTCCTTGAATTTAAGCCACAGGGTTTCCAAGTCATCAGGGTGTAAGACAAATACCTTTGGGTTATATCGAGTGAGAGAATCTTACTATAACTAAACGGGTGCACTAGCCGGCGCTTGGGAGTAATTTACGATCGCGTGAGCATCTTACTGCTCCTGTTATGTAAATAATCATCTAAAAATCAGGAAATTAGAAGACCATGAGCAAAAATAACCTTTAGAGTGGCTGAGATTGTTAGGAGGGCAGGATAGGATGTCTCGAAAGAGGTCACTTGTGCTGAACAAGAACACCGTTAGAACGAAACTGGATGAAGAAATAAAAGAAGAAAACAGTGTGTACAAGGAAATGTCTTGCTTTGACAGCGATATGTGGCAGCGCTAAATGTTAAGCCGTGTGTTTTTGATAGACACGTTTCACCAACATTATCGTCACTGAGGGTTGTGATCGACAACAACATGGCGCACCTTTTGGTCCTGAGCATATGATTATGCTGTGCGCGGCTGTTTATTTACGCCCGTGATCGCGTGTCTTCGGTGAGTGCCAATACAAGGATATCGTATTACCGCTTACATCACAGCTTCCAGAGCATAACCTCTTCAGACAAGACCTGAGGTGCCTCAGCTGTTGATCCGTAAACATAACTAAATGAATATTCCTTATACCTTAGAGATAAATTCATTGGGAACTAATCCCCTTGAATACGTTTAAATGGCTTATGTTCTCAGAGCTACCTAATGGCCCATTCATACCACATTTTTGTGTGTCTTTCTAACAAATCTCAGACTATGCACATTTGTTTGTTCTTACATATTTACTATATACAACATAGCCCACCCAACAGTATGCACAGTGCCACAATATTGAACGGGGCAACATTTTCACTAGTAGAAAAAATACACAGATTGTCCCTGGTGTTGTTTTGTTGTTTGGCCTGCCGAGTTGGCAGCGAACGTTAAGCTTCCTAGATTGTGAACAAAACAATGTCTAATCCAACTGTGTAATCCATCCGCTGCGTAATGTACAATATCATGGCTCTCTGAAATAACTCTGGTTCTCCCAGTGTTTCCCTGAAGAGTAATTACGGTTTAAGAAGAACTGCCCTTTTCAGGTTGATCAATGACTGGGTACTGCAGTTGCCTGGCGAGGGGCCAGAGAATACGATGACTCGATTATCCACTTCACATAACAATTCCGTTCTCGCTGGCTGCTAGTGAGTAGGAAAGGTTAAGTGCTAGTGCATATAGGGAAACTGTCTTAAACTTGAGCACATCTGCTCTCTTTCTTGTTATCGCAGGTGGCCACAAAGAACGGCGGGACTGGCCAGGTACAAAGGCTCTGGGGGAACGGGGACTCTCTCCGAAGATAAAAGAATAAGGTCCCCAGTTGACTGGGAGATTTGAGAAGCCTCCGGCCTCCCACGGGTCAGAACACTGCGTAGCTCAAGGGGTGCAGTTCTCTCGTTTTTCCGTCTGCCAGACGAAAGTTAGATCACAGATGAGAGCAAAGGAATACTAAATAGGTCCTCTCCACAGAATCAAAGACATCTTGAAAATACACCCAGACCAGAATGAAAGTATTCTGTCGGCTCCATGTAGACGAGCAAAAGATACGAGACCTCAAGGGTTGTCTAAATGAAAATTGTCACTGGCGGAGTCTGGCAATTTACAGTAGACTCATCGAAAAGAAGAGGGGAGGAGACACAAATCAAAGATAAGAAAGGGGCGGTTCTAACGCAGAGAAAATCGAACGAAATTCTGAGTCAACTTATCACACTGTTATATTCACAATATATGTCAGTTATATATAAAGTTAATACGTCACTTATAGTTAATTGTATCCATCAGCTATAGTTACGAATTTACATCTATTAGTTGTAAGGAGCACATATTAATTATAGCTACAAATATATGTCAGGCCTTGTGTTAGGGGAAGTAGAGAAACCGACGAATGGAAGTTATCAATCCTCCTTTCCCCCCCCCCCACAATAAATCTGGTTCTAGTATAGAGAAGTCTCAAACACTTCACTCCTTTACGGCAGTATGTGCTATGGGATGACCTACCCTACCATGGGCACTAATTTATATCACTTATGGGTAACGAGAATAAACATTTGTTATGACGAATATACATAAGTCGAATTAACAAACGTTAGTTTATACCGAGTGATTCATATAGAACGTAACCTAAATATTTAGATATATATCTAAAAATGGTGAGCAACAGTTATTGTAATGATAAGACACGTTTATTAATGCTGAATAAATAGGCATTCCATCTCTGCTGGAAGAGACCATTGCCCAACGACAGTAACATCTGGATACAACATTGCGTCTGAGTATCGACCTGTCCAATTTGCCGCATGTCATTTGTAATGTTCTTTTTCAATGCGTCAGCTGTGCTTGAATTATCATAAAACACTCGTTCCTTGGTAGCCGACAAAAGACGTAACCAGGAGAGGATAACTGTGTGATCGTCACCACAGTTTCTTGGAAATAAGTTGATCCTTGAAGAAATTCTGAATCATTGCCATGAAGTGTTTTGATGTGTGTCATGGTACAACATATTGCTCGATTTAACCGTGCGTGAGTTTCATATAGTTCAATTCCTCTAGAAGCTGTCATACCGTATGCATATATGTAGTAGTGTTCCTTCGAGGAAAGTTAAACCCGTCATCCTTTGACCAGATCATCATCATCTCAACCCGTAACCCGTCATGGGTCATAGGGGTGCCATGGTGGAAGCATCAGCAGACAGAGTCCTCCACTGCTCTCTATCCTCAGCAATGCGTACAAGTGTGGAAAAACCGTGTCCTGCCCATTCTTTGATGTTATCAGCCCAGGATTTTGACCAGATACTGAAGTCCAAACTGTCAATTCCTTCCGATGAATTGGTTCTTTGTGAATCACACAAGAATGCAGGAAAATATTAAGGTTGCCGCAACCTGCCACTTAGCACGAACGAGGGGAATGCCTCATGACTCAAATAATGAGGTCCTCGAAAACCTAGGCATGAGAGGAGAATTAATAAAGGAAATGTCAAAGATAAACTACTTACACTATGGATTTTATGAAAACTTTCATACACTTGGATCAAACCACTAGGGGACGACCATAGCATACAGTAGCTGACATTAATTAACCAATAACGCCTGAAGCAGGTATAGTCCCTTTAATAAATACTGCACACACAGAAGCCATACACGGCTGGCTATACATATGAAAAAACAATGCAACATAAATACCAATCTAGTTTGCCATAACAACAACTCAATCTAACAGTAACATCATCACCGACATATTCTATCCAGTGAATAACACCATGACTTTCGCTCACCGGCAAAGCCCTGTACTGTAGTAAAGCAATACTCAAATGCAACATAAATAATCATACATGGTCTACAGAAAAGCCGCTCGAGAAAACTTACACAACCCCTCGAGAAATAAAGCACTAATCCTGACCATATGAATAACTAGCAAGAACTATGACTCCAATGGCATCCAAATACTCCCAGCAAAACTACTAACAAAGGGACAACGTCCTCCCAGGACGACGGCCATCACCTCTACTGATTTGCGTCAAAAGTTGTATATCCTCTTCCGTTCTGAGTCACCTGACCAGACGGGTTTTTTATTCTATCAATGTTGTCACTCCCCAGCGTGACCAACTTAATATTTCGGCGAATGTCTATACTGTGACATCCACACCCCCCCCCCCACCCCCACTAAGAAAGAAAATGAAGTTTTCTTCCACCGGAGGAGTCACGCCCAACCCCCTTTGGAGTATGGACGAACACAATGCCGAGACTGCACCTCCTCATCTACCTAGAGAATGCAAAAGTTGTCCAACACCATTGTCGTTCATGCCTTCTCACCCAATGGACTACATACAAACAGACATGAACCAAACACACCAGGTACTGGCAGTCGGGAAAAATCACAACGACTGTCCTACCCTGGTCTCTCACACACAATGCATTTTATGTTCCAGTAATACCGAAGCAAACATCAATAATAAGACATCATCTCATCGTATAACCAATCCTTTTCTACACAATATAGACATAGGTATGTGATAACATGATTCATACATAAGTTGAGTACAACTACATACATATTGCCTTTATGGCATCATGACATATAAATCATATACCATAATATATCTTCATAAACATCAACTGTAATGATTATAATACATTTCTTACATAGACCATAATAAATACTCTCTTCAGATGTTCCTGTCCCCCACCAACCTCATAACCTGGACAGGACATCTGCTACAATGTTATGTACACCCTAAATTAGTAAAATCGTAAAGTTGAATTGCTGCAGCAATAATGCCCAGCGTGTCAATTTAGCACTGGTGGGTTTAGCCGACTGCAAAAATAGCAGTGGTTTGTGATCTGTTTGAAGGGAAAAAAAAAGCGTCCCCAACAGATATCGTGCCAACTTAGACACCGCCCATACAATCGAAAGGCACTCTCTTTCGATTGCAGAGTACCTAGTTTCTGCTGGCAACAACTTTCGACTGACATACATTGTAAAGTATAACATGTTATAGCATTAAAAACGCATTGCAAGGAATCTCACAATCTTTATAAGTTTACAAAACACTCATATTCATATCAAAATAGAACTGGGGGCATGAGTCAGACTCTAAGGTTCGGTTCGCATGAACCGAAACATCTAACTGAAGACGAACTCGAATTCTAACCCTAGCTATTGCTAGACTATTAGCAGATGGTTCTGAAGCAAGGACATATGCTTCTGCCAAACTGCCTTACACGCACCCCAACTATTCGCAAAAGTCACCCGTGCCATTTTGGTATTGTCACGCAACGACAGTACCTCCACAAATCTAACCGACGCGACCTCATCAAACACCCTTCTGAGTGTGCGCCAACTCGCACTCAGGGGGACGTTACGCACCCAAACCGTGCGATCACTAGCTTTCGGACCCTCGTATAAGTTCCTACTGCTCCTTCTCATGTCACCCATGGCCTTGTGCACTCCCTGTACATTGCCGACGATTAAATCGGCAATCGGCTCCTCAAGGACGAACGCGTTCACTCTACCCGATAGGAACGGAGTGTCCACATTAATACATGCTTGGGGGTAAGCCTCCACTTTGCCCCCAAACGTGGTGCACTTTACCGTTTTGCCTGTAAGGCAGGAGTCGTCGATGCACGATCGACGCACCCCAATTGTGGTGCATCCGGTATCCCTCAACACCCAGACTGATCTATTCTCCACCTTGTCTTCGTGGAGGATACCTTGCCAGTCTCATGAACTGCCGACAGACATGGTGCCGCACGCCCGCAATGAAGCACTACCCTCTCGTTCGCGTGGAACAGAGGGCGACACCCTGCACAGTCCTCATTATTAATTGTGTCCAACACAAACGCGGAATTCGCGAGTTCTATTGTCAGCGCAATGATTCTTGTCACCACAATTGGAACACATGCGCTCTTTCTTCTTCTCATCGCGTGCACTTTTCTTGGAGCTTTTCGATGACGAAGACCCCGCATCAGAGTCAGACGATCGACTCTCTGAGGAACCACTCCTCTGCTTGTGATGTTTGGTTTTATACCAAAACCGGTCTTCGTCTCGAGAGTCCTCGAAGCGTACCTGCTTTCGCTGTTGGCGCTCCCCTCTGTCGCTATAACTATCATCCTGTCGGTTCTGCCACCTCGGCCGCTCATTCCTATGAGACCGAAAATTCCCATAGCTACCTCTACGCGGCTGATAGGGACTGGAGGGCCTCTCATACTTCTGCCCTTGGCCCTTGTCTACATTGCCTGACTGATTTCGCCAAGGGTGGCGCTGAACTTTGCCGACACCGGCAACTAAGTCTTCTGGCAGACCCGACTTCTCAATGGGTTTGCCCGGATGGGCGAGGACATAATGGTGCCCCAATTGGGCCATGGAATCGATGTCCTTTGGTTGGCGTTCCTGAAAAAACGCCACCAATTCACTAGAACACGAGGACAACACCTTGTCTCGCAGCACCAAGTCTAGCAAGCCACAATAGTCCTTAGTTATCCCCTCCATTTCAATCCATCTATTCAGCAGAAGTTTGATCTTCGAGATAAAATCCTCGAAGTCCTGGTCTGCGCTTGGCATCGCGTTTTTAAAACGCGTCCGGTAGCCGTCAGCAGTCAGACGGAACTTCCGGAGCAACCTTTCCTTTACTTTGTCGTAATCAGCCCTTTCCTCTAACGGGAGGCTATAGAAAGTGTCCATCGCAGGCCCCACTAGCAGCGTCGATAACAGAGATGGCCACTAATCTCTGTCCGCCTTATAGGCCACACATGCGGCTTCGAATCTTTCAAGAAAGAAATCTAAGCTATCAATTTTATCATTAAAATTTGGTAGACGCAGTCTAAAGGGACGATGAGCCCCTCCAGGAGTCGAGTTCTGACCACTCGCACCCACTTCCAATTTCTTCAATTGTATTTCTTTATCAATTCTCATTCTCTCCTTTTGTAACTCTAATTCTAATTCTCTCTCCATCTTCTATTCTTGCAATTCTCTCTCTATCTTCTTTTCTTCCAGTTCTCGCTCTATCTTCTTTTCTTGCAATTCTAACTCCCTCTGTTTCCACTCGTTTTCTTCTTTCATCCTCCTTTCTTGTAATTCCTTATCTTCTTTCATCTTCCTTTCTTGTAATTCAAATTCTCTTCTTTTTATCTCTTGCTGTTCCGCTCGAGCATCTCTTAAGGCATCCTGGTTCTTCTTTGATTGGTCTTCTGCCTTGGCATAATCCAATAATTATTTTCCTGTGTACCCAGCTTCCTTGCCTAACCGCATGAAACTATCAATGTCCATGATGTACACTCAGAATACTCACTCTAATCTCTTGCTATAAATCTTTACAATGCAACTGCTCAATCGTATATATTTCACTTATATCACCAAATAAATCTTTGCTTACCAAATTATGCAGTAATAACAGTAAATATTGATATCACTTCTCCTATATATATATATATATATATATATATATATATATATATATATATATATATATATATATATATATATATATATATATATATATATATATATATATATATATATATATATATATATATATATATATATATATATATATACATATATATATATGCATGTAAGTAAATATCACCTCACCTTTCACTGTATACACATCATTAACCTTTATCTTTTATAGTATAAATAACGTCTCACTTAGCCCCTTGGCTATTGTCTCATCACTGTAAAAATTTGATCTTTCTGACCACTTAGTCTCTATGATACCCTCAAACAATCTTACAATAGTCGACAGTTGTATAATAACAACTGATGAGATTTACTGATACCTTGACACCACTAAATCGACTTAGTTCAAAAATCAGGTTTTACTTCAAAGTCTGTTACTGGCACCCACACTGGTGCTATATTCAGATAATACTTCACTTACTACTAATCTCAATAACCTATATTATGCAAGTACTACCTATGGCAAAATGAGCACTACACAGGTGAAATAAACACATACATCACATTACGAAAACAAAATTCCAGTTACGAGGAACAAGATGATAGACCAAGAAGAGAAGAGGTAGATTAATATATACAATGCGTGACTGCACACGAACGAAAACAAGGTATACCTGTAAACGTATTTACAAGATAGCAAGATGGAACAAGAGAAAACACCACTTAAACACAACAAATGAATTACTGAATGTACACGACAATATAAATACACACTACACGATTACGCCTAACACCCACAGGGCTTGGAATGTTAAGCAGGGCAGTCGAGGAAATCCGTCTGCCTGACTCCACCACAAAACAAACGCAGCCACACCCTAACAGAATCGGTCTAATCCAATCTTTTCTCACGAGAGGCGAAGAATGGATTAGGCTCACCACCCTTCCTCCCTTGAATACACCAATACACTATAACACCAAAGACTCAACAAAAACTACAGTGAACAATGAGGTGCTGGAAGCTATCTCTCCCACTAAGCACTATATTCACTCCAGTGAGAAATAAACTAAATAATTTACAAGCAAAATTAATTCTATAACACAATAACTAAATAATCTAACCACACCAAATACTAAAGAACACAGGGAAGGATCTAATCTAACTACCTATTCACATACATATTCATATACTAAGTAACAGAACGTAGGGAAATAGACAAAACAAAAGGAAAGAAAAACAATAACAAGCCAAGAAGCAAATAAAGGAACAGCACTACATTACTCTACAGATCAGACTATTTGATAGCTAGTATCAGATAGAAAGACAGACAAGAAAATTTAGAGTTTCAGGAAAAACAAGAAAATATCAATATAATACATTATACAACGAAAACAAACAAAGACTTAACTGAAGGTCCAACGGCGCCTGAGCAAGAAGTATCCTCAGCACTGGCGATGCGTGATGAAAACGTCACAAACGAAACTCCACACTTGAAGACGTCAAATGGAACAAGTATAACTCCTGCGAAAAACTATAAGTCCAGGAAAACAGCTTCTCTGAAAGACTGAGTGTCAGTTACTCTCCACGATGACTACACTGTTCTATACGGTGCTAACACAGCACTGTCCACAATAATAACAGAACTGTCTAACTTCCTACTAGTTCAGCTGCACCGTTAGTATCACCACTCTATACGTTGGATAAATACATGTAAGACCCTTGGCACTGTTATACGAATGTTACACGAAAAGTTTATTTCACAGTTCGATACTCCAAGGATCACAGCAGTCTTCAAGGTAACGTACACTGGACCACGCAGGTCGGCAGGATAAACTTCACATAAGAATTCACCCCTGGTTGGGCACGTCTGCGTGGTAAGGTAACGTCACAGGCGTCAACTTTCACCCCTGGTTGGGCACATCTATGTAGTAAGGTCGCGTCAGAGGCGTTGACTTTCATCCCTGGTTGGGCACATCTGAGTAGTACGGTCAAGACAAGATGTCCAAACCAATGACATGAGGTACCAAACACCCTATCAACCTCTTATCATCTACACCATCCTAACACCGATCTCCTTCCACCCAAATACCGAGGTTGACCAAGCTATCTCCCATATGAAACTCCATTTGCCGTCTGGGCCAATCTAGCTAGATGGTACCAACACCCCAACACTCCGCTGCTCCACCTGGATCACTGTTGTCAACCACTAATAAGACCATGAAATACACCAAACTGCTCTGTCTGATGCACGCTGCAACTCTAACCTATTACTTCACGCACTTGTACCTAGACCTGCCACCTACAGTGTAAACAACCCGAAAATTAAACGTGCAACACAGTATGAACTACAAAACTGAAACGCATAAACCGACTGAAAATAGCCATTACAACTGAGACGTTGAAATTAGGTCAGTCACCGTAACCCAGTTAAAACGACCGTAAACAGTACACTATACTGACAAACACACTCTCTACTGGACAACTGAAAATAACTCACTCCCGTGAACTGGCAGTGAATATGAAGGAGCCAACACGGCTGCAAACTTCTAATACTCTGTGTGTACAATTCTTAATGGCCTGACTATAGCAAACGCAGGTTCCACGGCCTTGCTATCAATAATATTCCATCTAGAAGCCAGCTAGCTGGGAATTACATATTTCAATATACAGAAAAACCACTGGCCCCACGGACTACAGAATAGACGAGCCATCCAGATGTCAAAGATAAACTACTTACACTATGGATTTTATGAATACTTTCATACACTTGGCTCAAACCACTAGGGGACGACCATAGCATACAGTAGCTGACATTAATTAACCAATAACACCTGAAGCAGGTACAGTCTCTTTAATAAATACTGCACACACAGAAGCCATACACGGCTGGCAATACATATGAAAAAACAATGCAACATAAATGCCAATCTTGCTTGCCATAACAACAACTCAATCTAACAGTAACATCATCACCGACATATTCTATCCAGTGAATAACACCATGACTTTCGCTCACCGGCAAAGCCCTGTACTGTAGTAAAGCAATACTCAAATGCAACATAAATAATCATACATGGTCTACAGAAAAGCCGCTCGAGAAAACTTACACAACCCCTCGAGAAATAAAGCACTAATCCTGACCATATGAATAACTAGCAAGAACTATGACTCCAATGGCATCCAAATACTCCCAGCAAAACTGCTAACAAAGAGACAACGTCCTCCCAGGACGACGGCCATCACCTCTACTGATTTGCGCCAAAAGTTTTATATCCTCTTCCGTTCTGAGTCACCTGACCAGATGGGTTTTTTATTCTATCAATGTTGTCACTCCCAGCGTGACCAACTTAATATTTCGGCGAATGTCTATACTGTGACAGACATCTAACATATTTTGGTCACATAAAAAGACACAACACATCGCTGAGGACAATAATGGAAGGAAAAATTGAAAGCAAACATGCAAGACGAAGAGAGCATTATTAATGATAAGATAACATCAAAGAATGCACAGGAGAGTCTATCAGAGTGCACCACCAATACAAGAAAAAGGAGAGAGTCTATCAGAGTGCACCACCAATACAAGAAACAGGAGAGAGTCTATCAGAGTGCACCACCAATACATGAGACAGGAAAAAGTCTATCAGAGTGCACCACCAATACAAGAAACAGGAGAGAGTCTATCAGAGTGCACCACCAATACATGAGACAGGAGAAAGTCTATAAGAGTGCACCACCAATACAAGAAACAGGAGAGAGTCTATCAGAGTGCACCACCAATACATGAGACAGGAGAAAGTCTATCAGAGTGCACCACCAATAAAAGAGACAGGAGAAAGTCTATCAGAGTGCACCACCAATACAAGAGACAGGAGAAAGTCTATCAGAGTGCACCACCAATACAAGAGACAGAAGACATTGAAGATCCATTGCAGCCGACATTCTGTGTAGATAAGGCAGCTCATGATGATGATGGTGAGTTTAAAAATAGGCCCAGTGACTCGAAACAATATAAATAAGTACTTTTATATATATTGTAGTCATGCACATTAATATATAAACTACATGATCAGTATAGATAACAAGGGCAGCATCGAAAGGGATGTAGGTGAACGAAAGACAAAACACTACGAACGTCACATTTATAATGGAATAATGCAAACAAAAACAGGATGTTTTAGGAAATACTTTTTGCCAGTTACATTAACAAGGTACACGGAGAATGTACATAGAACAAATATCTGCCTGAGCCTATAACACAAAATGCAGAAATAAAGAAGAAAGGAAGAACAACTTAGACGTAAATAGCATACCGAAAAATAATTTGGAAAAGCAACACGACAAACTTCCGTACTCTGCAACGTAGCTCAGCGATTCTATAAGATGCGAGTTGTATTTCATAAATAACTTCTTTGTTCTAAATAATTAATGACTGTAAAGTTCTCTCACACTGTAAAGTGCTCATTGTAAAGAAGTGTGGTGTATGGTGTGTTCTCTTTCTTCTGTAAAGCTCCACTATCAATCACTGTAGCATGTTGTTTGTGGTGCCACTACTGTATATGTCCATTGTAGTGTACAGAGTTGTTGAGATCAGGCATGCTCCAGTCTACCCAGCTGTAAATGGGTAACTCACCCTAGTCCTGAGTTAGGGAAGGCAAAGGCAGCTGTAAACAGTAGTTTCCCTCTAAGGCTCCAGGGGAAGCAGGCCCTAAACTTGGTCAATTCAACCGACGCAGGATGGTGTATATATGGAGTAGAAGTGTAGAGTGTGATTAACGCGAATGGTGTACTGTTCGTGTTCTGACCAATCTAAACACTCATTCACTTGTGTCTACAAGGCACCAATGCAGACTGCTGGAATCTTTGTTTACACAGTTTATTTAGACGCACACACTGGGACATAACGAGTAAATCATGGGTATGTGTTGACACATCAATTTGCAGGCATACATGGTAGATCCCATGTCATGACACATTCATAAATAATAGGTAGTACATCAATAGCTTCCAATGTCATGATACATAATGGCCGCATCCCCTATCTGACTAAGCGCGTCAGTGAAGGCGGATCGGTAAGTAACTAAAGTTGCTTTATGTTCACAGTTCATATCATATTATGAAACCACGATAAGGGGTTTCTATCAAAATTGAGATCTCCTAGCCACTGTCCGAATAATAAGATACATGCCCCGTTCTTTGGACAGTGATTCAAAAATATGATGACAGGAATGTAACATGGCCGCCTTCCTGAGTTGTCGCTCACTCACTCACAGGAGGGTATATACAAGCCAAAGTTAATTTGAAATACATATGCATAATTTCTTAAAGTTCCTCCATACAGATCTACAGTAATCCAGTTACTTCACGTAGACATAACTACTGTATGGAAGCCCGTCATCTTCGTCGATATAAACATGACCCTAGCGTTGCGAAGCACAAAATTCCAGCTAGGTCTAACCGACCTGAGATCATCAAAATAGGGTCTGGCATTACCTGGAGTCCGAATCATACATGGTACCGTACATTAGGAGAGTCTCTAACACAAACTCTAGTAGAGACACAATCTCCTACAGAAGAAAAACCACTTCATAAATCATTTTTACTGAAGAATGTACCAGCCCTTAAAAATGCGTAACCGCCATTGTAAACGGTACATCGGAACTCATCACGACTTGTCAAGACAACTCCTACTTCCGCTAGAGCGGCATAACAAGAATATAGTCCTGCCTACCCATCCAAAATATACAATATAGGACTGATTCTACTTGTACTAATAATATGTAATACATATGAATTCAGGCCATAAACATAATAAGCAAATTAATCTATTTTCTGGCCCTAACAAATAAGTACGGACATGGGTGCCATATCCATGCGCCGAATCAATATCAAGAACGATTACTCCTATAATCAAAAGTGTAAATCAATCATGGATTATCTAGCTTTCCCATAGACAGCATTTTCATACACACATGAATGAATGTCTATATCTTTTCCATATTAAATAGCCATATCGATTTTTGTAATATGTGCGTCAAAATATGCACGCAACAATGACTTTGTATGTTTTACTTGTTACTTGTAAATTCGTAACTATAGCTGATGGATACAATTAACTATAACTGATGTATTAAGGCAACATCGTGCTTAAAATATAATGAAAACACTGAAAAGTTACAACGAAACAATTTATTTTTATTGACCGTACGTTCCTAATTTTATATCACGAACCTCTAACATAGCAAATGCTCTCGCATTTAAATAAAAAAGATAAAAATTGCTCACAATGACATAATAGACTACAATCTGTTTTATTACTTAATCGATTAAAATCATTTTAACCGACTAATCAATTAATTAATCATTAAAGATCCCAGCCGTTTTATCTATATATATATATATATATATATATATATATATATATATATATATATATATATATATATATATATATATATATATAAAATAAAACCACAAAAATGCCAATTTCAAAATTGTTCATAACGCAAAAAAATGCCAATTTCAAAATTGTTCATACGCAGTATGAGAATGAAGTTATTTTTTTTTGTTGGGGGGGGGGGGGGGGGGGGGGGGGGGGGGGGTGAAAATACATGTGACCTTCTTTCCACAACCGCAAACGTTTATATCTGAGGCAAGGGTTGGTGCCTTTGTTAAACGTACAAAGCGACTAATATGACCTTGTGCATGAGTCTGGCACCCTCATCATGTCAAACAAATTGCTACAGAAACCATGGCTGTAAGAGATCATGCATGCTTGCTGCAGTGTTGGCTCTATGCTCCACGGGGAGCCAAAAAGAAAATGATGATTCATACTGTAAGCCACGGATACATTCCTGACAACCTAATTTTATCTAATCGCCAACTGTTGAGAAGGTGTTCACAAATGGTTTATTTTCTTTGCTGGGGCCGATCAGAACTAAGGTGTTTTAAACAACATGAGATATAGACGTCGTTGTGTTCTATCTGTGGTTTGAAGTCTGCTACTGGAGAATGAAAACAGTGGCAGACAAGGATCAGGGTAAGGAAGCTTCAAACCTGAAATTTACAAATACTTATGAAAGAATAACAAATAAATAATAATTGATCATGATAACAAGAGTTGTCAAAAGGCTGTTTTGTGGATGTAAACATGTTAGTGTTATCTGTGAAGTGGTGAAATGTTCTGAGACGTTGAGGAAGTGGAAGAATACCATCCTCGCGGTAATAACGGCAAAAATCATATACGCTCTTCTTGTCTGATAAATAAAACGCTCTACAGTTGTAACCTCGGAGACATTCTAGCATTTTGCGCGTGCTGTTTATGGCGGCCTGGTTCTCATCAGGCAGTTGTTTTTGGCAGAAATAAACTATGAAAAGCCACTATTTAAGAACTGCGTCATGTGAAAAGCACGCTCTTCGCTTGTTGTGGAAAGGGATGAAGGGATTCAGACATCGTCTGCCAAACCTGTGCGATAGGAGGCGTGAGACGTAATTCTGCAATGTGGTGAAGTGGAAAACCTAAGGACTAGTATTGTGTAATGAAAACATATCAAGGAAGGATAGTTATCGGTTATAGGAATACATGATGAACTTACAGAGATAGCACTTGAAATAAATGCAGTCGCAATTACCGTGAACAGTATATGAGTTGTTTTTGCAATGCTTTCAATGAAGGAAAAGAGAAAATAATTACGTGTAATGAACATTAGGTTTATAACTAATATAAGCTATGATCTGACGTATTTATCAACATACCGTTAGAGAGAGAATAATTTCGACGGCGTTAATCTAAAAAGGCTAAGCATACAGACACAGCCATAATCTGCTTGAAGCTATATCCAAGCTGAGTTTAATTATAACAATGGCCATACAATTATGTGAGCAATATACGAAATGAGCATCATAATAAGTGCCAAAACTACAAAAAGCAATGTGCTGGCTGCACGTGGGGATAACATTATCATATATTACCTGATGTTTACTGGTTATGCATGAGGATAACAGAAACCATATGTTCCCAAACGTTAACTGGTTGTACATGAAGATATCAGTAACCATATTTTACCACAATTTACTGGTTGTACATGAGGATAAAATTAACCATATTTTACCAGACGTTTACTGGTTGTACCTGAGGATAGCAGTAACCATATTTACCAGACGTTTTCTGGTTGTACGTAAGGATAACAGTAACCATACTTTACCAGAAGTTTATTGGCCGTGCCTAAGCAAAACCAGTAACTGCACTCTACAGCAGTAACATAACAACACTCTACAGCAGTAACCAACTACACTCTACAGCAGTAACATACAGACTGATTAATATGGATTAGTAGGAACATTTTCTTTTTGTTTTCTTTAATTGCCAGTTCTCGGTTTAGCACAGGTCTTTGATGCTAAACCCTCTGATCTTGTGCAACCTTTTAAAGTTCTCTCATCTTCTTCAATTCTTTTTTATTTCTTCTTCAGCTCTCGTCACCAGGCGTTTATGGGTCGTCCTCATATTTTTTTCACCCTGGGGGTTCCAGAACTAGAACTGTCGTGTTGTGCCCGCCTCCAAAATGGTAGCAAATAAAATAAAATATGCAATCTACTAGGCATGTCGTAAAAGGGAATACATGATTTTTGGGAATATTCCCTATTCTATGACAACTGAGTTGGTTACGACACCCGTAAGAAGACTATTAGCACGTCTTTCACAGAAAAAACTGTGACTTGCTTTTGAATCGATAGAGAATTACTCCTTAAAACCAAAAATGAATGTTTGCGTTGCACGTTATTTTATTTATTATTATTTTTTTTTTTTTAGGAAACAAATATTACAAGAAAGAAAACTGAATAAATATTAATAACAACATCAAACAAGAATTGGCGAGAAATCATATAAGTGCTATATGAGCTGGGGATTCTTATGTTTAAACATTCTGATTTGATTTTCACATTAGGAACCAGTGTGAAAATTATATCCAAGTGCGATTTCGTTTTGTTTTGCCACTGAGAATTGAAAAATCATCGCACGGGTTTCTTGTTGGCGCTGGTTTGTGGATGTTATCTTGTTGTCTCGAGAGTGTTCGTGTTGGTTATATAGACGATCACATCGTAAAGTGAGTCACCCTTGCCAAGGAGGTGAGTCTCCTAGGGAAATTATCTAATCAAATTGTATAAATCGCTCCGAGTATCAGAAAGATGTCGAGGCCTACTGACCACTGTTTTTAGATCAATTTTCCAACTTGCCCTGGTTTGGTTTAGATCCATACAAACACAAATGGCACATTTAGCCAAAAATAAGGAGAGCATAAACCCGTGTGTTACCGGGGTCCGAAATAGGAGCAAAGAATAGAAACACCGTTGCCTACCAGGCATGTCGTAAAAGATGACTAAGAAGGATTGGGCATGGGGCCAATTACTCTATATTGCAGAAATTTAAAGCCACAAAAATTACCTGTAGTACACCACTGCAAAGTATCAGTCTGTCTGCTCTGTAAGGAAGAGTGGTGTGTTGTTGAGATCAGGCATGCTCCAGTCTACCCAGCTGTAAATGGGTAACTCACCCTAGTCCTGAGTTAGGGAAGGCAAAGGCTCCAGGGGAAGCAGGCCCTAAACTTGGTCACTTCAGCCGACGCAGGATGGTGTATGTATGAAGTAGTAGTGTAGAGTGTGATTACCGCGAATGGTGTACTGTTCGTGTGCTGACCAATATAATCACTCATACACATGTGTCTACAAGGCACCAATGCAGACTGCTGGAATCTTAGTTTACTCAATTTATTCAGACGTACACACTGGGACATACGAGTACATCAGGCTTTGTTGACATAACAATTTGTAGGTATACATAGCAGATCTGAAGTCATGACACATGCAGAAATAATGGGTAGTACATCAAAGTTCAATGTCATGATACATCATCTTATGAAACCACGAAAAGGGGGTTTCTAGCAGGATTGAGATCTCTCTGTCACTGTCCGATAATAAGATAAATAATCTGTTCTCTTGGCAGTGATCAAAACAGACGATGACCGAAATCCAACATGGCTACCTTCCTGAGTTGTCGTTCACTCATTCATAGGAAGAATATCAGCCAAAGTTAATTTACAATGGATATATAAAGGATTCATGAATGGTTCCATGCAGCACTACGGTGATCAGGTTAGTTCACGTAGCCATAACCGCTGCAGGAAAATCTGTCATCTTCGTCGATACAAAACACGACACTAGCATATCGAAGCACCCAAAAGTCAAGCTAGGCCTAACCGACGAGAGATCATCAAAAATACGAGCTGGGTTTACCTGGAGTCCGAATCATCTATATACTGACATAAGGAGAGTCTCTAACACAAACTATCGTAGAGACACTATCTCCTCCAGAAGAAAAAAACCACTTCGTAAGACATTTTTTCTTGACGAAGGGACCAGCTCTTGAAAAACGTACCCCGCCATTCTTAGCAGTACATCGGAACTCATCACGACTTGTTAAGACAACTCATACTTCCGCTAACAAGAATCTAGTCCCTCATACCCATCCAAAATATACAATATAGGACTGATTCTACTTGTACTAATAATATGTAATACATATGAATTCAGGCCATAAACACAATAAGCAAATTAATATATTTTCTGGCCCTAAAATTAAGTACAAACGCAAGCGTACTATTCTTGCGCTGGATCGATATCCAGACCGATTACTCCTATAATCAAAAGTGTGAATCAAACATGGATTATCTCGCTTTTACAATAAACAGCATTTTCATACACAGATGGATGCATGTCTATATTTTTCCCATATTAAATAACCATATCGATTTTTTTAATATGTGCGTCAAAAATATGCACGCAACAGATTACCACACCCCTCGGGAAAAAAAAAAAATGGTACATTTTTTTTTTTGAAATACATCTAGGAGCAACATACAATAGGCTCACAACGCACCAATAACAATGCGCAGATGATAAGCATAAGTTTTATGACCTTAGAGAAAGCACTTCTCTAAGTATTAATATTTCCAGAGAGGTGTCACCAACGCATACTACAATATTAGCAATGACACAATTTCCACATTAGTTTATACATAAATTCCATCTAAGATATCTTAACATCATGATCATCAAAGACGAAAAACATTGAAAAAATCAGCGGTGAATAAATATCCATGAACCGCTAAGTAGTGTTACAATCAATATATGATATATTACATATGTGTACACATTTCAACATAGAAACAATTGTATCAAAGCTGTATAACAGTTATGAATCATGTGGGCATCTAGACAAAATATCTGCCATCACATTTTCTGACCCACGGATAGCTCGCACCGAAAAATGAAATGGCTGTAGAGCAATCGCGTATCGCGTTGATCTCGCGCTCTTCAGATTTTTACTCTGAATAGCCGTAAGAGCTTTCTGGTCAGTTTCCACAATGAAATGCGCGCCCAGAAGAAATCTTTGTAGTTTAAGGATTGACCAAACCATAGCCAATAATTCACGGTCTAGGACCGAGTAATTCTTCTCTGCGGCATTTAATTTCCGAGAAATATACATCACAGGATGCAGAGTTCCAGAGTACTCTTGCATTAGTGCAGCTCCAATCCCGGTGGATGAAGCGTCACTACGAAGAATAAATGTCTTATCCTTAGAAGGTAATACTAGGATAGGTGAAGTAGAAAACATAGTTTTAACCTTATCCAAAGAGGATTGACATTCTTGAGTCCAATGGACTACATTAGGAGACCCTTTCTTTAGCAAGGAAGAAAGAGGTGACATAATGGAGGACAGATTCGGTATGAATCGTCCATAAAATTGTATTAGACCTAAGAGACTTCGTACTTGCTTTTTAGTCTTAGGAATAGAAATGTTAAGTATCTTACTTGTATTATGGTCTTCTGTTTTTAGGAACCCATGACCAACACGGTGTCCTAAGAAAGATATTTCGCTAAAACCAATACATGCTTTCGATGGTTTCGCTGTCAGGTTATGCTCGCGTAAGATAGACAATAGTTCATTTATACCATTATAGTGATCGTTCCAAGTATCACTGAAAAGACAGATGTCATCAAGATACGCAATGACATCTGAGCGATGAGATAGGATTCGACGCATCATGCGTACAAATGTAGCAGGGGCGTTCATAAGACCGAAAGGCATGAAATTCCATTGGAATAGACCCCTAGGCGTCGAAAAAGCAGTAAACGGTTTGGCGTGTTCGGATAGTGGAACTTGCCAATATCCCTTAGACAAATCGAGTTTAGTAAAGAAGTGAGAATTCGATAGTCTCGTAAGTAGCTCTTCTAGTAAAGGCATAGGTTCAGCATCGAATTTAGTCACTTGATTCAATTTGCGATAATCCACGCAAAGACGTATGTTATTGTCTTTTTTCCGTACTATAACCATCGGCGAAGAATATGCTGATGTGGATGGTTCAATAATTTTTAACTCTATCATCTCATCTAACTCTTTCTCTACCTGTGCTTGGAAATGTATCGGGATAGGATACGGTCTGACTCTTATAGGACTATGGTCAGTAAGAATAATGTCATGTTGAATGACATCCGTTTGACCAGGAATGTCAGTAAGGACATCCTGAAATTGTTCTAACATAGTAGAAACTTGTTTCTGCTCTCCTGGAGATAATTCTGGAGAAATTGCAACATCTTTCCATGATTCATTAGAGTGAAGAGGAATCATTGGAAAAGGTAAATTTACATCCGAGAAACTCGTTTCCTCATCCTGTATTACTGACAGAGATGAGTACTGTCCATGTTGGACTGGAAAATCGTCCGTTGCCTGGAAAACAGGTTGTAAATAATCAGGACGTTCATGGAATTCCGTGAGCATGTTGATGTGGAAGGTTTTACGCTTCCCGTCAATATCGACGATATAGTCAACATCGGAAACCTTTGATATTATATCGTACGGACCTTTCCAAGAAATGAGAAGTCTATTTTCCCTACAAGGTAGCAGACAAATGCTTTGTCACCTGGACAAAGTTGACGCAAACATCTCTTTTTATTGGCAAATTCCCTTGCCTTCTGTTTCGCAAATTCAGAAGAAGCAGTTGCCAATTTGCATGCTTCAATAATCTTGTGTCTAAGTGCGATGACATATTCATAAGAGGATTTTGTGTCATCGACAATATTATCAGCAGTTATAAGATCATGAAGTAAGGACATAGGACCTCGCGGTTTCGCGCCAAAGACAAGTTCAAAGGGAGAAAATCCTGTATGTTCGTTGGCGACCTCTCTATATGCAAAGAGAGCCGCGGGTAAAACCCTATCCCAATCCTGAGGATGATCTTCTGTTATCTTACCTAGTAGGTTTTTCAGAGTTCTATTCAAACGTTCCACCATCCCATTGGACATAGGATGATAAATACTACTCAGCGATCTCTCTATCTTCAGAGTCGACATTACTTGAGACATGGTATCCGATATAAGTTGGGTACCATGGTCGGATAATATTTCTGCTGGAAACCCCAGACGAGAAAATATTAACCAAAGAGCATCTGCGACATCAGCAGTAGTTATGCTCTTTAGAGGAACAGCCTCCGGCCAACGTGTGCACATATCAACACACGTCAGAATAAATTGGTGTCCTCTAGCAGACTTTATCTTAAATGGACCAATGATGTCTATCGCCATTTTTTGAAATGGCCGAATGGGAATGTCTGCAGCCTGAATAGGTGCATCATGGCGTGGACCTCTGGATTTAATCTCTTGACATACTTTACAAGATCGACAATAGATTCGTATGTCCTTATTCACAGCAGGCCAAAAGAAAGATTGAAGAACTCTAGCTTTAGTACGGGAAAAACCCATATGTCCAGCACACTGCGAATCATGAGCGTGCTGTAAAATTTTAACTCTCATATTTTTAGGCACAAGGATTTGAGAATGAATGGACTTAGCGGAGTCTTGTACCATACGTACAAGTACGCCATTCTTCATCGTAATCCAAGATTTACGATTTGTATCCTTATTCGGATCACCTTTTGTTGCCAGAGTAAAGAATTTCTTTAGAGTAGGATCATCTTCCTGCTGTTTAATAAAGGAATCGTGTGAAATCTCCAAGGGATCATCTTGGATCTGCGCATCATTATCTTCAGAATGTGAAGATTGTGGCATATTGAGAGCTTGAGCCCTAGTGATTACTGCATTAGCAGATTGCATATTAACATTTTCCCAATTAGAGATTTGCTGTGGAGTGCATTCTTTCACTCCATGAATGCGACCGATGATAAGATCAGCGATCGGATTCGGCAAGAGACATGCTTGCACCTCTCCTGTAAAGAAAGGCGTAGCAATATTGATAATGGCAGTGGAGTACTTCTCCAATGTGCCACCAAATGTTACACATTTGACTATATTGCCAGTAGCTCGAGAAGGATTTACGAGTGATTGCCTCACTCCAATGGTAGTGCACCCCGAGTCGAAAAGAATTGATACCGGAGTACCATCTATTAGGCCCCTATTAAAGACAAGAGCACCCCTTCCATTATGCGCGATTGACGCATGGAGAGCGGGAAGTGGGTGACCGCAGCTTAAAGTAGACACTGTGGTTGGATCGAATAATGTTTTGCATTGCGAACACTCAGATGCTCTAGCAAAATCGAAAGCGGAATTTGCTACACTATTGGAGTCTTTTTTATCATTATTCTGATTATCGGTGTCGTGGAACTCCTGTTGTGCAGAGTTAGCCTGGTAATAAGATTTACCATGTCTTTTGTGTTGTGATCTACCTCGGTTATAATTGTCTCTATAATTATTATTGCCTCTGTTATAACCCCTATTTGGGTTTGAATCATAATATTCATGATCATAATCATCATGCTCGTTATATTGAGTATCCCTGTAATATTGTTTCTTTTGTCTCCATGAAGCACTTGGGTAGTTCCTATAGCCTCCCCCTTTCCGAGAATTTCTAACATTATGGGTACCCCTCGCGTGTCGAGGACTATCAGCCCGATTCCAGTTCTTCGAAGAAGAACCCTGATTTGAGTGGTTATCTTGGTTTTGATATTTATTCCAATTAACCTTTTTATCAAATTTATTTTTAGCTCCTTGGAATTTGTGTGAGTAATTCTGATTATATTCTGTTGCCGAAGCAACTGGCATACTCTCTTTAATGTTAGAGTTACTAAGAATCATGTCAGGGTGTGCCGTGGCATACTGGTCACAATATTCTTCCATTTGCTTTATTGTACTAGGTTTACGCTCATGTAAGAACTCTAGGAATGATTTATTTACAGAAGACATGACCTTGTCTCTTAGCAATAAATCTGTAAGACCATCAAATGTTTTCTCTGTTTTGGATAATTCAATCCATCGTGAAAGTGTAATTCGTGCTTTTGAGATGAAATCTGAGAATTCTACACCTACCTCAGGTCTCATTGTTTTAAACAAAAGACGGTAACCTTCCTCAGACAGCTGATATCTCTTTATCAAAGCTGCCCTAACAGCATCATAATTGTCTTTGTCGGCCTCTTCAACAAAATATAACTTACTCAGAGACTCCCCTTTTAGATTTTCAGACAACTGATTCACATACTGTGATTTGTCAACATTATGAGATCGACAAGCCCGTTCAAATCTAGAAAGCCAAAATGTTATGTCATCACTGGTAGGGTTAAACGCTGGTACTTTGACCTTGTACACAAAGGGTTTACCATTACCACCAGATGCCTGATTAACATTACTCATACATGTCAATTTTAATTTCTCTAATTCAAACTCATGTTCTCTTATTGCTTTTCTCTCTTCAGCTTCTCTATCTAATCTTTTCTGTTCTGCAGCAGCTTCTAGTTTTTTTCTGTTCTGCAGCAGCAGCAACTTCTAGTTTTTTCTGTTCTGCAGCAGCAGCAACTTCTAGTTTTTTCTGTTCTGCAGCAGCTTCTAGTTTTTTCTGTTCTGCAGCAGCAGCAACTTCTAGTTTTTTCTGTTCTGCAGCAGCAGCAACTTCTAGTTTTTTTCTGTTCTGCAGCAGCTTCTAATTTCTTCTGTTCTGCCTCAAATCTCCTTTCCTCCACTTGCATCTGCAATTTCTTAAGTTCAGCAGCAGTATCAGCTTCTTTTTCTAATCTTTTTTCTTCTGCAGCAGCTTTTTTTTCTTCTATTTGAAGTTTTCTCTCCTCAGCCGCAGCTTTTTTTTCCTCAGCAGCAATTTTTTTTTCTTCAACAGCAGCAGCAATTTTTTTCTCTTCTGCAGCTAATGCTTTGTCATATTGAGCAACAGCCCATTGTTCTAAGTCTTTTCCAGTCTTATCAAAAGATTTTCCTAGTGTAATGAAATAATCTAAGGTAGACATATTGTCTTCTTAAATCAGAAACCTGAAAAAGTAAATAAATTACTCTCTTTGTTAATGGGAGACAAGTCTATACCTTAGACTTAGTCTTAGTCCAAACTTGTATGGTTTACAATAACCAATGATAACTTGAGTACCTGTGGACAACAATAATTGTATCTCAAATACTGTGGGGACAAGCCTTACAAAGGTCTTGTATACCTCACTGTAATCAAAGATCACTTGAGTACCTGTGGAAAAAATATTTCCCTTTACCAATAACTTTGGGAGACAAGCCTTACAAAGGTCTTGTATACCTCAATGTAATCAAAGATCACTTGAGTACCTGTGGAAAAAAAAATTTCCCTTTTCCAATAACTTTGGGAGACAAGCCTTACAAAGGTCTTGTATACCTCAATGTAATCAAAGATCACTTGAGTACCTGTGGAAAAAAAATATTTCCCTTTTCCAATAACAATCAGAAAGTACTGATCTGTACTATACTATCAGTGTATACCACTATACGTCATATGTCAACTACAGACATTACAAATGACAAACAAGAAAAGACAATCTGAAAACATTTGCAGAGATCAAATTAAATTAAATAGGGGAAATGAAAAAAAATGATCACAGAACCTGTGATGATAACTGCCATAAGATAACAAGACAAATAACGCTACAGTGTATAAACATAAGGGTGTAAAAAACTGAAATGAAAGGAAAGATGAGACCTACAATTATACAAACAAATCAAACAAACTAAGGAACACAAAAAATGTTACAAATACAAATATGAAACAGTCGTCACAACTAACCAAATATTTGCAAACTATGTTGCAAGCAAATTTCAATTAAGAAATTGCTCCCTATCGAACGCCAGAACAAGACCAATATTACTCGGTATTTCCTGTTCTAGTCACACAGAATATAAACTAATTTAATACACAACAAATAACATGTAAGCATAAATAGCATATAGCATACAATATCATTTTATGTCATGAATGGAATGTGTTGCCAGTATAGTGTTGTAAAGTAGGCACAGTTTATTTAAATAATACTAACTTGCCACTTTATTCAGTAATAGATTTAAGTTTAAACTATTACACTGTCAATTTTTTCTCTGTTGAGCATATGAAGATCCCACGATGAACTATGCACTTTATTCAGCAACACTGCGATTCTTCTGTACGTTGAGAAATGTCAACAATATTGCTCCAGATATTTTCTACACTTGATACCACTGTCCTGTGTAATACTGTCTGTACAGCGAAAAACTGTCAACAAGTGCTGACCTAGATACAGCATCCTATCGGTAATACAGGTCAAGCTGTCCTACTGGTGTTGATGTGTTCAAACAAATGTTCTTTCAGCTGTAAACTGTGATTCTCAACACAAAACTGCGTAAGCTGGACCCAGGAATCTGGCTCGCCACTGTAAAGACGTTATTTCTCTTACTACACCTGTAGTACACCACTGCAAAGTATCAGTCTGTCTGCTCTGTAAGGAAGAGTGGTGTGTTGTTGAGATCAGGCATGCTCCAGTCTACCCAGCTGTAAATGGGTAACTCACCCTAGTCCTGAGTTAGGGAAGGCAAAGGCTCCAGGGGAAGCAGGCCCTAAACTTGGTCACTTCAGCCGACGCAGGATGGTGTATGTATGAAGTAGTAGTGTAGAGTGTGATTACCGCGAATGGTGTACTGTTCGTGTGCTGACCAATATAATCACTCATACACATGTGTCTACAAGGCACCAATGCAGACTGCTGGAATCTTAGTTTACTCAATTTATTCAGACGTACACACTGGGACATACGAGTACATCAGGCTTTGTTGACATAACAATTTGTAGGTATACATAGCAGATCTGAAGTCATGACACATGCAGAAATAATGGGTAGTACATCAAAGTTCAATGTCATGATACATCATCTTATGAAACCACGAAAAGGGGGTTTCTAGCAGGATTGAGATCTCTCTGTCACTGTCCGATAATAAGATAAATAATCTGTTCTCTTGGCAGTGATCAAAACAGACGATGACCGAAATCCAACATGGCTACCTTCCTGAGTTGTCGTTCACTCATTCATAGGAAGAATATCAGCCAAAGTTAATTTGCAATGGATATATAAAGGATTTCATAAATGGTTCCATGCAGCACTACGGTGATCAGGTTAGTTCACGTAGCCATAACCGCTGCAGGAAAATCTGTCATCTTCGTCGATACAAAACACGACACTAGCATATCGAAGCACCCAAAAGTCAAGCTAGGCCTAACCGACGAGAGATCATCAAAAATACGAGCTGGGTTTACCTGGAGTCCGAATCATCTATATACTGACATAAGGAGAGTCTCTAACACAAACTATCGTAGAGACACTATCTCCTCCAGAAGAAAAAAACCACTTCGTAAGACATTTTTTCTTGACGAAGGGACCAGCTCTTGAAAAACGTACCCCGCCATTCTTAGCAGTACATCGGAACTCATCACGACTTGTTAAGACAACTCATACTTCCGCTAACAAGAATCTAGTCCCTCATACCCATCCAAAATATACAATATAGGACTGATTCTACTTGTACTAATAATATGTAATACATATGAATTCAGGCCATAAACACAATAAGCAAATTAATATATTTTCTGGCCCTAAAATTAAGTACAAACGCAAGCGTACTATTCTTGCGCTGGATCGATATCCAGACCGATTACTCCTATAATCAAAAGTGTGAATCAAACATGGATTATCTCGCTTTTACAATAAACAGCATTTTCATACACAGATGGATGCATGTCTATATTTTTCCCATATTAAATAACCATATCGATTTTTTGTAATATGTGCGTCAAAAATATGCACGCAACAAGCATGAACTTACTAGCTTTCGAATCCGGAACTCGGTAACTGTGCCGTGAGAGGAAATAGCTCTAATTGTTGAGCCAATCGGATGCTCGTGTGTGTATATATACATATATATATAAAATGTAGTCCCATAGCAGCAACTGCTGTAGGGGAGTGAAGTGTTAGAGATGTCAACATGCTAGAACCAGCGTCGAGAGGTGGGGTGTGACCAGTTCCCTGCCTCGATGCCTTTTCCTTCCCGTACTCAAGAAGTAGAGTCAGGTTCAACTGGAAATTTGGAGTGTGACGCCACTTCGTTTCGAGCATGGCTACTTTGTCGCGAGAGGTCAGCTCTCTAACTATTCTACCAATCTGACGCAAATAAATAAATAAATATATATACTGATAGAAATATTTACCTGAGCCTGGGATTGCTAACTTAATTTAAATATCCGCTTTGACAATAATCAGTTTCTGCTGACAACGATTTAAAAAATGATTGAGTTCCAGGTTCAAATATTGGTGTATTTTAATCCAGGCAACCTATAGTCAACTGACTTGAGTCGGGTTGAAAACATCAGAAATAAAATCTCACAAATGGAAATATTTAAAAAAAATTAAGTGAACTAATCCCGCGCCATTCGCCATCTCAACTCGTTCTGAGCTTGGCACCATGCAACTGTAGAATTTACCAACAAAGTGCTGTAGACTGTTTTAAGCGTGAAGATTTCAGTTAATCCCACCGGAGAACTTTCTAGACAGCTTAAGTGTTTGTGATTATGTTAATGCACCGACAAAAATGTTTGACAGCTTTATAGTGCATTTGTTGGCAGAGGACTGTGGTATCGAAGAGAGCAAAAAAGGAAAAAGATTGAGAGAGAAAAATAGAAGAAGATGAAAGAGGCAGATAATATAGAAGACAACAGTTTCTTTCTCACACTTAACTTTCAACTGTAATATGACGGAAAGCATTTGGTCATTATGCATCATTTTCGTTTCATATGCAGCATGAAACCACTACTGCGACAGCCTGCACCAAATTAATCAACTGCTCATACAGCGGTGATTTGTGCCGCACTTTGTGCTACATAACGAGATTGCAAGTCCCATGCACAACCTTATATTAGTTGTCTCTTACGACATGCATGAGAAAATAGTAGTCGCTTTCCTTCTTTGTAATCTCAGAGACTTACAAGAATTACTAGGGCTAGAGATAATAGAATATATAAAAATGGACGAAATTAACGAGGAATGGAAGTGGAGTATGTGACGTATAATGGAAATGAAGCCTACGGTAACCTGACAGTTTTTGTAATCCCGTTAGCGTTCTATGATTTGCTAGCAAAACCATGCATTTTTCTGCCTGTCTTACTCACACAAGCTTATTTTTCATCCACGCTTCTTTTCCTTGAACATAAACAAACGAAGCGTTTACAAACTTTCGTGACCTACCAGTCATAACAGGTAGCGAATCAGGTTTGTTTATCGAGTCTTCTCACGCGAGCTTATCTGTCAATCATACGATACCTGACAGACCGCACGTGAAGAACCAAAGACCCTTTGAAGTAGACTCACGGGCAAAATCTTTCCCCGAGTACGCTTTGAAGTTCGTACTCATGGCCTGGGCTCTTTGATCTTCAGAAGCGGGCATTCGTACGGAGAAAATATTCGAGAACTCCGTTACACGGATATAAGTCTTTTGATGGCGGTTGAAATCTCGCCAGAAAGCCGACCGTAAACTTTTATCTGGGGGATTCATGTTTCTGATCCTCTGCTATACACAATAGTGTGAAAAGTAACATCATCTATAGATCATAGAAACATGATGAGATATAAACTGTGTTTTCTTAAACTTGCTATCAGTTGTCACTCCGAATTTTTGGATAGTCTAAGCACGTAGTTCTAGAACAATTATGGAAGATGTGTTAATAGCATTCGTGGGGATTTCATTCTGATTTTCATGTAATAGAAATTAGTGTTTACGTGATTAAAAAAGTGTTAGCGTACCATTATAATTCACTTTGATTTTCTAGCGTTAAAACTAGTGAAATAAAATAACGCGAAGCTATTTTATACCAGATGTTCAGTTATAATGTTAATTTTCACCACCCGCTTTCTCACACAAGAAGAGTAGGTTTTAGTTGACTGATTATATGCTAGGCGCGACTGATAGTGACAGAAAAGAATTCACGTTTTATTTCATTGTGCGTATTTATTATAAGTGCCTATTATTTAATATCATAAGGCTGAACTAACAGACGCCGACAATTTAATAGCTATTAACGACAGGCGATATTTATGTAAAGGCGCGTATGGATTATTGAATAATAATTAACATTATACGCTTGATCGTTGACCGGGGGTAGGAGGGGAAGAGTTGCATAACTCAACCAAACCTGCACTCGCTAAGCGACGCGCGATAGGATAGGCTAAAGACACCGTGTGCCTTTTAAATTTAATTAGGACTGACGGAGTGGATAAGAGATCGTCTTGTCCCCGTCTGTGTGCATATATGTAGCTATATAGAATAGTAGCATTGTTCCATAAATTTTTTTTTATATATTTCTGCAGACCTGATCAAGGACGTCCAGCGGTCTTTTTGGGCTTTTTCTTCATTTACTGATTGGTTAATGTTGTCTTTTTCTTGGCTTGTGCGTCACCAATTTCATTTGTGAGCCAGCGATACATAAGAAACATTTTAACTTGTTAACTAACTGGACTTAAAAAACCCAGCAATATTTTTTTTCAATTTTACCAGCCCACTGGGGTATACCAAAGAACACTTATACTCCCGACTTTTGACAGTCGTATCCATGCTGATTTATCCAGAAAGTTACGCTGTTTCAGAATCGGCACTCACCATAGAGCCAGCCGATAGGATTATCATCATCATCATTTGTAACATCTTTAGCAACCAGATGTTTCCCGATACTGGAAGTATTTTCCTCCTTTTTTAACTGTGAACCTCAAGAGCACGGTTTGGTACACTAACTATTCGCAGTGACATTTTGTTCATGCAGGGAAAATTAAAACACCAGATTCGGCGTCCACCTCGCTAGTCTTTATTTTGTTAGAGGATGGACTGGGGCCAATTTGGTAAATAAAAACCTGGCAATTTTATATTCAGGATAATTGTATTTCCAAGGGATATCACCAAGAGTAGGTAAGCGTGATTTAGTGGCCACTGTATGACAGAGAGAGTGAATAATTTTTCTTTGTTACAGGAACCTTACCAACATTGGATTTTGCTTAAACTTGTTTAATTTACTGGGTAGCATTTAGTAGGAACTTGTTCTTTACTGTCTATTCTGTAACATAGTGATAACCTTTGACCTTTGGGTTATTAACTTTTTGGGTTCTTTTCTCATAGTGGGAGGGCACCTTTATTCTGTTATTTTCATATGTATGTAAATCTGATTTTATTTGATCTTTCTTTAGATATTCGATGTTGTCAAGTTTAAATGATAATAAACAACAAAAGAAACTTAACTTTGTGTGTTGGTCAGACCCATACCCAATTAACCGTAGTTTTTCACGTTTGTGTGTCTTGTTGTCACATAGCTGTGTGTGTGTAGGTAAACTTATATTTATACAATATGTATGTATGAGGAGGGGCAAGGTTGTCTTGTACTAAATTATAGTCGTATAGATAGGCTGGACTAGAGAAACTTACTCATTCCAGAGACATACCTTCTCCTTAAGCTATTCACCCGTGAAAATCTATTTCTCACATCTTTTTCTCACGTACTTATCACCAACCACTCTACTCAGACGGGACCAAAAATAACTCACAAACCTATCGATACGACAGAGTACATGTACGTGTTCGTTTGTCTTGACATTGTCATTGTGTATGTGTGAAATATTATTAATAAACACGACGTGTTTTACTAATTATCGACAACACATAGATTTCCAGTTTAAAATATGCGACAGAAAATACCAGGACATGGATAAATACCCTCTATGACGTTGGTCGTTAATGTTGTATGTCTCAGCGAAGAAATAGCAGATCGCTGACCTAAAACAACAATGCCCTTAGCAATCGATTACATTTGGCTGGGCTCTTGTTTCGTCGTCTTAAGTCAAGCTACCAGAATTCTGAAGACTGATAGTTCTATACTTTACAGGAAACACACTTCCACCAGCGAATACAAGATACATCACGTATGCTCCCAGTTAGATTGCTAAGTCAGAGTCCACAAATTTTTCATCATGTTTAAAAAATATGTGCAAATGGCTTGCGGCTTTTCAGTAAGAATGTAAATAATTCAAGCCTTGAGCACTACAGGGCAGAAGCCATTTTGGCTGCATTGTGTTGATGTTTCCAAATTGAACAATTCGGAATAGATACAAAATGTAAAAGCTGTTCAGGGTATGAAGGGAAAAATAGAGGAAGGTGGTGCATCTCACTTCAGCTTTTCTAATGGTATTCAAAAAATAAAGTCGGAAGTTATCAAGAGTTCGGCAGGACTATATATATATATATATATATATATATCTATATATATATATATATATATATATATATATATATATATATATATATATATATATATATATATATATATATATATATATATATAGATGGATGGATGGTTGGGTGGATGGACAGACAGATAGATAGATAGATAGATAGATAGATAGATAGATAGATAGATAGATAGATAGATAGATAGATAGATAGATAGATAGATAGATAGATAGATAGATAGATAGATAGATAGATAGATAGATAGATAGATAGATAGGCGACCATACCTCTCCTTATTGTCTTGAATCAGCAGCGTTGTCAATTCTATCTCTTCTCGTGATAAGGCGTCATTTACTGCGTTTTTTATTTCTAGATCTTTGTGCTAAGGCACCCAATTGTTTATCTCACTTAACTATCTCTTCCCAACAATTGTATCTGACCAACCGAAAAAAATGTATACAACAATCCTATACAACGTTTGCGAACGAAATATAGTACCATAGCACTCCTTTATTTTTTAAATCGAATGTAATATTTAGTTCAAACGCAATAAACGGATTTTATATCTTTATAATAGAAAGTGTCACATTTTGATAAATAAATATTAGACAAACATAAAGGTATATTTTCAGGCACTTGTAAGAAATCGCGAGATTCTAAATCTAGAAGTTTTATTATCAAAGGAATAAAAATTGAACTTTTAATTTGAATTTAAAAACGCATAGCCTTTTTTTTTTTTTTAATCCAGGCAGTATAACCTCCTTAAATGAGTAAAAGAAGTCATGTAACTAATAATTTTTAAAATAAAGATTCTCCGGTTTGATAATTTATAAGATAAAAAGAAATACGTTGTCAGTGATTAAAAATCAAGTGACCAAGAAATCCCGCGCACACAAGAAGACCAAAGCGCGCTGTAATCTACAAGGGGTCTGAATCACTATTGGAAGGTTGGTTTGATAAAATTATAATTTGATAAATAATAATTTGATAAACATCATTCATGATAAATCACAATTTGATATAACATGATTGATAAATCCTATTTTGATAATTAATTTTTCCATAATTCAAAGTATCATTACATCTTTTCTTTGAGAAATTAGTTTTCAAAATGATGTGGGATGTAACGTTTTTATAGTCTGAATTACTGTGAATGTTCACAGTTTCAGATTGTTTAATTTATATTTCATTTGTCGTCGCAGTTAACTTCATAGATATTTTATTTGTTACTGTAAATATGTAATCTGTGCAATAATGGGATGACAAAATATAATAAAACATACAGCACGATCATCTATTCCGTCATAGATATACTTTCATTATTTTCATTCACGCCCATAACAGCTAACGTGCACACTAACTGCAGCTGTATACAATAATAAGACTGTCAACACAATCACTAAGCAGAATGGGTTATTCAGAACATTTACCGGTTAGGCAAGGACTTATTGAATGTATTTGTGCAATATCTGACCAGTCAGCGATAAGTACTCATCTGTACTCACCTTCCTGAACCATATAGTGCAACAAAGTGGATCATTATAACCGGTAATAAGTATTCCTTGCAGGTCATTATTATATCATCGCAAGAAGGAATCTACTAGTTGTCCCAAGCAGTGTTATTAGTTCATATACAATTTATAGAGAAGAGGTCTTCTACTACCTCACTATATCACAGTGCTTTACAGTGATTTGTGAGACTACGGACTTTTATTTGGTAAAGTGTGTTCAACTATATTGCGCGAAGTCCAATCATAACAGTAAAGTAACTCTTTGAGTAATTAATTGGTTGAATACTTAAGTGTTATATTTTACAACAATGATTTATTGTGTCATCGATAATATTTGTTCTTCCCTTATTCTTACTTACTTAGTCGTTCCTCTTCTACCGTGAGGTGTAGAGGTTTGCAAGAGAGAGCGCCAAACTATCGTATCGGCTGTCTTCCTACTGGCCTGGTTCCATTCTAGACCTCGGTGCTTCAAATATTGTCTTTTGTTGCCCTCCCAGCGAACTCTGGGTCGTCCTGGAGGTCTGGATCCATGGCTCTTAGTTTCCCATGCTTGTCGTGATAGCCGATCTTCTCCCATTCTGCAGACATGGCCAAACCATCTTAGTTGGGACTGTTCTACTTGGGTCTGCAGGGGTTGGGTTTTTAGGCCTTGACGTACCGTCTGGTTGCGGACCATGTCTCTTCTTGTTACTTCAACCACCTTTCTCAGATACCTCGTTTCTGAGGTTTGGATCTGGCTTTTGTGGGTTATAGTCTTTGCCCATGACTCGCATCCATACGTCAAGATTGGGACATAGGTGGAGCGGGCGTTATTCAACGTCTATATGTAGGTAAATAAATACCACATCTTAGTTCATAACTTATTTATATTATTTGTTTTGTGAGTGTTTGATCGTATCATTGTTGTCATTCTTCTAATAGGAAGTGGAGGTTCCGTATTATTCGGACCTCTTTGGGGAATTTGTTGCCAGATATCGTAATACCTCCTGAAACCTTATTCTTAGAGAGGTCTCACCTTCGCTTACTCGCTCTGTGTGTCATAAGTAAGCCTTCATCCTTTAACGAGCCATTACCATGGAGGCTGCCATCACCAGTGTCAATACCTTGTCAAGGTATGGCGGCTTGCGTACCCTGATTATCCCCAGAGCTATGCCAGCTGGAGTTTTACTCCTGGAAGGTTCTACTAAGCTGGACAGGTTTACGCGGGCAGGGGTCAGAATAAAGCAGATACCCTGGTCCTCCAGGTTGGGGGTTTTAGCATAGGGCTGACACCCCTGTCTATGTAAAAAGAAATGAAGTTTCGGAAACGATAATAAATGAACAAACTTTACTGCGGGATCAAAGAAGAAGACCATGGAGGGTTTGGGAGATTATATCCTACTTTCATTCTGTAATTCAACCTTCTCATTTCTCGTATTCGCGACAATCGTCCCTTATTTTGTATCTTCTTTAGTTGAAATAATTGGTTGTTAGCAGATCTTTTCACAGATCTTCTACCTTACTGATCTTCTACCTCACAGATATTCTACCTCACATCATCTACCTCACAAATCTTATACCATACATATCTACTACTACAACATTGACCTACTACTTACAGATATGCAACAACTAAGATTAACTGCCACATGCGGTTTTCTACCTGGCATCTACCACAACAAAGACATATACCACTTCTACACAGATCTACAACTGCACAGACCTACTATATCAGAGAACTCACTCCAAATACTGAAAAATGTGAATCGAGTTCTCACGTGCTAATGGCTTGAGTATTTCAAATATTCTGCAGTTTCTCTAATTCACGTGACATATGAATAAATTTATCATACTTTTAAAAAAACATTTCTGAAGCTTTTTTTCACAAACTTATCTTTATAAATGGAGGAGTCTAAATGTAGGAAAAATGACATCATAATTCTACTAGGCCATTTTTAAGATATAAATGGTTGGAAATTTTCCATAATTTCTTTTGATTTTAATATTAACAGATGTCTGAATATTTGCCCCTTTCAAGTCATATAAATTACTAAACAGACGTACGTAATCCAAATCTGCCTAAGACTGTAAATGATGTTTTATAACATTCCGATATTCCCAAATATTCGGGTTTAAAAAAAAAAAATTACTGTCGTACATAATCGAGACCAATCTCGATCAACAAAAAGTTTCATGTCCCAGCAGGCTTTTTACTCACAATATGCAGCAATTCTGCTAATGTAAGCGATCAATAATTCGACCTTTTGAACACCATCATGTAACAAATTACTATTATAAAAACCATTACTGAACCAGTACATACACGTCAGCAATTTAATACGGCTAAAGTGAAACAGACTACCCTTAATGGTTAATGTTTTTCGAATTAATTACTGAATTAATTTTTTTAATGACATCTTTTCCACAGCCAGGAAACGATGTTTTCGTTTATTTAATCAAATGTGAAGAAGTTTCAAGCAGCAGATGATTTTTTTTTTTAAATGTGACCCAATTCCTTCATAAGTCCCGTGTGGTAGATTATGATTAAGTGATTTCATATATCTTTTTCTTTATCTTTATTTTTCTCTTCTACCTTCTCTGTCACCTACGCCTGTAGGAATTTAAACCTCGCATATTCAAACCTCTGTCTTTCCTATAATTTAGCAAGCAGTTTATGGCTGGTAGCATTTAATTGCATTCTCTTTGATGCAGGTTAGCGAGCAGACCTGTAATTATCTCGGCAGCGATCATAAAAATCGCTGTAATGAGATCAGTCGGTGATGGAAAGGGGAGACAATTTGTCTATTACCTTTGCCTGGATTAGTTGTGTCGTAAGTTAATTTACAAGATGCGAACCGCCATATCAAAGACTCTCGCTATAATTCATTTACGACCACTTCTGCAGATGGCGAGAGTGAGGCGATAATACATGTAGATTCTATTTCATCTAGATCTTAATATAGACCTGGCTTCGGCATTGGTGCGATAAAAGTTGTTTGATTCGCAGAATGAGATAGAATTTATGTAGATTTTCCAAAAGGTGCCAACATCTGGCAAGAGTCTGCTAGTTTCAGCTTTCCCTTTGATTCTTTGTCAGTTTCAGATATTTATACCCCAGCAGTTTAGACTTCATTCATTCAGTACTGCCACAGCTTTAGAGAGACAGCTAGCCCGAGTTTTAGAAAACACTGTAATAGTAGAGTCTTAGTTTCTCGTGGAGAAAATCTTAGAAGTTTGTGTGAAGGTAAATATAAATATGGCTAGTATTGTCGAATGATAGAATTGTAGTTCGAATAATATCTTCACTAGATTGCGTGCAGAGTGATTTACTAGTTTAATCGTCATTATAAATTCTCTAAGTTACTGTGTTACAGTGGATAGCAGAATAAATTATAATTTCTAGCTAAAACTCATTCAGCTATAAATAAATTTAATTAAATTGCCAGTAACCAGTCAGAAAACATTTTAACTAACTAAGTAAATGCACTGATTCATCATGAGTGTTGACGAGATATGTATTTATTTCTAATTTATAATGATTGATTTTTTTAATGACTAGAATTTATTTCACGGGAGTTTTAAACGATAAGACAAGCTCTAAGTTTGCGGTTTATAATTTAAGATAAATGACCGAAGTGAACATATTCTATTTAAGCGTTGGATTGTGTATACTATATTAGGGTTGAGTATTTATGTTTTTCTCTTCCTTTTATACAGTATGTGGGTCAAGCCCGAAACCTACCAGCGGTTTCTGTTTATGTATAGCAAAGAATAACTAGACGAAAAGAACTATTTTTCTGAACTTTATATTGTAACTGGCATTGAGTTCCAGAGTTCTTTTCCAATAATCAAAGTTTTACAGTCGGCCCGTGGTGGCGGCTAAATCAAACATTTAACAGACTCAAACCTGTGATATTACTTGTATAACAACCACTGTGTTGAGAAGATAAATTCTGAACAGAGTTATTTACCTGCAACTCGAGGTAACGATCGATTATTTCAAGCTACTGTACCCTTGTGAACATTAGACTTCTGTAGAGTAAACGTGTTGTTGTGTATTCGCCACCACTGTAGAATGTCTGGATGCGGATGTTATGTCTAGAGTCATGCACTGATCATCACTGAAGAAAGTCTTCTTCAGTTACCTCTGCATCATCGAATGAACCTGTCATATTGACACTGAGTGGGAGTGTCAAGTAACGCGAATGGTGTAGTAGTTCGGTATAACAGACCACTTGATAATACCTCTCACACACTCTCATGTAATGCAATGACGACTTGAACTGCCGCTGACATTTCAATAGTTTAATGAAGGCACGCACACTGGACAGCACGGATACAGTCATGGGAACATGTTGACATACATTCATTGGTTATTTGAATCGTGGATGATACATTCATGTAGTAGTGAAATAACATTCAACCTAAGGTAGCATTCACTGTTCTGGTACCTAATCGCCGTATCCTCTATTGACTGAACGCGTCAATGAGGATCGGTAAACATACAAAAGTCATTGGCCCAACCTTCATTTCATGGCTAAGTTCTTAAGCTGAAATATGTCCAATGTTTGTATAATAATCATAAACCACGATAGTGGGTTTTCACCTCATAACAAGATCTCGATACCACTGCCCGATAGTAGGATACATAATCTGTTCTCTTGACAGTGATCAAAAATATGATGACAGAAATATAACATGGCCGCCTTCCTGAGTTGTCGCTCACTCACTCGTAGGAAGGTAGATATAAGCCAAAGTTAATTTAGAATGTGCATATAAATAATTTCATAAAGTTTTCCATACAGCTCTACAGTAATCAAGTTACTTCATGTAGACATAACTGCTGTAGGAAAGCCTGTCATCTTCGTCGATACAAAACACGATCCTAGCGATACGAAGCACAATGTTCCATCTAGGTCTAATCGACTCGAGATCATCAAAAATAGGGTCTGGCATAACTGGAGTCCGAATCACACATATGAGGAGGATCTCTGACAAATAGACTCTTGCAGAGACATAAACTTCTCCTAGAAAAACATCTATGAATCACTGTTAAACCTTAAACAGTGCCAGCCCTGGAAAAAGCACTCAGCCATCTTGGTGACATTATCGGAACTCTCCACAACCCAGAAGGACTACGAAAACCTGCGCTAGATTCCGGCAGAAAGAATATAGTCCGACCTGAACATACAAAGGTATACAATATACGACTGAATCTTCTTTCACTAGACAAGTAGTACACATGAATTCAGGCCATAAACATAACAAGCAAAATTAATCTATTTTCTGGCCCGAACAAATAAGAACGGACATGAATACAATATCCATGCGCCGAGTCAATATCAAGAAAGATCACTCATATAATCAAAAGTGTAAATCAATCATGAATTATCTAGCTTTACCAGAGGAAGCATTTTCATACACAAATGAATGCAAGTATATATTTTCCATATTAAATAGCCATATCGTATTTTTGTAATATGTGCGTCAAAATATGCACGCAACAACTTCTTAATTATTTTTACTACCTGGACAAAAATTGAAGTGACATTTATCAGCATCCTACGTACCATAGTGAAGCGAGCGCTTCCCAAGATTTGAATTTATTAGCATTGGAAAAGCTGGGGCTTGTTTTGCCTAAACACACCATTGGATGGGCTGTATGTTCCTTAAACAATTGTTCCAGATGTGGTGAGAGTGCCTATTAGGTAAGAGAGCATGTCTTGTGATCACAAGTGTGTCAGAGCGAGAAAATGCAGGGATGATTAATTCTTTGATTCTATAATCCATATATCCATTGATTGTTTTTCTTCTCAAAGATTACATATGCTGTCTATTTCAGAGTAGATTACAGGAAAAACCTCTGTTATTTACGGTAGAGAGAAATCCTAGACCATAGTGTATAAATCTGACTCTTTGGGGCGAATAACTTCTCTTATAACGGGATCTTGGTTCAACAGAGGGGGAAAGGATTACACCTATGGGTCAACTCTTAACCTATGTTTATTTATGTATTGATTTGATAGTCCAACTTTATTTACTGTGTTGTGAGATCCTTTATGATAAATAAAATTTACATAAACTTATTCAAGGGTGTCGGTCAGCTCGTCCCAAAATATCTATATTCCATTGTTATAGTTTACACGTTTGTACGTTAAACTGTCGTCACTTATGTGTGTGTGTCGGTGAGTGGTTGATATATAGTACATCTATATAACTGAGTTATCTGTCTGACAAATACTTTCTGTTGTAGGGATAGGCTGAGCGAGAGGATCCCTTCGAGTCTCAGGGACAGAATTACCTAGTTTCCACCATCTCACTCGTGAAAATCTATCTCTATTATTATCTCTCACTGAGTCACCTCAGGTTCTAGTCTATTCACAAGGGACCAATCGGTGTCTTAATTCCCCTATCATAAATCTACGACATCCCGCTATCCAGTCTGTCGTTGTGACATCAATATCAATTAACAATTATTTCCACTTCAGTTAGCGTCCGACTGGCAGAGCGGTTAAAGTGCTGGCTTCTCTCGGCAAAGGTAACGGGTTCGAAACACGATGGCGTCAAGCTCCACTCTACCCAGCTGTACATCGGTACCTGACTCAGCTTTTGAGTTAGAAAAGGCAAAAGCAGCGAGGATATGAACTTGTAACCCCACTGATGCGTGATGCCATATGATGATGGATGGTATCCGCATGTCTGGTTTTGTGTAGTGTGCAGATGTGTTCAGTCAAACAATGTTCATACAAAAATAACAGGGCAATCCACATAGGACGTCAGTAAACTCACGACGTATAAAGTCAATGATTCTTGAAACAGCCGTTGACGTTTTTCTTCATTATTTATTGTGGACGCCACAGTGACAAAATGGTTACGCGAATATGTAGACACATCAAACAGTCATTATCACAGCAACATTCAATACAGCAATAGACGGTAGACAGCATTACAATGATGAGTCAGATGCATGTTATATTTCACAGTGCTGTAAATGTAGTCAGGTGAAAAACTCCATCCTTTTCTATAACAGCCAGGAGATAACCAGATGTATGAGATCAGTTCACTCTCCTTAATCTGACTTCAGCAAGACAGACACGTCTGCCGAAGTATAAATAATGTCCTCAAAAATATCCTCTAGATAACAAAGGTTTTTCAAACCTAGTTCAGGTAACCAAGTAGCAAGTAATAGTCCTTGGGACCTGCATCAACCGATGCAGCACAATACAGCGACATGTGAGCTAGGAAAACATCTCGTGACGACGACTTTCGAAGACAGGCTATGAACCAGAAATCGTTCACGACCAAAAATCGATAGAGTTAATGAAAAAGTCAATTTACCTTGCTTTCATGAAATACACAGAAATATCACGCCTCCCGGCATGTGGGAAACACTAGAGGTATTATCTCGAATAAACGAAATATCCATTAAGAGGACTACACATCCCTGACAGAACAAAAACTAGCGGAGATCCCCTCTTCAACGAGGCATCTCTTTCGCCATTCCAAATCGCTCACTCCACTAGTGGTGGGCGGAAACCGATCGACCAAGAAGCAAGACAAGTCATGCGCAGTCCAGCGCAAAATGACCACAGCTCAAACTTAACTGCATTCGATACCAACGCGAGAAGACAAATGCTTACCGAGAAAAGTGACTATAAATTTCAAGCAGTTGTTGCCCTTGCGTTATAAAATAGATATTGAAATAAAACGATGTTGCGAGAATTTATCACGCAACATATCACCACCTCCTCCCGATAAAAAAAAAATGTGGAACATATTTTTTTTTCAATATCAAAGAGCATGCGATAAGCGGCTCAAAACGCACGAATTATGCGCTGATAATTAATTAAATTGCCTAACATGAGGCTAATTATAGAGTGTCTGGTGAGGATATACCTCAACAGAAAAATAAATATGTCTCAAAAAATATTCACATCGGGGAGGTGTCACCAACACACATCACGTTAGCATGTAAACACAATATACGTATGCAAGTTACCATAATCATCATTAAACAGCATACTCTAATATTGTCTTTAAAAATGGATGTACAAATCTGATAGGAAAAATTTAAATAGTACATTCTTTGACATGTAATGACATAAGTACATAGTAAAGTTAAACTACATGACGATCCAGGACATATGCTCTGGTATTCCGAGGGTAAGTACACAATCTAGAACTCGTCATGCTTGATACTAGTAAGGTAAGTCCTCAGCTCAACAATGACATTCTGAGAAAGTACAAGCAATATAATGCTAATTAATAACTAATATGCTTCATAAGGTACAATACATTATTAATAATTGTGGCTGTTTAGTAAACTAACGGCCCTTATATTAACTACTCAGTCCTCCTCTATCATCTTAAAATACGAACAGAAGAAGATGACAACAAAGCACGATAGTGTGTACATATAAAGTGAGTACAGATGTGCTAATCTATTGTAGAAATATAGGTGTGTTATGACTCTGTAATATATGGAAATATAGGACAGAAGTATTAGTTAGAGTCATGTGGGCATCTAGACAAAATGTCAGCCATCACATTATCCGCACCACGGATAGCTCGTACCGTGAAGTGAAAAGGTTGAAGAGCTATAGCATATCGAGTGGATCTCGAACTCTTCAAATTCTTAGTCTGAATAGCTGTAAGAGCTTTCTGATCAGTCTCTAGAATGAAATGTGCGCCCAGGAGGAATCTTTCTAGCTTTAGAATTGACCAAACCATCGCTAACAACTCACGGTCTAAAACCGAGTAGTTCCTCTCTGCCGCATTTAGTTTTCTAGAAATGTACATAACAGGATGCAGAGTATTTGCATATTCTTGCATCAGTGCTGCTCCAATCCCAGTGGATGAAGCATCACTCCGAAGAACAAAAGTCCTATCAAGAGTAGGTAATCTTAAGATGGGAGGAGAAGAAAATATATTCTTGATTTGGTCTAATGAAGATTGGCATTCTTCAGACCAACGGACCAGATTAGGCGAACCTTTCTTCAACAATGTTGAGAGAGGTGCCATGATCGAAGATAAATTTGGAATAAATCTCCCATAAAATTGAATTAAACCTAAGAGACTCCTAACTTGTTTCTTCGTTTTAGGAACAGAGATGTTCAGTATTTTTGAAGTATTGTGGTCTTCTGTCTTCAAGAGACCATGACCAACACGATGACCCAGGAAAGAGATTTTACCAAAACCAACAAAAGCTTTAGAAGGTTTTGCTGTCAAATTATTCTCACGTAGAGTGGACAGTAAGTCATATAACCCTAAATAGTGATCTTCCCAGGTATCACTGAAGAGACAGATGTCATCTAAGTATGCGATGACATCCGAACGATGTGACAGAATTCGACGCATCATGCGAACGAAAGTGGCAGGGGCGTTCATGAGACCAAAAGGCATAACATTCCATTGAAATAGACCCCTAGGTGTAGAAAAAAGCAGTAAGAGGTTTGGCATGCTCTGCTAAAGGCACTTGCCAATAACCTTTAGACAAGTCAAGTTTAGTGAAGAATCTAGAATTAGAAAGTCTAATCAGTAGATCTTCTAACAAAGGCATCGGTTCAGCATCGAACTTTGTGACCTGATTCAATTTGCGATAATCAACACAAATTCGTATGTTCTTATCCTTCTTCCGGACAATAACCATGGAAGAAGAATATGGTGAAGTCGATGGTTCAATTATATTTAATTGAATCATTTCATCCAATTCCTTTTCCACTTGCGACTGAAAGTGTATAGGAATAGGATACGGCCTAACCCTAATTGGATTATTGTCGGTAAGAATTATGTCATGTTCTATGACATCTGTGTGTCCAGGAATGTCAGTGAGAACATCCTGAAATGTTTGTAACATCGACGAGACTTGTCGATGTTCGTCACCAGAAAGATTAGGAGAAACAGAAACGTTTTTCCAAGATTCCGTGGAATGTAATGGAACCACCGGAAGGGGAAGGTTGACATCAGAGAAGGTAGCTTCCTCATCCTGTATGACAGACAGGGATGAATAATGACCGTGAGGTGCAGGAGCATCATCCGTTGCCTGGAAAATAGGCAGCAAATAGTCCGGACGTTCGTGAAATTCCGAAAGCATGTTTATGTGGAAAGTTTTATGCTTTCCATCAATATCGACCACATAGTCAACATCGGAAATCCGAGAGACTATTGCATACGGACCTTTCCATGCAATAAGAAGTCTATTTTCCCTACTGGGGAGTAGGACGAATGCTTTGTCACCTGGACAAAGTTGTCGTAGACATCTATTCTTATTAGCAAACTGTCTTGCCTTCTCTTTAGCAATTTCTGATGAAGCAGTTGCTAGCTTACATGCCTCAATGATCTTTTGTCTAAGAGCAATGACATACTCATATGAGGATTGAGTTTCATCGCTAATATCATCGGCAGTGATGAGATCGTGTAATAAAGACATAGGGCCGCGTGGACGCGCGCCAAAGACAAGTTCGAAGGGAGAAAATCCTGTGTGTTCATTAGGGACTTCTCTATAGGCAAAGAGAGCCGCGGGTAAAACCCTGTCCCAATCTTGAGGATGATCTTCAGTTATCTTACCAAGCAAAGTCTTGAGCGGTCTATTCAGACGCTCAACTAACCCATTAGACATAGGATGGTAGATACTACTGAGAGATCGTTCAATATGTAAGGTAGACATTACCTGTGACATAGTGTCAGATATGAGTTGAGTGCCATGGTCTGATAATATTTCTCTGGGGAACCCCAAGCGAGAAAATATCAACCAAAGAGCATCTGCGATATCTGTAGTAGATATGCTCTTAAGAGGAATAGCCTCTGGCCAACGTGTGCACATATCGACACATGTAAGGATAAACTGATGTCCTCTGGCCGACTTGACCTTAAAAGGGCCAATAATATCTATGGCCATTTTCTGAAACGGCCGAATAGGAATGTCAGCAGCCTGGATAGGCGCAGCATGTCGTGGTCCTCTAGATTTGACCTCCTGACATACCTTGCATGATCGGCAGTAAATACGAATGTCCTTATTGACAAAAGGCCAAAAGAAAGCCGCAAGGACTCTCGACTTCGTACGGGCAAAACCCATATGTCCAGCACATTGCGAGTCATGAGCATGTTGCAATATTTGCACTCTCATGCTCTTGGGAACAAGAATTTGCGAATGTGCCGACGTAGTCGAATCTTGTACCATACGTACAAGTACGCCGTTTCTCATTGCAATCCAAGATTTTCTATTTGTATCCTGATTCGGATCACCTTTCTTCGCAAGAACGAAGAATTTTTTTAAAGAAGGATCTTCTTCTTGCAATTTTATGAAAGAGTCACGAGTGATTACTAAGTGACTATCTTGGCTATCAACTTCATTATCACTATTCAGTGAAGTTTCGGGTGTTTGTAGAGCTTGTGCTCTTGTAACTACTGCATTTGTAGCTTGCATGTTATTATCTTCCCAAGCAGCAATCTGCTGTGGGGTACACTCCCTAACTCCGTGAATACGACCAATAATAAGGTCCGCAATAGGATTAGGTAAGAGACAAGCATGCACATCTCCAGTAAAGAAAGGAGTGGCAATGCGAATTACAGCAGTAGGATATTTTTCTAGAGTGCCGCCAAATGTGACACATTTAATAACCCTTCCTGTAGCACAAGATGGATCTACAAGCGATTGTCTAACACCAATTGTGGTGCATCCGGAATCGAAAAGTAGTGAGACCGGAGTATCATTAACAAGACCCTTATGTAGAATTAAAGAACCCCTCCCGTCATGCGCAACAGCAGCAGGAAGAGCGGGAAGTGGGTGACCACAACTCAAAGTAGTTATGGTACCCGGTTCGAATAAAGTACTGCATTGGGGGCATTTGTTTGCTCTCTCAAAGTCAAAAGCAGAACCAGTGACAGCGTCAAAGTTTTTATTATCAACAACATGATTACAGGCTCCCTCAGTTTCCTGTTGTACAGAATTAGCCTGCTGATATCTCTTTTTTTTGTGTTGAGATCTACCCCGACTATTATTACCTCTGAAGTTATCAGAGTTATTATTATCTCTGCAGTTATTATTGTCTCTATTGTAATTGTTATCCTGGTTCGAATTCCAGTTTCCACGATTACTATCATGTTCACATTGATGCGAACATCTATTTGTTTGGTTCTGATGTCTTCGGCAGGAATAACCTCTATTACCATATCCTCTTTTGAAATGCTTTTAATTATTAGGGTGATAGTAACGACCACTATCAGGTTGTCTCCAATTCTTCGAAGAAGAATCACCATGAAATTGGTTTCCATGATTTTGACAGAAATTACCGCTGCTCTTTCTATCAAAATTTTGTTGGAATCTACGAGCAAAGTTTTGACCATACGGAGCTGCCGAAGCAACTGGTAAACCTTCTTTCACCTTAGAGTTACCCATGGTTATGTGTGGGTGTGCAGTTACGTATTGGCAACAGAAATCTTCCATTTCTTTTATTGTTTTAGGTTTACGTTCATGAAGGAAAGCAAGGAAAGACTCATTGACAGACGACATGACTTTGTCTCTAAGTATTAAGTCCATAAGTCCTTCATAAGTTTTTTCCGTCTTAGATAGTTCAACCCATCGTGAGAAAGTAATGCGTATTCTTGCAATAAACTCGGAGAATTCAACTCCATTTTCAGGTAACATGTTTTTAAATTGTAGACGATAGCCGTCTTCGTTAAGCTGATATTTCTTTAACAGAGCGGCCCTGACAACCTCATAATTGTTCTTGTCAGGTTCATCCACCATATTTAATATACTTAGAGCTTTACCTGTCAGTATCCCTGATAACTGATAAACATATTTTGCTTTGTCTATGTTATGAGCTGTACATGCTTGTTCAAATCTGTCCAGATAGAACATTATGTCATCACTGGAAGGACTAAAAGTTGGCAACTTAATCTTAAAAGTATCATTATTAGCCTTACCAGAAGATGAACCCTTGTTTGAATCATTACCATTACTCATGTTCATCAATTTCAATTTTTCCAACTCTAAAGCTAAGACCTTTTCTTCATGTTCCATTTTTGCTTTCTCTTTCCTCTCATCAGATTCTCTCTGTAATCTTCTCTCCTCAGCCTGAGCCTCTATTTGAAGTCTTTCAGCTTCTTTCTCAAGTCTTTTATTCTCAGCCTCTTTTTCAAGTCTTTTATTCTCAGCCTCTTTTTCAAGTCTTTTATTTTCAGCCTCTTTTTCAAGTCTTTTATTTTCAGCCTCTAGCTGGAGTTTTCTTTCCTCAGCTTCTGATTCCCTTTTTTGTTTTTCCATTTCCATTTGGAATCTTTTTTCATCCACCTGCATCTGCAGTTTCTTTTGTTCAGCTTCCATCTGCAGTTTCTTTTGTTCAGCTTCCATTGCTTTATCATATCGAGCAGTTGCAAATTCTTCTAACTTATCACCAGTCTTCCCAAGCAATTTACCCTGCTCAATAAAGTGCTCAAATGTAGACATGTTGTCTAACATATGAGTCCAAAACCTGAAATAATTAACTAATTTATTTCAAAACTAAGTGTAACAAGTCTTAATTAAGCACTTGTATATTCACATCACCTTATATTATCCCAGTCTCTGTGGGAAACAAGTCTCCAATCAAAGAACTTGTATATGAAATATCACCAATCAATTCTTGATCATAAGTGCACTTCTCATTCAATAGTGCACAACACTATTCATCATTCATTTATCATCAGTGTAGTAGTAACAGTGCATTAGCATAGCCCATTAACTAATTACTATAACTGTAAACAATGACTATGTAAACACATGCAGAATGTAAACATTGAAAATGTAAACAATGCAAACAATGTAAACAATAACAATGTAAACAATAACAAAGATCAGCAACAATACAAAAACGTTCGCAGAAATCAACTAAAAATAAAGCAGAAATTAATGACATATCACAAAAAATGTGACGATATCTACGATAGAATTAAACAAAATACATGACACCACAGTGTATAAACAAAAATGTTGTATGAAACTAAATTATAGACAAGAGTAGGCTAACAAATACAAACAAATCAAAACAAAACTAAAGAATGCGAAATAATAACGAAAACAATATTAAAACATGTCATCACAGCTAACATAAATAGCAACAGAAGTCGCTTAGCAAATTCCAGTATCGGAAATTTGCAAACCCTACAGAAAACGCTCACAATAGACGACCTCTATGACGTGGCATAATCTAACGGAGACACCACCCAACCGAGAACCCGCTGAAATATAAACATATAAATATACAAATAACATATAGACATATAACATATAGAATGAGATGATACACAGAAGACTCAGCAGAAGTATAAGGGCACAGTTTACATACAAACAGGCCACTTAACTTATAGGCTTCCAATCGTAGAACAGCAGAAAAAACGGATGTCAATCAACGTCCTAAAGAGCGAAGCTCCAACGATGATGGCACATCTGAACTGCTTCCACTGCTAACACGATGGTACAAGAGCTTCTGACATACTGTGTGTTGAGTTGTTTCGGCACTTGACCTTCTAATCCAAAAGTAAGTTGATGGAAATCGGTACTTGGCCTTCTTCAGAAAACAACCCGTTTCAACCGGCACTTGACCTTCACAAAAACGACAGCACTGGAACCTTGACAGCAGCAACTTGCTTGACTTGCGTAAAAGATAACAGCAGTCCGAGTTATCCGGCAACATGTAACAACGCCGGGTACTGTCAAATTCTTGTTTCCGTCAAAAAATTGAAATTTTGACTTTTACCGGGCAACGCCGAGTACTTTGAAAATGGTGAAGATGTTGACTGTATTGAAGAATGTTAATTTCTTGAAGGATGTTGATGAATTCTTGTTGAAAATGAAGTGGGTAAGGAACCCCGTGTTTGCTGGTACCAGAATCAAACCAGCTTATGGCCACCAAATGATGCGTGATGCCATATGATGATGGATGGTATCCGCATGTCTGGTTTTGTGTAGTGTGCAGATGTGTTCAGTCAAAACAATGTTCATACAAAAATAACAGGGCAATCCACATAGGACGTCAGTAAACTCACGACGTATAAAGTCAATGATTCTTGAAACAGCCGTTGACGTTTTTCTTCATTATTTATTGTGGACGCCACAGTGACAAAATGGTTACGCGAATATGTAGACACATCAAACAGTCATTATCACAGCAACATTCAATACAGCAATAGACGGTAGACAGCATTACAATGATGAGTCAGATGCATGTTATATTTCATAGTGCTGTAAATGTAGTCAGGTGAAAAACTCCATCCTTTTCTATAACAGCCAGGAGATAACCAGATGTATGAGATCAGTTCACTCTCCTTAATCTGACTTCAGCAAGACAGACACGTCTGCCGAAGTATAAATAATGTCCTCAAAAATATCCTCTAGATAACAAAGGTTTTTCAAACCTAGTTCAGGTAACCAAGTAGCAAGTAATAGTCCTTGGGACCTGCATCAACCGATGCAGCACAATACAGCGACATGTGAGCTAGGAAAACATCTCGTGACGACGACTTTCGAAGACAGGCTATGAACCAGAAATCGTTCACGACCAAAAATCGATAGAGTTAATGAAAAAGTCAATTTACCTTGCTTTCATGAAATACACAGAAATATCACGCCTCCCGGCATGTGGGAAACACTAGAGGTATTATCTCGAATAAACGAAATATCCATTAAGAGGACTACACATCCCTGACAGAACAAAAACTAGCGGAGATCCCCTCTTCAACGAGGCATCTCTTTCGCCATTCCAAATCGCTCACTCCACTAGTGGTGGGCGGAAACCGATCGACCAAGAAGCAAGACAAGTCATGCGCAGTCCAGCGCAAAATGACCACAGCTCAAACTTAACTGCATTCGATACCAACGCGAGAAGACAAATGCTTACCGAGAAAAGTGACTATAAATTTCAAGCAGTTGTTGCCCTTGCGTTATAAAATAGATATTGAAATAAAACGATGTTGCGAGAATTTATCACGCAACACCCACCTCTCAAAGCTGGAGCTAATAAAGTGAAATCTCTAACACTTGTCTCTCCTACGGCAGTATCTGCACTGGGACTACATTTTTCCATTTCAGCCCCACTCTACTTGCATCTGAGGTTTCACATAGGAATTTCCAATCGCTGAATATTGTCTGTCCAACACCTTTAGTAATGACCAGAAGTTGATAAACTATGCTGCCAATAACATAGATACAGACGTCTGTCCAACACCTTTAGTAATGACTAGAAGTTGATAAACTATGTTGCCAATAACATAAATACAGACGTCTGTCCAACACCTTTAGTAATGACTAGAAGTTGATAAACTATGCTGCCAATAACTTAGATACAGACATCTGTCCAACACCTTTAGTAATGACTAAAATTTGATAAACTATGCTGCCAATAACATAGATACAGACGTCTGTCCAACAACTTTAGTAATAACTAGAAGTTGATAAACTATGCTGCCAATAACATAGATACAGACGTCTGTCCAACACCTTTAGTAATGACTAGAATTTGATAAACTATGCTGCCAATAACATAGATATAGACGTCTGTCCAACACCTGTAGAATTGATTAAAAGTTGATAAACTATGCTGCCAATAACATAGATACAGACGTCTGTCCAACACCTTTAGTAATGACTAAAAGTTGATAATAAAAAAAAATACTGCCAGTAATATGGATACATACACTTTCAAATCTGGGACACTCTTTCAGACAATACGTTTTGCATAGTTGAAGTGTTAACGAGGAAATAAAAATAGAAAGCAAATTAAATAAGAAAATATACGAGGAATCCGTAGGCCCTTTTCTTCAAGTACCATGCCTGCTGGTATAGGTGATCACGTGTCACCATAACTTTATGTTCCCAATCCTGTTTATTAATTCTGTTGTTGACTTCTTTCCACGTTACGACGTCGCAAAATCCAGTAACATCTCCCTTTGTCGTCCTCTATATCTTCTTTCTTTAGTGTGTCCTACTGCCAGAATATTGTCCACATTTCTTCATCTCATAACATGCCCAAACAAAGTGGATTGTAACATGCCAAAACAAAGTGGATTGTAACATGCCCAAACAAAGTGGATTGTAACATGTCCAAACAAAGTGGATTGTAACATGTCCAAACAACGTGGATTGTAACATGTCCAAACAAAGTGGATTGTAACATGCCCAAACAAAGTGGATTGTAACATGCCCAAACAACGTGGATTGTAACATACCCAAACAAAGTGGATTGTAACATGCCCAAACAAAGTGGATTGTAACATAGCCAAACAAAGTGGATTGTAACATGCCCAAACAAAGTGGATTGTAACATGCCCAAACAAAGTGGATTGTAACATGTCCAAACAAAGTGGATTGTAACATGTCCAAACAAAGTGGATTGTAACATGTCCAAACAAAGTGGATTGTAACATGTCCAAAAATAGTGGATTGTAAGATGCCCAAACAAAGTGGATTGTAATATGCCCAAACAAAGTGGATTGTAACATGCCCAAACAAAGTGGATTGTAACATGTCCAAACAACGTGGATTGTAACATGCCCAAACAAAGTGGATTGTAACATGTCCAAAAAAGTGGATTGCTTCCTTCTAGTATGAGTAATAAGATTTCTGTGTGCAAAAATAAGTATTATCTTTGTGGTGAAGTGGGATGTTATAAATATTTATAGGGGACTTAGTGTACTGACTGAGATCAGCTGTGAAGGTATCTATATCTATTAAGAGTAGTGTATTATAGATAACCTTACTTGCTACCACATATCTATATATCTCAGTCAGAATTATTCTGGAATAGTGTGATGACTACGTTATGTGTCTAGGGTATGTGTATGATGAAGTGTAAGTCACAACAACAGACAGATAAACAATTTAATTTAATCCACTACTCTTGACAACACTGTGACACTCACATACATATAACACTCTATGAGAATATCTTAAGGAGTCACTGATAACTTTTCAAATAACAATATGTATTCATGGTTATCATAAAGGTATATGTGTCCTGATTCAAATACAAAGGAACCAGGAATCACAATCAATTTTAATTACACGTATATGTACAGACTTTATCAATATGAATATTGTAGTGACATATATTATTAAAATATCCTATGTGTGTCAGTTGTGTAGTGGTAATATGAGGAAATACTGGTTTTGTTTTGTTCAAGCTCTGTTGGTATTTGTCATCATGACTTCAATAGTTTGTCTTTTGGGACTAGTATTGGAGATGTTCTCAGTTCCTGATATTAAGACAATTAAATTCCCCTCTGAATGTTATTTTTACAAAGTTATTTCAAGATGAGGGGACATAATGTTGAGCTCAGCTGGCCAAATCAGCTTATCTTGCGTGATGGCGGCAGGAAAGGACTCCTCTGCTCGAATTCTCCCCTGGGCTCTGGAGACACCTCACTGATAGCTAAAAGGACCAAGGAGTATGCTGTCCGACTCTGGATTCAGCAAAGCTCTGACCAGGTGCTGCTCAGTACCATCAAGACCACGGTCCCTGAAAACAAGAAGGATGTACCTTCTACTTCATAACTAATTGATACTCTAGTTCTACACTGAGCACAATACAACACAAACATTGAGTTCAGAGCGTTAGGCCAACTGTCAGCTTCATCTGAAATACTTTATACCAGTATTTACCTCCTTAATGGTTACCACGCCTCTGCACTTCCAGCATTATTTCTGTCTAATCAATCATCCAGGTGTCAGTGTACTATTTGGCCATTCCATGCCGTTTTACTTCCCTCCGACACCCTCTGTTCAGGCTGGAGCATTATAGGCTTTATCTCCTGTTTGCCACTGAACTACACATATATATACAGGCATAAATTAACAATTTACATTCAATTTTCATTAAAAGATACTGAATGGTTCAAGCTTACCACAATTTCATGGAAATAAACACAGATACGTTGATTAGCAATGAATTCTGGCACAATTACTGGCACAAATTCCCATCTGCTTATGTTCCAGGCTTTTATTTAACACAAATATGAGCTGGCTTCAACGCACTGTTGCTTTATCAAGATTATTTGCACTAGTGGTCTCGAACTAACGCTCCTAAGTGAGTATATCAGCGAGTCTAGCCAATGAGGCCACGTTTCGACAAGTGTTTGAAAAAATGTTACCTTTTCACGTCTCCCCTAACAACGAAAGATAGTATTTATAGCCCGACCAATCGTGGTTAGTCTTTCATTTGTTGCGCTCCAATCAATTTGGAGTTTACATGGTAGGCTAATTCTGTAACGTAAGATTTTTTTCAAACACGTTATAAAAAAATTTTATGAGCAGAAATGATTCCATGCTGTCAGGCATCCCCACTATTTTATTTTGCGTATAATTTATTAATTCCTGGACTATTTGCGTAACGTTTTACATATTCTTTGTCAGCAAGCCCTAAGGAACCCAAATATCCAAATTTAAAAGAGCTACGTGGCTGCGTTCAAAATATGTATTTTCTACCTCCTGTTTCGAAGATGTGCTGTCTGGGTACTGTTATGTTTTCAACCGTAAACCCATCTATTGTTATCTTTCCTAATAAGCGTTTTTTTTTATTTTAAAACCTAACTCTGGGAAGGGTAGTGAATTTATCACTGTCCGTCTGAAAAAAAGTTAGTGCATGTAGTCTTACACGCGTGATGGCAGCATTTGTGTATCGCGCGAAGCGTGTTGCATGCGTTCCTGATTTTCAGCCCTCCCTTCTCTCTTTATCCTTTAGTCCATCTGTTCGTTCGTTTTGGTAACGCAGTATAATTAATGTTAGGATTAATTTAGGTCATTACGCAGTCTGCCTCTCAATGTTTTTCCAAGAAATACAGCACACGTTTCATTGAAGAAAGCGGGTATAATACAGTAAGCTTTTACTATCAACGTGAAAGCGTTACAATTTGCAGACGAAGCAGAAAACAAGGGGGATTTCGAGTACATTCTTTGTGACAGCACTGTTATTTTTCCATTGCTCTTCTCTTTATTAATTTTATATGTTAGGCTTCATATTTACCTAATAATTTATATATGTGGATTAGAATATTCCACGACACCTCCCCTCTTAAAACAGACATTATATGTCAGTCCTTTATTCTATATACACATAGAGAAATTTATTATTAGTTCTGGGGTTTACGGTGATTCTCATCACACGGATGGCGGCTTAAAAAATCCGCTCCCAAATTGGTTTTTCCAGATATATACTCAATGCTAAAATTATATGGAGCCAAAAGTAAAGACCATCGGAGTAACCTGGAGTTCTCATGCCTAGCCTGTGCTAGAAACGATAACGGTTTGTGGTCTGTTTGCAACTTAAATGCCTTCCCATATAGATAAATATTGAATTTCTTTATCGCCCATATTACTGCAAGACATTCTTTTTCGCTAGTTGAGTAGTTGATTTCAGCTTTATTCAACTTTCTGCTAGCATATGCCACTGGGCTTAATTCTCCATCCAATGCATCTGATTTCTGTAGTAGAGTTGCACCTAACCCAATATTACTTGCATCCGTCCTTACTATGAATTCTTGACTTAAGTCAGGTAATTTTAAAATGGGTTTACTTGTGAGCTTTTCCTTCAATTCTTGGTAAGTCATTTCACATTGTGGTGTCCATGTAATGCGATCTGGATGTCCTTTACGTGTCAATTCAGTTAACGGTGCACATATGGAATTAAAGTTTTTGATATACTTCTGGTAGAAACCACATAATGAGACAAAGGATCTCACGTCCTTCTTGGTTTGTGGTCTCGGGGCTTTCTGTAGTTTCTCTAAATTCTTTGGGTCAGGGGTCATGTTTCCCTGATAAACTGTGTGTCCCAAAAATTCCAATTCTTTACATCCAACGCAACATTTGGTTGGTCGGGCTGTTAAATTTGCCTCCCTAAGTCGATCAAACAGCATGTTCAGAGAGTCAATGTGTTCCTCAAAGGTTTCTGTTGCTATAAGGATATCATCCATAAAATTTGTTATACAGGGATTATTCAGAGGATCCAATAATTTTCTCATCATTCTAGAGAAGACACTAGGCGCATTCTTCAATCCAAATGGCAATCTATTAAACTCATAGTGTCCTTCTGAGGTACTAAAAGCTAGGTATGGTCTAACCTCAGGCTTTACTGGAATCTGATAGTATCCTTTACTCAGATCCACTTTTGAGAAATATTTAGCTTTATTTAGCCTGGCAAACAGCTGATTTGTATCCGGCAATGGATCCACCTGTCCTTCTGTAATAGCATTCAGTCTCCTGTAATCTATACAGAGTCTATGTTCTCCAGAGGGCTTCCTTAAGAGTACAACACCGGAACTATACGAAGATTCACTGTGCGAAATAATTCCTTCCTTCAACAGATAGTCTATCTCTTCCTTCAAAGCTTTCTCCTTAGCAAACGGAATCGAATATGGTTTCATACAGACAGGTGTGGAGTCTATTAGTTTCATATCATATTCCAATAGGTTTGTATGCCCTGGTCGGTCTGTTAACACCTCTGCATGATTATTTAGAACCTGTTGCACTCTCTCTTTCTGAGTTTTCGTTAAATGTGTACTGATTTTCACCTGTGCTGCAGTCTCACAGGGGTGTAATGGATATTCAAATGATGAAAGTGGTTCCTTTTTCATCTCCATGGCGATGGACAAGGTCAACAAGTGTGTCTCTTCCTGATGTTCTCTTTCCAAATATTTCTTCAGGAGATTCACATGATAGATTTTTTTCTTTCCCCTTCTTATCTATCTTATAATTTGTTCTAGACACCTTCTCTAGAACTGTATATGGACCCTGCCATCCAATTTGTAACTTATTCTGACTCCCAGGCAAAAGAAGCAGTACTTTCTCTCCCACAGCCAAATTTCTGTCCTTCGCCTTCCTGTTATAATAGGCAGCATGTTTCTTCCTGGCTTGTTTCAAATTTTCATTGGCAAGTTTCCAGCCAGTTTTTAACCGAGTGGTCAGCTCATTCACATATTGGTATGAAGATGTAATGTTTTCCTCTGCCTTTTCATCAGTCCACGTTCTTAACATAGCTTCGAGTGGACCTTTTATTGGCCTTCCAAACAATAATGTTGCCGGGGCCATACCGGTTGAACTATGGGGTACCTCCCGATAAGCAAAGAGGGCGGCGTGCAGGTACTGGTCCCATGTATCTGGTTTTTCGTGTGCCAACTTTCTCAGGATCGACATCAATGTGCCGTTAAATCTTTCCACTTGGCCGTTCCCTTGGGGATGATACACACTACAACGGAAGTGTTTGGCCTGGAAGATCCTGAAAACTTCTTCAGTTAGTTTCCCCTTGAACTGAGAGCCATTATCAGTCAAGATTTGGTTGGGAAAGCCTAACCTTGTGAAAATTGTGAGCAATGCCTCTGCCACATGTTTTGAATCAATCGATGACAGGGCTACTGCCTCTCCCCACATAGAACAAGTGTCCACTAGAGTCAGAATGTAGCTGTTCCTTCTCTTGGTTCGGGTGAGAGGTCCCACAAGATCCACGGCAACTCTCTCAAAGGGTGTTCCCACTATGGGCATTTCCCCCAGAGTTGCTGGTGCAGTCCAATGTTTAGGTGCTACTCGTTGGCATTCTGGACAGGATTTTACATATCGTTTGATATCTTCAGTTATTCCTGGCCAGAAATAGTGACAAGCTATTCGCTGTCCTGTTGCGCTGATTCCCATATGACCACTGAAGGGAATCGCATGCCCTAGTTCCAACACTTTAGTCCTATATGAAGTGGGAAGGACCAGCTGTCCGTGACCATTGGATTCAGATCCAGCCTTCCTATATATCAGTTTGTTCTTCATATAAAACTCTCCCTTGCCTGGAGGTGTATGAGATTTGGGCAACTTCTTGAAACATGGCTTGAGTGTTTTGTCCTCAGCCTGTGCCTTCCTCATCTCATCTGGGTGAGTATTTATGGGATTATCCTCCTCCTTCTTTGACTGTGATCTGGTCTGCACTGTTGCCAATATCACAGGTCTCTTGGGATTCCCCAAGAAGACATATCTACACCCCAATATTAGAGGGTAGATTGGCTCATTTATCACTGCTGCTTTTATGATTCCTTCCACATATCGCGTTTTCACTTTTATTCGGGCGACGGGAAGTGTCATGGTAGCTACATCCTTGGTTGCAGTTTGAATCTCCACTGTTTCCGTGGTGTATTGATCGGCCTGCACCAGGTGAGAACTCACAACGGAATCGTAATCTAAACCGGTATCATATAAACATCTTATAGTGACACCATTACAGATGACATCTTCACACACTGGGGGGTGGTATGGTTCCTGTAATTCTTCAGGTTTGCCCTTCTTTTCCTTTTTCCCCGATGTCATAGCAGCAAAATGAGGAGGTTTCCTTCTACAATGGTCAGTGTCATGATTGTTCATCTTACAATTTTTACACCACCTTTTTCCTTGGTTGAAAGATTTTCTTTCATCATATTTCCTTTCATCGAATTGTGGGAATTTATTTTTATTGTCATACCGTGGCCTATCAAATTGGTGCTTACCTTTATTTTGATCCTTAGGATCAAATTTATTAAAGTTCTGTGGTGCCCTAAAGTTATCCACTTGTTTCTTTTTATTACCTGTTACCTCTGCTTGAGCTGCTTGATACCTTTCAGCAACATTTAGCAACTCATCCAGCCTCTCTGCACCTTGTTCCATGAGAAACTTTCTCAGGTCTGGAGCCATGGACTCTCTTAATTGCTCTATAAGGACCATTTCCTTAAGATCTTGGGTTTTCCCCAGAGAAGTCCATTTCTCCAAGTATGTCTCTATTCGTGCAGAGAACTGGTGATAGGTTTCACCTGACAGTAGTTTAGCATTCCTAAATTTTTTCCTATAAAATTCTGCATTCTTTTCATACCTTAACAAAAGAGCCTGCTTTAGCATGTCATAATTTTCCTGATCACCTCTGCTCATTTTTGCAAAAACTTCATAAGCTGCCCCACGAAGTCCCTGAGATAACTTTAAGCTCCACCTTTCTCTCTCTAACCCATACGTGGTAGCTAATAGTTCATATCTATTTATATAGCTCTCAATATCATCTCTTTCTCAACAAAATGATCTAAATGAAAGTTCATAGCTGAGGTTGAGGCTCCCTGAGTAACCGTAGCATCAGAGGCAAAGGGACTGGCACCATTTTCAGGAGCATGGCCTTGAAACTCAAACTCCCTTAGTCGTAATTCATGTTCCCTTTGTAATCTTTTCTCCTCCTTTTCTGCTTCCCTCTCTGCAGCTAATCTCTTCTCTTCCCTTTCTGCAGCTAATTTCTTCTCTTCTCTTTCTGCAGCCTGTCTTCTTTCCTCGGCTTCTCTTTCTGCAGCTAATCTTTTGTCTTCTCTTTCTGCTTCCAATTTCTTAGCCTCTTTGTCAGCCTCAATCTGCAACCTCTTAGTCTCAGCCTCAGCTTCAAACTGTAACTTCTTAATTTCCCTTTCAGCCTCTAACCTTCTTTCGGCTTCTTTTTCTAATCTTCTTTCTTCGCGTTCAATAAATTTGTCACATTCCGTCGTGACATAGGCAACCATAACTTGCCCATCTAATCCTAACTCTTTTGCAGTCTGAACAGCAGCAGATCGAAACTTGGCCAGGTCCGCCATTGTCTATCAGGTAAATTTCTACAATGTCTAACCAACAATTTAATCTCTAAATATATCTAATGGACAACACAGGCACCGTGAGCTCAACCTTATTTAATTCCACCCAAGGATACCTTTTAATTCTTATATTCCCTGAAGTGAATTACCCCCAATATTTTTAATAGGGAAAGATTCAAAATCCCAATATATGTGGTGAAGTGGGATGTTATAAATATTTATAGGGGACTTAGTGTACTGACTGAGATCAGCTGTGAAGGTATCTATATCTATTAAGAGTAGTGTATTATAGATAACCTTACTTGCTACCACATATCTATATATCTCAGTCAGAATTATTCTGGAATAGTGTGATGACTACGTTATGTGTCTAGGGTATGTGTATGATGAAGTGTAAGTCACAACAACAGACAGATAAACAATTTAATTTAATCCACTACTCTTGACAACACTGTGACACTCACATACATATAACACTCTATGAGAATATCTTAAGGAGTCACTGATAACTTTTCAAATAACAATATGTATTCATGGTTATCATAAAGGTATATGTGTCCTGATTCAAATACAAAGGAACCAGGAATCACAATCAATTTTAATTACACGTATATGTACAGACTTTATCAATATGAATATTGTAGTGACATATATTATTAAAATATCCTATGTGTGTCAGTTGTGTAGTGGTAATATGAGGAAATACTGGTTTTGTTTTGTTCAAGCTCTGTTGGTATTTGTCATCATGACTTCAATAGTTTGTCTTTTGGGACTAGTATTGGAGATGTTCTCAGTTCCTGATATTAAGACAATTAAATTCCCCTCTGAATGTTATTTTTACAAAGTTATTTCAAGATGAGGGGACATAATGTTGAGCTCAGCTGGCCAAATCAGCTTATCTTGCGTGATGGCGGCAGGAAAGGACTCCTCTGCTCGAATTCTCCCCTGGGCTCTGGAGACACCTCACTGATAGCTAAAAAGACCAAGGAGTATGCTGTCCGACTCTGGATTCAGCAAAGCTCTGACCAGGTGCTGCTCAGTACCATCAAGACCACGGTCCCTGAAAACAAGAAGGATGTACCTTCTACTTCATAACTAATTGATACTCTAGTTCTACACTGAGCACAATACAACACAAACATTGAGTTCAGAGCGTTAGGCCAACTGTCAGCTTCATCTGAAATACTTTATACCAGTATTTACCTCCTTAATGGTTACCACGCCTCTGCACTTCCAGCATTATTTCTGTCTAATCAATCATCCAGGTGTCAGTGTACTATTTGGCCATTCCATGCCGTTTTACTTCCCTCCGACACCCTCTGTTCAGGCTGGAGCATTATAGGCTTTATCTCCTGTTTGCCACTGAACTACACATATATATACAGGCATAAATTAACAATTTACATTCAATTTTCATTAAAAGATACTGAATGGTTCAAGCTTACCACAATTTCATGGAAATAAACACAGATACGTTGATTAGCAATGAATTCTGGCACAATTACTGGCACAAATTCCCATCTGCTTATGTTCCAGGCTTTTATTTAACACAAATATGAGCTGGCTTCAACGCACTGTTGCTTTATCAAGATTATTTGCACTAGTGGTCTCGAACTAACGCTCCTAAGTGAGTATATCAGCGAGTCTAGCCAATGAGGCCACGTTTCGACAAGTGTTTGAAAAAATGTTACCTTTTCACGTCTCCCCTAACAACGAAAGATAGTATTTATAGCCCGACCAATCGTGGTTAGTCTTTCATTTGTTGCGCTCCAATCAATTTGGAGTTTACATGGTAGGCTAATTCTGTAACGTAAGATTTTTTTCAAACACGTTATAAAAAAATTTTATGAGCAGAAATGATTCCATGCTGTCAGGCATCCCCACTATTTTATTTTGCGTATAATTTATTAATTCCTGGACTATTTGCGTAACGTTTTACATATTCTTTGTCAGCAAGCCCTAAGGAACCCAAATATCCAAATTTAAAAGAGCTACGTGGCTGCGTTCAAAATATGTATTTTCTACCTCCTGTTTCGAAGATGTGCTGTCTGGGTACTGTTATGTTTTCAACCGTAAACCCATCTATTGTTATCTTTCCTAATAAGCGTTTTTTTATGATTTTAAAACCTAACTCTGGGAAGGGTAGTGAATTTATCACTGTCCGTCTGAAAAAAAGTTAGTGCATGTAGTCTTACACGCGTGATGGCAGCATTTGTGTATCGCGCGAAGCGTGTTGCATGCGTTCCTGATTTTCAGCCCTCCCTTCTCTCTTTATCCTTTAGTCCATCTGTTCGTTCGTTTTGGTAACGCAGTATAATTAATGTTAGGATTAATTTAGGTCATTACGCAGTCTGCCTCTCAATGTTTTTCCAAGAAATACAGCACACGTTTCATTGAAGAAAGCGGGTATAATACAGTAAGCTTTTACTATCAACGTGAAAGCGTTACAATTTGCAGACGAAGCAGAAAACAAGGGGGATTTCGAGTACATTCTTTGTGACAGCACTGTTATTTTTCCATTGCTCTTCCCTTTATTAATTTTATATGTTAGGCTTCATATTTACCTAATAATTTATATATGTGGATTAGAATATTCCACGACAATCTTATAGTAGGAAAGACACCACATTAAAAGAAAAGTGAAGATCTGTAATGGTTGTTGCATAAAAGGAAGTGAAGATTGGTAATAAGTGTTCCATAAAAAAATTTAAGATTTATAATAGTTGTTGCATAAAGGAAAGTGAAGATTGGTAATGGTTGTTGCATAAAGAAAAGTGAAGATTCATAATAGTTGTTACACAAATAAAGTGAATATTCATAATAGCTGTTTAATAAAGGAAAGTGAAGATTCATAATAGTCGTTACACAAAGAACAGTGAAGATTCTTGATGGCCTTGGCACAACGACAGGGGAAGATTTGTGGAAGCCGTTGCCCACTGAAAAGTGAAAATTCTTGGCAGTCGTTGCTCAATGAAAAGTGAACATTCTTGGTAGTCGATGCACAATGAAAAGTGAAGATTCTTGGTAGTCGCTGCACAATTAAAAGTGAAGATTCTGGGTAATCGCTGCACAATGAGAAGTGAAGATTTTGGGTAGTCGCTGCACTATGAAAAGTGAAGATTCTTGGCAGTCGTTTCTCAAAGAAAAGCAATGATTTGTGATAGCCGTCGTGCCGAGAAATGATACAAAAAATGTTAGGTTTTCCAATCTTCGTAGCCTAACATGTTAAAAACAACCTGATAGGATCGATACCAACACACTGCAGACAGGGTTTTTTTTTATTAATGCACCTGTTAAGTCAAGATCGATGATAATTCATGACCTTTCTATGTCCACGCGGAGTTTAGGTATCTGTTCATCGTCAAATTAACAAACTGAATGGCCGCATACATTACGCAGTTCGACTCTTGGCTCATCTGCTGAAGTCGCGTTATCTCTGATTAGCGACTTTATGAAGCCACTCATGGCCATTTATGTTCCGCGTGAACTTCTAGAATTCCATACTCAGTCATCAGGGACAGTTTGTAGCACATTGAGCCTAATTTTGTTTTGTATCCGCCAATGTGACGATTTTGTCTAAAATAACGTACGAAGATATTATATTTACTCGTAACGGAAGTATTTTATGTCTGCTCCGGACTATTGAGCGTCCTATTGGCAGAGTGCAGTAGCGTGGCAAGGGGCGTGCGGGGGTGCGGACCGCACCGGGTGACACCTTCAGAGGGGGGTGACACCAAAATGGCTGTCTATGGGTGACACCAAAAATGACTGTCTATAAAATTTTTGTGCAATGTTTCAGCAGAAATTTATTATTGTTTATAAAAATATCCCTGTAGCTTGTTATAACCACAAAAACATTTTTCGTAAGCCCAGCTTACATGTACTGTGTCAATATACCCACAAGACTAAAACTTTATGCTAATTTACTTTCTGAACCTTCTAATGCGCATGCGCTCCGGACAGAGTTGCCATTATTACCCAATTACAATGACGCTTCGAATCACGTGGTTTCATCTGCACGCGCTGTTGTTTTTGTTCCTGCTGGTGCTTTTATAGTCGCTGATTTTGTCAAATTTTCTGAAATTTTAGCTACCATATTGTGGTAATTAGTATTTGTGAACCTATATTAATAACATTTTTGAGAATAAAGTAGTAATTAAAGGAAAAGGAGGAGAAAAATAAAAAAGATACCGCTCACTTACTAATAATGTTGTTACTAATAATGTTGTTACTAATAATGTTGTTACTAATAGTGTTGTTACTAATAATGTTGTAATTCAATGTAGAAAAATTTTTAAAACAATTTTGTTGTTCGTAATCTAAGAAATATTACATTTAAGCAATGTATAACTATATTTATCACATATTATTCTATGATTTAAAAAAAAAAACTTGCATGTATAACAATTATTGATTATTCTTTGATAACTAAATAGAGAAGTAGACTGTTTAAAACATGAAGTAGTGTGAAATGCTATGTTTCTTGATACATGTTTAGAAATATAACTGAAATCTTGAATTCAGGTGTTTTTTTTTTTAAATTTTAGTCTTTTTTTTAAAATTTTCTTTAAAAACATTGCTGCCTTGCAAATATCTGTATGATTTTAATGAAACTTTCAGGGCTTAAGTTTGAATTATGGTGTAAAAAAATAGTGACACATTAAAATTTACATTTGATAGAACTAACAAACCCAATAGATTTACATTCTACACTTTCTTATTGTTTTTTTTTCCAAATATTGCTAACTTGTCTTTTTTAATTGTGCAGGAATATTCTATCATGCCTCATGGAGTGCATAAATCACAGAGGCCAAGTGAATGCCAGCAAAGGAAAGCAAAAGAGGCACAAAATAAATCACTCAAAACACTAGCTGGATCCATGTTTCAATATGTCAAAAGACCGGATTATGGCCAGGGTTCATCAAAAGACACTGCTAGTCAGTCTCCAATTGATAAAGCTGATTCTTCTGATGCTAGCATGCATTCTGCAGAAGAGCAAAGAGTGGAAATATCAGAATTTGAAGCAAAAGAACAAGGAGTGGAAATGGAAGAATTTGAAGCAGAAAAGAGTGCTGAAAGTGACTCTAATATGATACTGTAAATGAGATTATGGACGTTAAGGAGAAAGATGTGCAAATTTTATGTGATGTTTCTTTCTGGGATATACCAGTTTCAATTGAAATCGTCAAAAGACCGGATTATGGCCAGGGTTCATCAGAAGAACTGTGGTCAGTCAAAAAAGGACACTCTCAATTGAGCTGAATGCTAATTCTGCAGAAGAGCAAAGAGTGGAAATATCAGAATTTGAAGCCATATATAAATTTTGAACATAAAAGAGTGCTGAAAGTGTCTAAAGCCGAACGAAAAAGATAATATGTGATGTTTCGATATACCAGTTCCAGAAGGGTTGAAATCGAAAAAGGGGAGAAAGACCAGTGCTTTCCCAATATAGATAACGCCTTCGTTGTATAACGCCGTAATGGCTAACACAAGATTTCTACTTGTCCTAATTCGTTCGTTCCTAAATAAAATGCTTAGGCTTAACGATACAGCGATAACCGTAGTTCTAAAAATAGAATGTGTAGTAAAATCTTCTAGACGACCTTGATTTTAAAAACTAACATTAGTGCAAAATCGCGCACAAGGTTAGCCTTGGAAAGACAGACGGGCTTAGAAGAAAAAAAGCAGAGAGAGATAGACGGACTATGGAACACAGTAACGCAAGCCACTCGCAGTGTGTCTAAAAATAAACCAACTCGGAGTGTGCATGGCCTGATTTTTTCAAATAAACAGTGATGAAAAAAACTAACGATACGATGTTAGGTTTAGAAAACAGGTTTAATTCTTATTAGGAAACCTGATATTTTACGTAGGGCTCCTGACTTTATACTGATAGTACAGTCGTATAGAATTGAACAGGTGGTAGTTGAAATTAAACACTTAACATTGGAAAAAAGATCGTATTCTTAACTACGCCACTTAGCCCCTTGAAAATCTTATATTCGTGTACAGGAAGGCTAGTGGACTAGGAATATGTAATAAATTATCTAAAAAGTCCATTAGATAATTAGATATTGGTAATAAAACGTATAGAGAACAGAGATACTGTCAGGTTTGGTCATATCTGCTTGGGATGGAATTCCCTGAATTTTGTTGAAACATAGTAGTGACAGAAAGCCTAAGATAGTACGAGGGAGGCCATTGGTTGAACTTTGAAGTTAAAAGAAATTTGATTGGGTGACCTATGAATAACAAATAAATGCCTAGAAACGGAGAAAAAGTGAATGAAAATATTTGAATGACTGTGTACTCTTTTGAAAATATTCAAAACGATTGCCCAGTATACTGGATATTGTCAGAAGAAATCTTAGAGGGGACGCCATATCGTTACACATTGTGAGAGATGAGAGCAGGCAGTGTTATCCAAAATTAAATATATGATACCAGCCTGGACATACCGCAGATCAAACTGTGTCAGTCATCTTTAGTGTGTATTTCCTTACGAATTGTGGTAAGCTAGACATTTTTAATCTGTATTTTATATGAAAATTGAATGTGAAATGATAAATTATGTCTGTATGTGTGTGGTTCAGTAGCAAACATGAGGCAAAGCCTAGATATTGCTCCACCATGTAAAAGATTGTCAGAGAGGAGTATAACTGCATATATATATATATATATTGGATTGCCATATAGTAACATAACACCTAACCTATTGTATGGAAGGGATTACAGCTGGAATTGCAGAGGCGTTGTAACCATTAGGGAGAGGAATACTGGTGTATATTGTCAAATGAAAAGCTAGCAGTTGGCCTAAAGCGCTGAACTTTATGTTTGTTTGTACTGTCATGTACTTCAGTGTGGAATAATATTGTAAATTAGTTATGAAGAAGGAGGCACAACCTTCTCATTTCAGGGGCCGTGGTATAGATGGTGATATTGCATCGTCCGGTCTGAGTACTGCGTGCTCCAGAAAGCTGGCAGCAGACTCCTTGCACAAGATAGCGGCCATTGTATATCATACTATCAAACTGAGAAGCAAGCGAGCAGAGGATACAGGTTTCCTGCAACTGCATTATGAGATAAGCGCTTGTCAGCACGAAAAAGCTCAACCTTGAATAAAATACCCTGAACTGAACTTTATTATAAAAACAAAAGGGACAGAAATTTTAAAAAACCAGAATCTGTGAATCCTTCAATATTATTTCCACCAGTACAAACACATGAAGTCGTGATGACCAACAACAACCTAGCACCAAAAGCCAGTATTACCTCATAATAATACATCACAACACTACACTCATACTACAATAATATTATATGTCTGGACAAAGATCTTTATCTGTCTGTTGGTTGTTGTGAATTTACACTTCATCACTATCATAACCCTAGACATTAAACGAAGTCATCATACAATTCAAGAATAAGTCTGATTGAGGTCGAAATTTGGTAGCAAGCAAGGTTCTCTGTAATACACCAAACTTATTAGATACAGAGACCTTCACAGCTGATCTCATTCAGTACACTAAGTCCCCTATAACTATATTTATATAATCCCAACTCACCACAGGCCTTTCAGTGTCGCGGCAAGGCAAGATGCAAAAGCAAAGGGAGATGAGCACCAGCTTTCAAAAGACTGGTTTTACAAGATAATTCCATATGGCGAGAAAATTCTGCGGTCATGGATGGTTTACTCACTTGTCAGCGGGAATTTATACTGTTTTTGCTGCCGACTCTTAGCCGTTAGTGCTACATATACGACATCCAAATTTGTGACTGGGTTTCAGATGTGGTGGAAACTGAGCCCGAAAGTACATAACCATGAGAATTACGAAGAGCACCTTCGTTGCCTTGAAAAGTGGAAAACATTGGCAGCAGGACTTAGCCTGCACAAAACCACTGACGCTGAAACTATTGCTTTTGTGGAAACAGAGAAGAAAAAGTGGAGGGACATCTTGCACAGATTGCTTGATATCACATTGTTTCTTGCCTAGCAAAATCTGGCATTCCGTGGCCACAAGGAAGATGAACCTTCATTGAATAAAGGGAAATTTCGTGAGATGGTTGAGATGCTTTCAAAATATGATCCAGTGCTGAAAGAGCACATGATGAGATTAAAGCGGAGCACATGTAAACTTAAAGTATGAGTCTCTTATCTTGCACCTGAAACCCAGAATGAGTTTATAAGTGTCCTGGCAAATCATCTGAAGAAGATGCTTGTCATGGACATAAAGTCTGCGAAGTACTTTGGGATCATGTTCGACAGCACACCTGACATATCACATACTGACCAAATGTCCGAAGTGATCAGATATGTAAAAATCAATAAAAGGAAAGTTGAAGTGAAAGAAGTTTTTCTAGGATTTTTCCCTTTAAAATGGAAAACAGCTGCTGATCTCAGTTCTGACATTCTTAAAAATCTGGAAAATGATGGACTGGACATAGTGACGTGTCGCGCTCAAGGTTACGATAATGCTGCCACTGTGACTGAAATCCATGGAGGTGTACAAGCTATTCT